>BGZK01000021.1:600000-1161019 GCA_005406025.1 Eumeta japonica
CATATGGTAAAATATTTTTTTATTTGATGCTCCTTTAATGGTTTAAGACTGTATAATTTTTATCTAATAATATTTTTAATTTCTGTTATTGTAGATATTTAATTTTCCAGGTTTAAATTAATTGTAGAGGCTTTTAGCAACTATGAATATTATAATTTATAGAGACACTAATAATTTTGAATGAGATTTGGAAACTAAGTAACAAAAATATAACAATCCATTAATAAGTTAATTTTTAATTTTGTGAGGGCAATAAATGATTTGGGAAGGGGCAGTATGTCATGAATTTATATTATAAAAATCAAAGTTAAAATCTTAGTTTATGAATATGTAATGTACATTTTGAGGACCTAAGATATAAATCTTTACATTCACATTTATGTTTAATAAAAAACTTAAAGGTTTATAGTGAAAACACCAAAAGTTTTGCTTTACTTCTGTATTTACAAAAAATTTGTGATGCTGATTGCAAAACCGTCATATGAGATTTTCGATTTCTGCATTTTGTTGTGTAATTTACATATAAGTTTTAAAACTAAGAAGTGGTTTTGATGAAAATATATTATACTTGTAGGTATTATTTTCACCTCTAAATGACATCAGAGGATATTGCCGAATAAGGTTACATTATTTAAAAAAAAAAAACAAATCTTGTCACTAGTGCAATGTATCTAGCGACTTTATAAAATCTGACTATTTTGTAATTTTAGAGACCTGAGAACAAATTTTCCTATACATAGGCTACATTTGCCTATTTTATGACATTGTCGCTACCTAAGACTTTAAATATTATCAACAAACAACTACTACCCAGATGAAATTGGTTAATTAAATAGTCTATTCTTCCATAGCAAAATATTCGTTCTTAAAATAATTGTCTAAAGAAATGCAGCCACCAAATTGTTTGCTTGCATGTCTACAGGCCTTTTCTTTTATATGTATCTTATAAAAATAGCATTTATATTAAATGATAAGCAGAATCTCTTAAAAATTATTCAAATAAACCTTTATTTGGGTAATATTTAATTATAAGCATAAAACTACATTTCTTAATAAATTTCTTAGCCACCGAAACTAACTCAAATTTCATATTATACAGTGACAATTATACAACTATTAGTGCCTTAGATAATAGTCTGTAAAAGAGATACGATGATCAGATGTATTACTAAAACAGTGTATACCTAACTATAATGTTATTTTGATTATTGCAGAGGACATGTAAACGGTGTAAAAAGTATTTAAAAATAGTTATATTTGTTAACCTAAAATGTTGTGGAAAATAGCTAGTTCCGAAATGTCAGTGATCAAAGTCTCTAAATTCACCATAACATTGCTAAACATCATTAATGTACAGGGGTATTTGACCCTGCGACACACTTGTAACAAGTGGAATAATAAATTTTATCACTTCTGTGCGTCACATATGTACATGAAGCGAATGATGAAAGTTCATTATGGAAAAAAAACTCGGTTAAATGTAAATTCCATCTGTTTTATTTTTTGTATCATAAATACAATCTCATTATTGTAAATACATATTAAAATTATGTTTGGTGTTTTACAGGGTTTTCAAAAAAATGTGCTAGTGAAAAAATTTGTGCTTTTAAAATGTTAGTACATTGAAATTTTTTTATGGAAAAATGTAATAAAAATTTCCTGAAGATGTTCCATTTTTTTTTTATTTTTGCTCTCTGAATAATTATAATTATGTAATTACATTATGACCGCATGCATATGTAATGACGTATAATTGAAAAAATTCCCTACAGTGTAGCTAGAAAACCAGACAGACCGACACGGAACAAGGCAAAGGTACGATTTAAGGCGATGTTAAAAGACAAATATTTTTTTATAAAGCTCACAAATTTTAAGAGTATTAAATCGAAAATCAGCCGTTACACACCTTCGCCCGTCGGGTTGGCGGACGTTCGCGAACCGGTCGGTGTGTACGATTCTGCATACAAATAACTTTACGACCGTGAATCACGCCCTATCAATTTCCGATGCGAAACCGCTATCGTTGAATGCTATTCGTATGCGAGAGTATCCGGAAATCATTTTGTTTGTAATTAATAAAATGCTTCATTACACACAAGCCTCGGGTTTTTTTAAAGTATATTTTTAATCGTTATTGATTCAGAATTGTTTAAAAAGTGGAATAGATGCACTTAAATTTAAAATTGTGTGTAATTAAATTAACGTTCTTGGTGTTTAGTGTATTCACAAATTGCGCTGCAGTAATTAAAAATGGCAACATTTTGGGAAAATCTTAAATAAGTCGTCGCAATAAATATATACATTATACATATGAATTATACAGAAATAATTTATTAATATGAAGTTATTCTCATTATGCATCTATAATACCGAGAGCTATTAATTTTAAGAGCTATGATCCATATTTTTTTATACATAATTTTATGAATTGAAGTGGTGTAATTGTTTTAATGTTTAATTTGTTCTTAGCTTTCTGGTGTCTGGTAGGTGTCTTTCATAAACTGCTACTTATTTTAGTACATAAATAACAAAAATAAGTATGGGGGGGGGGGCATCCATACATGTAAAAGACACTGAAAAAAAATTAAAAAAACCGTGTGGCACATATTTCGACAGTTCTTTTAAAAATACTTTAAGGTTTCTAGGCAATGTATTTGATTAAGTAAATATTTTCGGAAATAATCGCTCCGAAAGTATCAGGAATTGTGCTCTCCCCTTTATTTTCTAAATCATATGTCCAAAAAATATGAAAAAATAATGAAGATAACGCTTATAATAAATACTTTAATAAAAATTATTTTTAACATGATCAGTTTTATTGTTTTTGAGTTATTGCTGAAAACCTGCGCTTTTCAACAAGAGGACGTAAAAGTGCCATGAAAATGTGCTCTTTTGCTGATGCACTCTAGTTTACACTAGTTTAATGGTGATAGTCGACATACCTACTTGTTTTTCTAGTTGTAGGCGACTAGAGTGCTTATAACTATTCTGTGCAGGAACATAGAAAAAGTGTAATAACATACTTTCTTCATCTGTTGTGCATTTATTTATAGTAACTGCTTCGGAACCTTATATTAACCATGGTCCGACATGCTCTTGTTCAGTTTTTTTTCTTCTAATGTTGTTTCCAAATAGAATAAGTAACTACAAATGCTTACAAAAGCTATTTAAAGCTGAGGACTTTATTATCTTTATTCTTGGAAAATATTTAAAACTTACTTTAGTGTGTACATAAAAATTACAAAACAAATAGATATAATCACAATTATAATTCAAAGACAGAGAAAGCAAGACTATAAATGAATAAATACTTTTATTGAACAAAAATGTGATTACAAAAAATATTTTGAGGTCTATTATCGAGTTGAAATTACCTCATGCCAATGACATCCTTCAGATTAGAATCAAATTTAACACCATAAAGGGTATTACATATCTACCCTAAAGATACTGGAACAGTTTATCCAAAGATACTCTACTTACTCAAGTATATTTTATCTTACAGTTGATGATATCACTCGCCTTGCAATGCAATATAGCATTATACATACCCGAGATAACTGAAGTATCTTTTATGTACTATTGGATTAAGTAGTAAATCTTAGAAGTGCATATGATATGTTATTCAGATGATAGGGAATTTCCCTACAGAAGAGTGTTGTGAAAGATTTTATTGCTCTACTGCTACATCATACTCTCTCACTATTCTTTTAACTTGAGAAAAAGCTTGGATATTAAACCCTCCAACCTAGCTCATTGCAGTTTAAGGGCTGTATGTAGAGCATGTTCAACCTTATTCTATATTTGCACTTTATATAACTTTTATTAAAATACATTTATATATACATAAACTTTATATAAAATAAATCTTTATATAACTTTTTAAATTAAACATTTTGTGTGTACTGTTAATGCAATTAAGTACAATAAAGTTAAAGGTTTGTTGTGGTCTCACAATCCCTTCAGTTGTGTGTTATATTTCCAACACATGTGCAACACTGCTGTAAAAATGTGTTTATTATTTCCGAAATAGATTGTTTATCCTACAGTGCACTGATGTTACTGACCATGTCGTTTATGAGATTTATCTTTAAAAAAAATATTTTACAGTATATTAATAAATTTTTATAAAAGTCATATATACATTACTTTGTATAAATAATGCTCTGTATAGATAGACATCGCCACATACATGATACTGATCATATATTTAGGAAGGCAATATAGGAGAAGGTTCTTTATCATCGTATTTATCCTTGATGAAATTCCATAAGATATTTTCTTTTCGCAACTTTGCAAGTTTTGTGTTCCCATGTCAATGGAATTTCATAATTTTAGATGCAGTAGTTAGTTTTGGAAATAAGGTAAAATGCTCTATTTTCATATATATTGTATACAACCATGTGTTTTAACTTTTTTTTAGTTTTTAATTGTCATCCCCTCCCAAAACGAATCAAATATACCATTTGTTTGTTTAGCTTATATTTGCAAGATCAAGTTGTCTAATCCTGTATGTATACCACCGAATAGCAACTTTTATCGTTATGTCGACTTACAAGAAAATGGTCTTTATAATGCTTGTGCTTTTTAATTGAATGTATGAAAGCTCCAAAATTTTGGAATTAGTTTTCTATATAAAGAAAATTATAAATAAAATTAAACAAAATCTTACAAGAAAACCTGGTATTTTTGTAAAATACCATTTCGATATCTTTTTTTTTTTGAACAGACGGAAGATATTTAAAATTTCTGAACTGGGGACTATTAAAATATTCGAGGCAGCTACATGTTTTTTATACAGAGCGTGTCGCGTCAGTCACGAACATCCCCTTTCTATCCGACGCATATGTGCGCGGGCGCGTCATGCGCGCGGAGCGCTGTTTATTTTTTTTTATGTATCACGGCTTTATAGTTATTGGTTGTCGGAAACGTTTATGTACGTCGTATGGTGAATGATGGTGTGACGTACTGAAAAAAAATAATTGATACTAGTTTTTAAATGATCGCGATCTATAAACCAAATTGATTACATATTATGTTTCTACAAGGGCTCCTTTTTTTTATACATTGAATCTGAAATGGACGAGTAGAAATGGAGCTGTCATAAAATGATCAATAAATTTTGGAAAGAAAATGAAGACGTAAATAGAGGTATATGATCTCTTCTTTCCATTTGAAACATAAGTGATAATATTTATGGTAGATGTTATTAGTTTTGAATTTTATTTGACAACTTTATCACACCCTAAATACAAGTTGCTACGGCTTTGTTTGTAATTTTTGCTGACCCAAAACTTAATAATAACTTACAGCGGCGTGCGTTAATATTTGCCTGTTCTATGGTAGCCAATAACCTTTTTTTTTCCCCAGGATATTTTTAGTTTATTTTAGTACAACCAGGAGTGTTCGAATAAATTAAATGAAGATTTTTTTCTGATATTTTCCAAGGTTTAAGGTAAATTCGTCATAATATATTATAACATGATAATACTGAAGAAAGTCAATTTATCGCTATTTTTCGTATTATTAAAAGACTGCTCCCGTGACAGAACTTCCAACGGTACCTACTGACAGATGCATTTATGTAGTGCCAGTAATTTTCACTGTCGTAATAATTCTTAATTTTTTTATGAAAACGTACACCATTTTAATTATTTAATTTCAGTATTTTTGTATTTAATAAATATTTTCATTTACATCTTCCTATAATTGTATAGAATACTAGGTTTCGCTCGCAGCTCCGCCCGGATGGACATCATATTATTTTTTTCATCTTTCATATCAACCCATCACTGTTAATCATGAACCCTATGTTATACCTTCTTTCGATACAGACCTGGCCCCGCTTGCATGGCGTACAACGAATTCTTTTATATTGATTGATATAAAAGAATTCGTTCTTTTCCTGCATCTGAACCGAGATTCGGATCAACCATTATCCGAATTCCGATTCAAATCTCGATTTCATAGCAGAAGAACGCCGTCATTCTTACGCCGAAACGTACGTAACGCGACTATTTTTTTTTTATTATGAAACGATCTTGTTTACGCGGTCTTGTTCCCAATTTAGGTTCCTAACCCATGTTGAACTTGAACCTCTCTTGAACATTGTTTTTACAAGTAACCAATCGACATATATAAAGTACTCGTTTACAATCACGCAGGCGAAGGCGCGAGCAAAAGTTAGTAATCTCTATAAATTATAGCCTATACGTCATTCTTATGTGTTAGTTATATTACTGTAAAGTTACAGCTAACTCTGTTCAGCCGTTAAAGCGTGATTGGGTAACAAACGTCCCATCAAACAAACTTTTACACTTGTAACGTTAGTAGGATAAATCTATTTATTTATCTTTCATTTCGTTTGCCTGATGTTTAATAAACCAACTAGTAATAATGACGATAAGTTTAGATTAAACAATATAGAAAAGATGGGCCGTTTGACAATTTTTTTTGTGTGTTTTTACAAAGACTATCTTACAAGCTATTTATAATAGGGTTAGAACGTTTACGAGATGAGATCGTTGGTTTTATGAAGGGTTTTTTTAGCAGCTGGTTTTCTCCTCTTCGGTGTTTAATTTCGTTATACTCACTGGGTATAATTCCGGTGGGGATAAACAATAATTATTTTCAGAATTAAAAAAAAAATTACTCTAATAAACAAACAGCGGCTTGTCAAAGTTGCTGTAGCTGTCAACTCCAAACTACGTATGTCTATTCAAGCTAAATATATTTCAAATCGTTGGCATCCCCACCTAATACTGCGCTAGCGTGGGGTAGGCTATAAGTCCAAAACTTTCAATATTTATTAAAAAAAAGAAAAAGGGACGGTATGCCGACAGACCGCATTGAAAATGGAGTACCTAATTTAACTTTAAGCAAACGCATAAACGCATCGTACACTATAATATGTGTATACGTATAGGGAAAAATAAAAGCAATGCAAGAGAACAACGTTCCCTCCGACGCCAGAACAGCTGTTATTTCTGGATAAGAGCGTCGACATCGGCCGGCTCCGGTGGGAATGATCGCTTCCTCCCCTGTGACGTCACGTCCGATACTTGGACACTTTTTTTTTTTATAAGTCCGACAAAGTGTCCCGCTATTTTGGGCGAGATAGGCGGAGCGCTTGAGGAGGGTGCGCTCGGATAATGTGGCTTCGTACGGACGCGTTCGGCGTGCGCATACGCGACTTTTGGGAACATGCGTATGATTGAATTTTTGACGTTAAAATGTAAATTATATTGTATCTTAGATACATTATGATAGTGCTAGTTAGGTATGCGGATCTCGAGGTTATTTTAACTGAAATTTTGACACTGCCTAAGTGTTTAGGCATCTGTCTAAGAATGTTAACTTACTGTGTTCAATGCTCATGAATCATCAAGATTATTGAAATTGAGTATAACCGATTATCGATTCTCTGAAGTTCTCTTCTTTATAAATCTAGTTCTTATTACATCGTTATATATGTATATAATGTGTGTGTTTGTGTGCGTGCGTGCTGCGTGCGCGATTTTGTGTGTGTATGTGTATGTATATTATAGCCATAAGTCATGAAAATGAAGAATATCTTACATACGATAGATTGATGATCGAATGATGGATAGATGTAGCATATTTTGTATCAGTTCAAATTTAAGACTGTACAAAATATAGCTATTAGTTTCTTAAGCGAATTGAAAGAAAAAATCGATTCATCTCGGTTCCTCAGCTTTACAATGCTTATAATAATGAATAAAAGCTGAATAATTAAAAAAAATACAGATGATTAAGCAATCGTTAGTCAAGCGAAAGTATTAATTACAGCTATGGTTTGTATAACGAACAATCTTATTGGAAACAAAATAAAAACTGTCTTAAAATCTTAGCTTATCTAATTACCTTCCTATTAGAGTTGAAAATATTGTACGGGTTTCTAATAGTACTTTGAAATCATGCATTATTGAATTAAACAAATATGATATAGTTTTATTATTTGCATATTCACAATAATTGGTTGATTTTAAAGTTAGTGCAGCTAAAGATATGTAAGATGCAGTTGTGTCCCAGTTTTCAACATTCCGAAATATTAAAACAAATTTCGCGAATGTACATTATATAATATAATTATTTTGAATTTAATGGTTGAGTTTGGTTATCCGTTAATAATTTTTGTGTTGAGCGATTTCATTGTACTTATTTTTAACTTTTCGCTATAAAAATTAAAAGAAATTTATAAAATTGAAAAGTTACTCTTTTCACCACAATTTTAGAAAATACTGTTTTTTACCAGGTGTTTACGTTTTAGGGCCCTAAGAATCTGTTTTGACCATTTCTCGAGTGATATCTGTATATTCTCTGTGTATGTATGTGGTGTTGAAAAAATTCTAAAAATTTTTTAAAAATATTTTTTAAACTACTCTATATATAAATTTCAAAATCCAACTACCTCTTCTGCTTAAAAAACAACGTCGATATATCAAAATCGATGGGTTCTTGTGAGAGATATCGTTAACAGATAATTCGAAAAAAATAGTTTCATTTCGAATTATCCGTTAATCAGATCAAACAACGTGCTCCAAAGAAATGTAGTTGAAAAATTAATAGAAAATCGGTTTTGAATGCATATAATTTTTTGTAAAGTAAAAGCTCAAAACGTTTTAGAACTATATTTTTGAGCTCGGAAAGCTTGAAAAAGTCAATATTTTGAGCTCAATAATTTACTGCTCCGTTATATTTAAACATTTTTAGCTTGAAAGGAGTAACAAGTTCAGTGATGGCCTGAAGGGACAACCGGGTTCGAAAATTTTTGAGCTCAAAAACTCATAGACATTATTTATAACTCAAAGAACCCAAAAAGACATCGATAAATATTATAGCAGAATGTTTCAGGAATGCCCTGCAAGGTCAACCATTGTACAATTTCTTTTAATAAATACGTTGTTATAGCTGGCACAGCTCTAAAAACATTAAATAAGTAAATAATTATTGGTAATATTTACGTAATAAAGCTAAATAAACTCTTGCTTAGTTTTATGGTTTTTGTATCCCATTAAAAATATTACTTGTCATATGTTAGCCTACTATGGATTCAAATGTAATTCGTATTTGGCTAACTACACAAATTTTTCTAGGAGTTTTTAATTTTTTGCATTTGGTAAAATTTAACAATCGCTTCCGTTTTCGCATACGAAGTTCAATCGTTCAGTCACTTAATACTCTCATCCTTTATATCCATCGATATAGCCGTCAGTCGCGATCATAATACCGATCCTGTTTCGTGCTACGGCATGTTACAATCGAATATTTTCAATGACCCATTTTCATTGTGTACGCTATCAGTAATTGAAGGATTGTTTTTGCTCTCTGTTCCTCAATCCTAGATTTAAACAAATTTAAATAGTAAACTCTATAAGAAAAGAGGAATTTCGAAAATCGGTTCAAAATTGGCGAAAATATCGCTTAAAATACTCACAAAAAAACAATCAAATTGATGACCGTCTTTTTTCAAGTCTGTTAAAAATAAAAACCTTTCAGGCTATCGACTCAGTGTAGCGGTTCAATTATGCGACTCGATACGATATCAACACGGATTCGAGTCGGCTTCAAATGTATATACATGTAGTGTAATTTTTTACAGTTAAAGATAAGTAAAAAAAACATCAACATTGCATTTTAGCTGAAATACATTGTGAACGACTAATCTTTGTGACCTTAATCACTTTAAAAATGGCGCACAAATACGACAAAACTCATGTAATTGGCAACTTAAAAGAAATATTGTCGATATGATGGCAATATCAATACAATGTACTTTAGACACATACGTTTCCACATCGAGTTCCCAACGACAATGGGACAGCAGTATCCTTATAAGAAATAACGCACCAGCTGTGTTCTTATCACGTACACTCCTCTCTTGTCCTTGTACCGCGTTGATGACCCGGCGCGGGCGCACGACTGTTTTTACAAGCTTTTATTTAATTTGCCGTGTTATTATGTGTGGTTCAAATAATGGAAGCTAAATTAGAACCACTTATTGACGTTCATTTGGACACAATTTTCGTATACTTGCCTATCTTCGGATGACAATGCAATAATATGGTGCTGCCCGTCTTGTTTGGACTCGTTTGATTTGGCTTAGAAAGTACTCTGGACTTTCCAGGGTCTGAAGATGAAGATGGAAAGTAGTCAAAACAATTCTGATATTATTAAATGTTGCAACCCTTATAGATTTTGGACTTGTTTGCGATTACAGAGATCGGTAAGATGGACATCGTTGCAATTTAAGGCCAAATTCAGCTACGGCAGGGCCGAGCAAAGAATGTTACCTGTGGTGCTCTGCTGTGCTGTCCCTGTGCATAAGATCCAAGACAGCAGCAGTAGAACTGGAGCACGCCGTCGTGTGCTTGGACACTAAACTTTTAGCCTCTTTCCTTAGTCTTATAAGATCTTTAGAAGGACTCCTCATCGAAGAATTAGATAGTTCTTCGATGATGCGCGCAAATAGAAAACAGAGAAAGAGGAATATTAAGAAAATGAATTTCTTGCGCGATACCAAGATTTTGAAATTATTTTATGCAATAGAAATGTAACGGCGACTTCTGCTATCACCGCGTAAGCCCGCACTTCGGATTTCCTTTGCAGTCGCCTCGGAGAACAATTTTTTTGCGGTGTGGTGGGCTAAATGATAGACAGCGTTTTCACACGATCAGACTTCTTTATTTCAGCCGAGCTTCATATGTGGCGGTCGGAGTACAACTGCGACGGATGCACCTATTCCGTTGCAATTTATTGATGGCGCATCCGCCTGCACATATGAGTTGCATACATTTTAAACGAGAGAGTGTGGCCATGCACTTTGCATTTTCCACGCATGAGCGCCACATGCGCTCTGAACACCGATTCGTGGCCGTACCGTAACGACCGCCGCGGTTCTCGGTCTCTGATTGATCTTCCCCGTTAAGGCACAATTCCATATGCAACTTATATGCGCACCATAGCAAATTCGTATTCACTATTAAATACGATAAAAACATAATATAAATAAACGAGACAAAATACAAATACTAAACACACACAAAAAGTATACGATAATAGGCAAACATCATGAAATATACCATCTCTTACGACTAATTCCTACCCGGGTAATAAAACACGACAATTCAAATAATTTAATAAAAACACACAAATGCACAACAAAATACAAAACAATTTTTAACCTAAGGCCGTTCGTATAAAACAAAATAATATATATTTTCCAATTAAACACTAAGACCGCGGCCGTCCGTGACAAGAAAAATTAGGTACAACCATGAATATTTATTTTTCCAATGATTGTCTTAACAACGTCCCTAAATGTTTAAGTAGATAGTTTTATGCAGAATTTCCACTGATCTATTTTATTATATTCGCCTATATAAATAATCTTCATCAGCAGCAGAACCTTGCATAAAATAAATATTTTCATTTTTGTACTATTGAATTTTTAGATAAAAGCTGTTTTTTTTGTTTATATTTTTTTGTGTTAGATCATTTTGAAACCGTTATGATAAATGTATTATAAATTATCTATATTTGAATATTTTCTATGGTTATATGTAAAAATATGAAAGATTGCATTATTTTAGAAAACATGGTAAAATGATATAAATATGTCGTATAAAGAAAGCCAATTATCAATATTGTAGAATATAAAATATTTCGTAATTCTTCACCATACTAGAATAATTATCAGATAAATACAATTATTAGTACGTGGCTACTAATAGTTATTTTCTAAATTTTCACTAACTTATTGGATTCTTAACTGCACTATATTGCAAAGTCGCGCAACCTAGGTATATTGTCGAAAAGAAATAATTCCGCTGAAAACGACTGCATATTTTAGTCAAACACGAATAATTGAAAGCTCATTTCATCTAATACATCTTCTTAATAGATCGCATTTGCATCAAGCGGTAACAATGTCACTAGGTGATCGGGCTCGGTGCACTGGCATATCTGCATGTGCATGCATTGTCGAGGAACACGTCCTCGTCCGTAGTCTCTGCTAGAGGTGCATAGAGAAATCATAAACATGTGGTATTGTATTCGATTACTTGTTTTTTTTTGTAAACTATGTAGGTGTCGTTTTTAATTAATATTATTTAAATATTTTTAACATAAAACTTGTGTTTTGTAATTATCATCGATTATTTCGTAATAAAAATGATTACGAAAATCGGAAGCTCTCCCAAAGCATATAAGAATTTGCGAAAATTTTGGAACATTGTACACTTTTTTATTAAATATAGATTTTTTTTAAATACACAACAAAATGTGAATAATATAAAAATGGCAATATTTTGTATATATTTATTTATTTTTAAGGATATGACGTATCGAATAATAAAATTTATTGAGTATAATGTACAAATGAAATTTATTTATGAAAATTTTATTTTCCATTTTTATATCAAAAGAAATAATTCCGAAACATGATATAAATTACTAGGGATGCATCGATACGCCTTTTGGCCGATACGATACCGATACCGATACTTTTACTAAAATATCGCCGATACCGATACCGATATCGATACGCCTAGAAAATTCAAATAAATGATAAGGTAATAAAATATAAAACTTCTAGCTACAAATAAAATACGCTTTGGGTTATTTTCTTTTATTAAATAAGTAGTAGCATTGACATTAAAAGATTAAACATTTAAAAAATATGGGGATTTATTACATACTTAACATATTAATAATTAAAATTAACATTTATAAGATTTTTGTTTAAAAGCAAAGTATTCTCAAATTTTGTGGAGAAAGGCGGTTTCGCAAGTCTGTTTGAATGAGACCTGCGGTGGAAAATAGCCTCTCGGATGCAACAGAGCTCATTTGGAAACTGAAGTACTGCGCCAGTTTTTTCAAATGTGGGTATAAGACGTCATTCTGCCAGAAAAGTAGCGGATCTGCGTCTCTGGGTATATTGGGAGATCTTAGGTACTTCTCGACTTCTTCTTTGAGAGAGTTATTGCTGCTCAGAGTTGACAGGGGATCATCTTCTTCGGACTCTCTAATAATATTTTCACAAACGCTCCAAAGGCCACCACTAGCATTCATCTCAGAACTTGTGCTTGGTGTAGGTGCGACCATGTCCGAAGCATTTTCGGAATATAAATCTTCGTTAAAGTTGATGATTAACTCCACAAGACGCTTTTTTGCTGTAGATGTTGTAGAGTGTAGTTGAAATATCCGTGTTTTATATCGAGGATCAAGCGTTGTGGCTAAGCAATATATCTCTTCATTTTCCAAGTCTTCGAAACGTTCATTAAGAGCCATTAACAAGTCACCCGCTAATTTTTGCGATATATTCTCCTCTTCTCTCGGCGACGAACCTCTCATATTTTCTAATAATTTTCGAAGACTGTTAATTAATGGAATGGCGTAAGACAATGTAGCAGTGGATTTGCTGATTGACTTTGTGGCTTCTTCAAAATACCGCAAAATATTCACCACCTTCTCCATCATTATCCATTCTTCAGTTGTAAGTTCTGCTTTGTAAGTTATACGAGGTAGACAAGCTTGCACTGCAACTCGTTGTTCTAGTAAACGCCTCAATGCCTGTAGTGTCGAGTCCCAACGTGTAGATATATCCTGTATTAAGACATGGTTGGCAATATTATATGTATCTTGCATTTCTTTTAACACCTTATTGCTGCTCGTGGAATGACTAAAATGTCCTATAATAGACCTTGCTTTGGTTATCATTTCTTTGACTTTATCATCTTTAAAAGCCTGGCTTTGATTACCAGTTGCAATGAGTGAGCCAAACACTTTACAGGTACAACATTATACGTTTCTTGAATCTCTTATAGCGACACTCACGTTTGCTGCGTTGTCAGAAACTATAGCTCGAACTCGGTCTTGTATATTCCAATCATGAAAAGCCTTGAGGTTGCTTGCAATGTTGATACCTGTGTGCGATCCATCGAATGGCAAAACTTCAAGACAGTAACTTTTGTACTCAAAAGTTGCAGTGATTCCATGTGCTGTCAAGCTAATAAAATCATTGGATTGCGAAGAAAAGTCACTTGTCCAGATGTCGGTGGTTATCACAATATGCGGCAGGTCTTTTAATAGTTCTAGTATTTTAGCTCTCACTCGCTGATACATTTCTGGTATGACTTTTTCTGTAATGTGGAACCGCGAAACCATTTTATATTTTGGACACAGTTTTTATCAATCTTTGGAAGCCTATTTTGTTTACTAAATCAAAGGCTCCATATCCACATATTTGCTCAGCAATAGTGAGAGTTATATCTTTGCCCGAACGTCGTCGTCGACATAAAGTGATTTCTTATCGATTATCTCTGACAAAGTTGCTTGTCTCTTTGGTTGTGGTTGTAGACCGCCCTCCTCGTCGCGCTTGGTTTTCTGAGTAGTTGTTTTGAGGTCGAAGCGGTGTCCAATTCACTATTATGGTGCCTCTTCATGTGGATCCATAAGTTTGACGTGTTATAACTTTTAGAGGTGGTACCTCGAGACACATTTTCTTTACAATATAGGCATGTTGCTTTGGAATTATCCAACGTCGAAATTTCAAAATGGCTCCAAATAGTGCTTTTGTGTTTTGAAGTTGACATAATTTTCGTAAGCACTGTAGACAGGTCTTTGAAATGTTTAAATATTCACCACACAACTATTTAATCAATTAATTATGATGTGTCAACTGTAATTCTGTATTTTATAATTTCTAACATAACCAACAAAAATCGCTATAGCGCAATGGTATGCACAAAGCAGCACGAGTGTGCGAAAGTACAAAGAGTGTGTGAGACAAAACTCGCGGGGGAATTCCCCGAGCATTGACCGTTCGTTTCGTGCCTCGTTTGCAGTGAAGCAAGCGCGCGCGTTTACATTTAGTAATTTAAAGCGCGCGGAATTTGAAATGTTGTTGGATCGGTATCGGCTATCAAAATATCCCCGATACCGATATATCGGTAAATCGGATATATCGCCGATATATCGGTATCGGTATCGGTATCGGATGCATCCCTATAAATTACTAGATAAACTAGACGAATTTTCAGGGTGTCTTCATAGGGAACTTGGGCGCAGTTTGGAACAATGTATTGGCTTCGATTCATCAAAATCGGCTCATCGGTAATTCGCTTTTTTTAAAAACAAATTCCGTGCGTAAAATGTAAAACCAGTTACTCTTATTCGTTTATTTACAAATTCTAGCTCATTTTCTGTATTCCTTTTAATTTTTATTGTTTGGAATACGACACACCTTAAATGGAATAACTCGAACGTCACCGTTACCCATGCTATGTAAAAAAAATATATATAGCATTTTTTTCTTACCGGAGTATAGGCGTATTTCGGTTGATGCCATTAACTAATTGGTTTCACTTAGGCTTTAAAAAATGTTAGCCGACCGTTGACACGCGAAACCGTGGAACGAGGTCGTCTGCCCGCCGCATTGAGTTATGTCGCCGTAATGAGGATTTAACGCGGAGCGAGCCAATTCGGGCCGCATCCACGGGATACATGCGCTTTTGGCACGCGAATATCCAATTACAGTCGAATGCAATTTACGAGCTACCCACGGTTCTTTCAGGTGCTGACCCGATTGGACTTCCTGTGTCGAAGCGATCGGAACAACTATTTCGACATGCCGTGTAAACGAGGATGTCACGCGAATCGATATCGTTTTGGGTCAGAGCAGGTAGTAGACGCACCCTGGCCATGCGAATTGGCTATTGTGTTCTAATGCGAACTATTTGCTCTAACGGTCTTTCTGAAGGCTTTAAAGGTGATAGGGCCATGCTGTAGTCGACTTGGCTGCAGCACGCAATGATTGCAACAGGCCAGCACAACCACACTCTCATAGAATACAGAAATAACAGTTTCCGCTGATACTTTTCGTCCAGCGAATGAGAATGCCGGTGGTTAAATAAATTTTCACAAGCTTGCGAGAAAAACCGAAATCCAGTAAAGTCATCAATATCTCTTATTTTATTCCGTGTATTCTCACTCTTAAATTGCAAGCAACTGACAATATTGTAAAGTCAAGTTTTTTTTCATAT
This sequence comes from Eumeta japonica, assembly GCA_005406025.1. NCBI lineage: Eukaryota > Metazoa > Arthropoda > Insecta > Lepidoptera > Psychidae > Eumeta > Eumeta japonica. The sequence continues at coordinate 616,065 of BGZK01000021.1, forward strand.
AATTTCCTTTTTTTAATAATGGTACAAAAGGCGTTGTTTGGCAGATATACTTAAATAACTTTTAAAAATAATTACTTAATTTCGCTATAAAACTTAAGATATATCACAAAAAGGAAAAATATGCATAACATTAATTTGTTTATATTAAATAAAAACAATCTAATAATGCTAGAGAATTTGTCAATTTTCTCTAGGCACATGTGCAATGTACGCATATACTTCGAGATGATGACCCACTGAGGATTCGTATGGTTTATGAAACCAATTTTTAAATTCCGCTTTCGGCAGCTCGATGCACGGAGATGACTTTTAATGAGGTTATGCATTGAACCAATTTGAGCTCAAACTTTCAATATATTACATGATGAAGACCAGATAAATCCAGGTCTCTATCGATTCACATTTACCTTTTTCAAAAGATTTCATTTCAAAGTAGGCGTTCATCTGTAGTTCCTTTGAAAGTATTTAAAGCTAATTCAAAAAACTTTCGCCGCTTCGTCACGGCCTATTTAAAGCTGAACAGCATTGAGCCGATGAATGAGGCTCGCAAGCCCTCGGGCTTTTCATGCCGAAAAGGTTGTCAAATGTCAGGCCCTTTTGGCCTGTACTCGTGTATTTCACGAAGCGTTCGTGTCAGCGACTGAGTTTTCTCCATTAAAGTGAGTTAAGTTCACGAAAATTTACATGGACTGTATTTCTCTGACTTCTACGAATGGATAATAGGTTTTAGTGTAACACTTCTGACATTTGGAAAAATTAAATTTAATACGAGTTCTTGTATTGAGTTGAAAAATGCCTTGGCTATTTACAGATCAGTTTCGGTTCTTAATCACGACAATAATTGTATGGTTCCTTCTAGTTTCGAATATCCATATTGGTACATTGTTATATTAGCTTTTGCCCGCGACTTCGCCCGCATAGACTTGCAACGAACATTCTTTAATTGATGACGTTAGCAATCGTGATCCTGGTCTCGGTCCCGTTCTCGAATCCATACCAGAAAAACCTACATCCTGTGCTTCGGTTAAAATAGGTTTTATATCTATTTCACTTGGATACGAAAAAATCCAAAACTACATCAACGCCGAATGGTTCATTAAATAAGATGTTCGATGAATTTAAAGAAGTAGTACTTCAATTATTTTGTTTATTAAAATTTCAGCATGTGCTCTTATATGGGAGGGTTTTCCAAATAAGGAGTGAGTTAGAACAATTTGTTGAATTTTAGCAGAGTTTGTTGATCGAAGTAATAATTATTAAATTTCTCGTCTAAAGCGGGAAATAATTACTTAACTACTTTTAGTTGAGAATAGTAAAATAAAGAAATTCATCAGACACTAGCAAAAAATTCGTCGACTATCGGCCAAAATAAGTATGTTTACAATGAGTCACGTTGTTCAATAGAATTGCGCAGTGTCACTTCTAACTCCCGCTCGGTGTTAATAATTCGTGTCCGCACAATGAGAAAAATATGAATAATTCTGTAATTATTCAGCTACTGCTGTTTGAAAAGGTATAAATGGTCTTATTCATGCCTTGTTGCAGCTGACGAAATGTCAACAAGGCTTCGGTAGTTCACGGAATTCTGGTTTGACTGTACCCATTAACACGTGACCGTATTAAGGCTATATACACGTGAAATATGCAGGCCTTGTATAATAGAAAATATGTGATGACTGATGACCAATGCAGTGGAGGTACGATCTCTGGTAGTATGTGCGGAGTGTCTCTGAAATATAGGTGAAGGAACAGTGATCAGTGAACAATGAACACTGAACACTGAACAGTACAACAGGGAACACCGTCAGAGAGCGGTGTGGTTTGAAGGAAGATGTGGTGACTAAGTATAAAGAGGTATGTTGCGGTTGTTAAAAGGACATACGAAAGTAGACTCACAAAAAAAAAAAAAACGCATAAAGCGAATGTGTGTGGTAGAAAGGTCGGCAAGGGTCGCCCTAGAAAATCATATTGGTGACATATTAAAAAGGTGTCAAATTTTAAGCACTCAAAACCGATGAGCTTGCATGAAACGAAAGTATCACTGTCGGTAACTGCAGTCGCCGGCGGACTTTCACTTAAATCATCAAAGAGGTGGTCACATCCACATCTCAAGTCACTGAACCAGAAATGCACAGAGTTAAGAGATGGAGCTTCATCATCAAATGCCAATTGAAGTCTCTGGCAACTTCTTGTTGACTTATGCGATAATCTTAAAAAATCATGGTGTGAATCTTTTTTCGACTTATTCACAATGAAAAAAAAAAAGAAAAGACAACTTACACGAACTTAAACGTGAAGGTAGGCACGCACTGCCAAATCTTATCGCGTTATATTTTTTTAGTGGTATGCTATAATCCGCGTACTAAATCTAATATAACATGTACGACGTAAAATCCTTGCGATTTTCGTCAGTTTCTACCAAGTTTTCGGTCTACACACACCCAAAATGGATAACAAAACCAAAATCTTAATTTATTCTATATCTATACAATATATTCTATTATCCATATATATTTCATTGCATTCCTCCGCCGCCATTGCGACGCTTTTGTGACGAACTTCACAGCGGAAAAGTTTCGTACGTTGTACTTGTACATAGTGTGCCCTTACCTTACTCTAAGAGTTCCATTTTCAAACATGATTTTTTTTCAATGTTCTTATTATAAATGGCCAGTATCAAAAATTTTCGGTATGTCCCACGTATATAATTTCTATGTGCTCACAATTCAATAATATTTCTCAAATATCTATTAGGTAGCTAATGTGATGCGAATGAAAAAGACCTTCATTTTACATGTAGACGAGGAACCTAAAAAAAAACTCAGACTTATTTTATAAATCTGTAAAAATTCCAATTACATATTCAATATAACCGTACATAAAGTTTCAGTAAACGGTTACATGGGTGTCACATACTGGGCAAACTGTAAGGGTTCGGTCACTGCACAACCCTAAAAAGCTATTGTAAGGATTTTAATCCCCGTGTCGATATAGAAAGTGCAGAAGTCAGGTGAATCTACAAAAATGTAGCCCGGCCGTGCCGCATCGAGTCGTGCGCGCGCGGCGCCCGCTCTAATTGCGCGGCCCCGAGTTCGCCGGCCGCTAATCAAACGCTGACGAGATGCGCCTATTCTTCGTATTTCATTCTCGTGTATATTATGGATCTGTAAATTATTTTGAGTTCATTTATACTTAAACTTACAGGTTCTTTACTCTGGCTGCGACTATCTCGTAATACAGTAGGGGAGGTATTTGAATTTGAGTTGCTCTCTGTACCATTAAAGTAGATGGCTAGGAACAATCATATTAGGTGCCTAATTTCTTTTTTGTTTCTTTTCGTAACATTATCCAGAGACAAACGAGCATGCGAGCTGCCAGAGAGTAGGTGATCACCGCCAGCCATGGACATTTACAACCCCAGAGGAATCGCCAGTGCTTTGCCGGCCTCTCGGGTAGGAATAGGATATCTGATCGAGGGAAAGTAACCATTTCAAAGTGTTATTATTGAGAAACCAAAATTATGGTTCAGTTACCAAAACCCAAAAAAAATAGGGAATGTGCTTCAGAGTAGAGATGGCCATGCTGATAACCTATAATTAAAAAAACCATGTAATACCAAGACGTCAAGAAACTCGCTAACTTTTTGACATCTAAAGTCAATGGTAGGCGTGCTGATATATGGAGAGGTATTGGGCCCAATGGCGCTCATACTTCTATCCGTACGTATGAGACGCGAGGAACGGATCGGAATTTGTTTTTAAAATAGTTATTTGTCTACACTATTTGGTAGTATTACTAATATTTGTATTCTGATAGTTGAGTAATCTATTATGAAAGTTGTGGACTAGGTCACCTGTCCTTGAAGTATCCTGGCGCATTTATTATGCAAATCCAACTGCGATAAAGGGATCACACACACAAGATGAAAGTCAAAGACCAAAATCCTTGGTGTTGCCAGGAATTATACCGAGAAATGTCACACGTAGTGCAATGTCTTTTACTCGCTCCCGTATATAGTCATTCGATTTGCTATGGAACGGCTATTTTTTGATATTCGGTATTTTACAGCGATATAAAAAGCTGCAAAAAAAAAATACAAAGTTTAGCATTTAGCTCATAACAGCAACAAATTAAAATGGAAGTGACTAGACCACGTCGATCGTAGTATCAATAACCGCAGGGGAAGAAATGTTGCAACCGCGAACTAGTCATCGAAGATTCTCAATTCTGTAGGCAGATCACAATCTGGCAGAGATTAAGAGGAACCGTTGGTTCTGGGTATCCTGGGATCGCACGTCGTGGAGATCAGAAGGCTGATGTTCGACTCCCAATGGCTAAAACGAACAATCGATCTAGAATCAAAGTTTACCCGGGCAAGCGATCTTAAAGCCTGTTTCGCATTTTTCTTTTGGGGGCCATCCATAAATTACGTCACAAAATTATAAAGTTTTGATCCCCTGACCTGCTCCTTGTCACGCATTGTCACATTTAGTTGACCCCCGTTTGACGTAATTTTGGGTGACCCCTTGTTATTGGATACGTTAAAAACACTAGTGATAACCTTTTACAACGAGTTGTTAAACTAACTTTATTTTGAGACGATTGAGTATTTTTAATTAGATTTTCAGCCAAGACATTTTATTGTGAAACACACATCTAAAAATATTTTATTCATGCTCAGAATCTTTGTTCCTTTATGTTATTATTATCATCCGGTTTTAATGTATGCTCAAAAAGTCCTTAAATAAGCTTTAAAAGTAATGAAACAATGCCTCATTAATGATGACAAATTATAAAATTTTAAACAAATTAACAACGCTAAGGAATAATTTATTTGCAATAGTCATTCCAGAGGGCTTAATGTGATGCCCTAGCAAAGAGTTTTTCTATAGGATTATCCCTTTAATTTTTAACGTGACGCGATAAATATAGGCTTATAGATATACAACTCTCTAGGGCGTCGTGCTAGGCCAGTCGAATGTACTTAACTTATTTAATTTATTTAATCTAAATAATGAACTCTGTATAATATATTGCAATAAGTATCATCACAGTAATTCAAAACTTTATTTTTCAACATATAGAGGAGATCGCTCAATTTTTGCTGTTCATTTTCCTATATATCTTAATTGCCTTTACTAAATTCCAGTCTCATACATACAATGAACTATCGCACTGCCCTCAACAATCTTCATGGTCTGATGTATTTATACATTTGCACCTCTGAGCGAAAAAAGGTCAACAAAAAATACGGACAGAAAAAATTAAAAAAAAAAAAGAGACCTTAGGGTGAAACAATAAACAAGTTTTGTTTTCCTAATCCTTTATAGAATATTAAAAACTTAAAAAAATATAAACATATTGTTCTTTGTTGTCTATATTTTGTTTGCGCATGTAATAACCACGCTGAGTGTAGTCGCCTCGCTTTGTACTACCACGTCGTTACACAGCACAACTCTTATGCGAACCGAGTGTACCTATATGTACAACTTAACACGTGCGAGTTATCGATTTACGAGCGAACGCTTCGGCGTTGATGTAACGGCCTAGACAATCGGTTGACCCGATTCCGGTCAGGTTTACGTGAAGAGAACGCTGTATGCGCATGCGCCTGCTAAGGTGCATGCGCGCAACTCACAATATTATTCCAATTGATGCGAACCACACTTATTATTCGATTATGTATATAATTTTTTATAAATCTGTAGAAGTTCGAATCATGTTTTTTTACGCAATCTGAATCATTCACTTGCGATAATAAATGGTCGAGGTGACTTTCAATATTGCGCAAGGATATTTTCAATGGTTTTAGATTGTGCCTCCCGAACCTGCTTATGTAAACTTCAACGCCCAAGAGCATTGTATTCGAAGCAAAAGATATCCAGTTGGTATCATAAACACGGGCGAACACCTGGACCGAAGAATTTTCAATTTATGTCAGATTTAACGACTGGTTCCGTATCCCCGAATATGCGCACCGGATCAGCCATTATTAAGCTTACGCTTCTGTAATACGCCAGGGATCTGAAAAATTTCTTATTTGATAAGCTTTAATAAAACCTAAAAAGTAACATTGTTGAGGTGTCCCAAAGACTGAATGTACCTAGTTGCCGGCCAATTCTTTTGGTTGGCTACTGAATTACCTTTTTTTATTGAAGTTATACTTCTTTAGGCGCGTTATGAAAAAATAATGAGAGTGAAATTTTAAGATTGTGTGACGCAAAATTAACAGATTGAAGCTGCCCGCTTAGAATTCGAATTTCGAATAATGAGAGAATTTATGTACATTTAATATAAGAAAATAAAATTTATTTATTTAATTTTAAAATTTAAATGAAATTTTGCATGCATGTATAAATCGCATGACAATGCAATATTATTATGACATAGAGCTGATCTGATGATGGAGCTGGAAGGTGGCCATAGGAACTCCGTAATTAAACGACGCAACCCCATCGAGTTTGGGTTCGTTTGATTCCTCTTGACGAGTACTTTGGTACTATATGGTAACCAGAGTCTGATAATGGAGCTGGAAGGTGGCCATGGGAACTCCGTAATTAAACGACGCAACCCCATCGAGTTTGGGCTCGTTTGATTCGTCTTGACGAGTACTTTGGTACTATATGGTAACCAGAGTCTGATGATGGAGCTGGAAGGTGGCCATGGGAACTCCGTAATTAAACGACGCAACCCCATCGAGTTTGGGCTCGTTTGATTCGTCTTGACGAGTACTTTGGTACTATGGTAACCAGAGTCTGATGATGGAGCAGGAAGGTGGCCATAGGAACTCCGTAATTAAACGACGCAATCCCATCGAGTTTGGGCTCGTTTGATTCCTCTTGACGAGTACTTTGGTGCTATATGGTAACCAGAGTCTGATGATGGAGCTGGAAGGTGGCCATGGGAACTCCGTAATTAAACGACGCAACCCCATCGAGTTTGGGCTCGTTTGATTCGTCTTGCCGAGTACTTTGGTGCTATATGGTAACCAGAGTCTGATGATGGAGCTGGAAGGTGGCCATAGGAACTCCGTAATTAAACGACGCAACCCCATCGAGTTTGGGCTCGTTTGATTCCTCTTGACGAGTACTTTGGTACTATATGGTAACCAGAGTCTGATAATGGAGCTGGAAGGTGGCCATGGGAACTCCGTAATTAAACGACGCAACCCCATCGAGTTTGGGCTCGTTTGATTCGTCTTGACGAGTACTTTGGTACTATATGGTAACCAGAGTCTGATGATGGAGCTGGAAGGTGGCCATAGGAACTCCGTAATTAAACAACGCAACCCCATCGAGTTTGGGCTCGTTTGATTCGTCTTGACGAGTACTTTGGTACTGTATGGTAACCAGAGTCTGATGATGGAGCTGGAAGGTGGCCATGGGAACTCCGTAATTAAACGACGCAACCCCATCGAGTTTGGGCTCGTTTGATTCGTCTTGCCGAGTACTTTGGTGCTATATGGTAACCAGAGTCTGATGGTGGAGCTGGAAGGTGGCCATAGGAACTCCGTAATTAAACGACGCAACCCCATCGAGTTTGGGCTCGTTTGATTCGTCTTGACGAGTACTTTGGTACTATATGGTAACCAGAGTCTGATGATGGAGCTGGAAGGTGGCCATAGGAACTCCGTAATTAAACAACGCAACCCCATCGAGTTTGGGCTCGTTTGTATATCTTCCCGAACAAGTATAACTTCTCACGCGCGTACATAAGTACACGCACCCAATTTTTTTTTATATATATATATATATATATATATATATATATATATATATATGATAACGCTAAATGCAACTGACACTCCCTCGACCGCTCGTGTGAGAGAAGTGACGACACAGCTTATTGTGATAAGCATCGTGTAAGTGTTATGATGCTATTAAACTTATCTCTTATACGTATGTGTAAAGTGTGATTTATAGGCGTACGCGCCGGTGGTCCTCGCCTGTTGAGATAAGGGCCATAGGTCGTATCGGAACTTGAAACATTTTCAAGATTCGCTGATGAGATAATTAGACTATATAATAGGCTTAAATATGGAGGCTTAAATGGTCATGGTTTTTGTATATTTTGTATAATATTCTGCTATTAGAGATTTAAATTATGCATAGTGGTATAAAGCGACGCTGTAAAGATCTTTTGTCGGACAAATTCCCAATCTGCATGACGTCATATACTAATATCCTATTAGTTTATACAAAAGAAAATACCTTTTTTCGATATTCACATATTAAATCAAAATATTCGTGAAGACATTAAAAATACAATTATTGTTAGAAATTAATCCCATAAAGCGTTTTAAATACTCGCTATTTTAAAAGCGATTGTTTTAAGTAGGTATTTTTGTCACTTTTGTAGTTTTAATTTCTGTATTCACTGCTTGGCCTTTCTTAGTCACCGCTTATGTAACGCGATAGCCGTGTGTTATGTCTGCTCAAGCAATTATACTTAGTTTAGAGTTACGTAGGTACAAGTGATCACAGACTTCTTATTGAGTTTACTACTTATTTTTGCATATTTATTGTAAATATTTATTTAAAGCTATTTTATTAAACAATCAACTATAGTTGCTTAGATTTAAACATTTCCGTGTAAACATGTATATTGTGATAAGTATATTGATTTAATAAATCTAAAAAATTGTTTTGAATATTTCAGAGAATTGAGTTATTTTTTTCCACGCCAATTTCGTAAATAACATTTTGGCACCTGTTATGGTTAATTAATAGTATAAGAGTCATATTTATTTATTTCATCCTTTTTGATTCACTCTACCATAGAAGCCCTTTTTGCGTTCGTTTATTCGTTTTCAGTGTATGACAACTACGCTTTCCTTAACCTTACCCTTAACCTAACCTAACCTTGACAGTGCATTACAAACGAAACAAACACGATGAACCCTTGAGGGTTTTTAAATGTGTCGGCGCTCACGGCTTCAGTGTCGACTCAAGATCGTGTCGCCGTGTTGTTGTCATCAAAACTACCAGCCGAATGACATTAAAAACGCGGTTTGCCTTTAAGGAGTTTCACATTTATGGTGGAACAAGGCGAAAGTCAATCAGACAAGGTTTGGTAGTAAGCCTGTTAAAGCAAATAGGTCATACCTTACTTTTGAGGTGTTCCACATTGATGATGAGACGGGACCAAAATCAATCAGATTGAACGTCTATATTTTCTGAAATTTTTAATGCCTATATTAAATTTCGTTTTTTTTTTTGAGATAATTTTTTTATCTCGATAACAGATATACTAAATTTATTTATAAAAGTATAACTTTTATTCGTTTTTTAAATTTATTATCATAAAGTTTCTTCAATCTTTACGTCGACGTCGGTTAGTCTCTTTTTAGGGTTACGAGCCAAAATGTCAAAAACGGAACCCTTATAGTTTCGTCATCTCCGTCCGTCCATATGTCACAGACATTTTGTTCAAAAACTAAAACGAAATTTATAGTGTAGGTGTCTTGTATAAGCCACTAGTTAGTTTTAAATTTTAAATATTTCTTCACACCATACATGTAACAAAAGCTGAATTTTTTTTTCATTAAACATCAACATGTGACACACATTTCGTCAGTTCTTGTAAAAACACTTTAAGGTTTTTAAGCATTTTTTTTCTGATTACATGAATAATTTCGAAAATGATCGCTCCGAAAGTAGCAGAAATTGTGTCCCCCTCTATTTTCTAAACCGCATGTCCAAAAAATATGAAAAAAATAATGAAAATAACGCCTAATAAATACTTTCAACGAAAATTATTTTGAACAAGGTCTGATATATTGTTTTCGAGTTATTGCCGAAAAACTGCGCTTTTCAACAAAAGGACGTAAGTGCCATGAAGATACGCTCTTTTATTGATGCGCTTTAGTTTACATTAGTTTTAACAATAATATTCTAAATATCTACTTGTTCTTCTAGTTATGGGCAACTAAAGTGTTTATAGCTATTCAGTGCGGGAAACGTGGAAAAAATTTAACAACGTACTTCTTTCATCTGTAGTGCATTTCTTTGTAATTAATAATGGCTTCGGAACCCTCTAATGAGCATTGTCCGACCTTGTCTTGTTTATTTTCTATACATATTTTAGTGTATGAAGTCACATATATTTTGTAATCATTTAGTTGTTGGTAGCTCAAACAGTCGTCGGATATAAAACGAATCAGCATAAAACCAACGTCAATTGATAGTGAATGGTGGTGTAGTTGGCGTATTGCTCTTTAATCGTAGAATTTTTAACTTACCCGAGTTTTAGCAATACATTTCTAAGTTAAGGCAATTCGAACACATAAAAAAAAAGAATTATTTATCTAACAGAAGTCTCCTTGAGCCAAAAATTTTTCGGAAGTCTGTTGTTATTTTCGATAGAGCAGAAATCTCGAACCAAGTAATTTTCTTGGTCCGAGAACATTTATCTTGACACAGGAATTTTTTCTCTTTCATTCGAGTTATTGAAGTTCTTTGAAAATTATTTGTTTAACTCGCGTGGTTAGAAGACAACTGACCACTCTCGGAGCTCGCACATTTTCACCACGTCGGTTACAACAACAGTCGTTGACAGCCCCTCGACCCGCATGCGCTACAAACGAAGTAGGGCCGATGGATTAACATCCAAGACTCTCGGTGTGAAACAAAATGGTGGGAGGGTCCGCCTATTTAGTGGGGTGACGTGGGCATACCCTGAATGGACAGGCCGTCAAAGATTCTCGATACACGAAAACGAAAATAATATTAGAATTGGATATATTTTTCAGATTTAAGATGTTCAAAGATTTCACAAGAATTTATTGTCTTACAAAACTTTGTTGTGTTTTCGTCTATAATTTCTTTTCATGATTTTTGGTATAAATATTTCTAATTTATACCTAACCAGAAAAGTCATCAGCTTATTTTTAACGTCACAACTTTAACGGCACCGAAATATAAACACTCGTGAGACCTATAAATTACTATATAATTTATGTATTTAGTCTAGTAAAATCTCTGAGTGCAACATTCATTATATTAACAAATGTTTATGCTAAGCAGGTTATTATTTTTTTTTTTTGCATGCCCGTAAACATTCGAGCGCCATTGTGTAGCGGAGGTCGTTCTGCAACACCTACTAGAATTTTCTATAGTGAAATTAGTTACGAAGTGGACCAGGAAAGCGTTTATTGTATTATATTTCCAAGGATCATTTTTGAAAGCCTTTGCGCGTACACACCTCTTCCACTTGTTACAAAAATGGTATACTTCTCAAAACTAATTTGTGTCAGTAGTCAGAATCGTACATTGAAAGTTTTTATGGTACTTTGAAACCATCACAATACGTGCATATTTTGAAATGAACGTTATTCTTATTTTTAATTAAATGTGTAAAATTGTACTACATTTTCGTGTACCTATGTACCTTTTATAATAATTTATAGTATTATACATGTGTTAAATTTGCTAGTTAGCATAATTGGTGCTTCATCGTTTCCACTATGAGCTACACCGCCGTATTATAAATTTTCACTACTAACATCTCTTGATGGTTGTCATTCTATAAAAATACCTGTTCAAATTGAGTTTATTATCATACATAATTAAATATGTAAAAATTGTAAAAAAAATTTATATATATATAAAAATTGCTTATTATGTTAATGAAGGTAACATATGTCTAATATAAAAAGATTGTTATTGTGTTTCAATTTTATTATTTGCTCCGGGATACTCGCTATACTATCAAAATTTTATTGCATTGGAAATTATCATGGATACTAGATTCGTTGTGTAGGGATGGTCACGATTTACACCTGATGGTGTCTTCGTTGCCATCTTTTCAAGTGCTCTAGGTATTGCTCCTATGCTTTGAAGGCGACGGATCGCTCGGTGAAGAGGAGCCCCTTGTACAGTACAACGCACGAAACTGCCGCTGTGAAGATAGTCACGAAAGCGTCGCAATGGCGTAAAATTGGCCCGCGGGAGAGAAGGAAGGGTCGGGGAGTGTCAAACCTGCGCATTACATCATTCGCAGGCAATTCCGAGCGTCCGAGTTTCGTGCGTTGCACTGTACGGCTGCGCACCATCCTCGCGTCCGAAAAGGCAGTGCATAAATATGAATACATTCAGATTAATGGCGCTTTTAAATGAGTTGGTTTGGCCTCACTTTGTATATTTCTCTGTTTCTGTCAAATCTCGCAACAATCTATTTGATATAAACTTCCTTTTAATAACGTTATCTTATACCTGTTTTTATTCGGATAAAACGTTCTACAGTACAGAAAAAATATTGTGCCTAACCATAACATGTTGCAAGTTTCGGCAGAAACTGTGTCGGGTGAACGGACGAATTCATTAATAAGTCAGATACAAGGTAGTTTCATTCCCACCTATTTTTTACTTGAACAAAAAATAACTAATGTAATTTATTCACTTACGTTCATAAGCCTATTTTGAACAGTTAAAGTCGTACAAAAAATCAATTAAATTTTATGAATAATGCAATAGCTAATACCTAAATTACGAAGCAGTATGCATTCATTATTTATTAGTAACTAAGATGCCCTATAGAATACGCATACATTACTATAATACTACGACATTATTAGAAATGTACAACAGGCATTATTCTAATATGTAGCAAAAAAACTGTAGCACATGTCTTTGGGATAACGGGGAGTCGAATCCATGAACGGAATTGAATTGCATCTATAGAATTGAATACTTACGTATATTTAAAATGTTGACTAAGTTTGGTAGATAAATTTTTCTCTTTTCGGCTACGTTATTAACTACGTGGGTGTATTGATAATTAATAATTACACGTGTGTTCATCATCATCGCTCAACCTCGCGATACACCGAAGGTAGTGTAATTATATTGGGGGAGTGCAGGTTCTAGTCTGAAAAAAGAATGTAGAACCAGCCTGTATTCGTGCAACCTTTAACCAGAAACTGGAGACAGGGTAGGCAATGGTTACTATAATGCGTTAATTAATGTAGTGGAAAAGTGCAGCTTCTTCCATTTGTCTTCTGTTTTCCGTTTTCTTCGCCTGGTGCAAAGCTTTCATTGTTCGTTTCTGGAAGTGTCGTATGGTTCAGCCGTAATTTTTTAGTTTATGTGTCCTAATGTGGCCTACTCCTTTTGATTCCTGTTGTGATAACTCATATTTGGTTTAAGTAACCCTTCTTTCCTAAATTTCTTCTTCAGTTAATCTTTTATACTTTATTTTCTTTGCTGTATATATATATATATATATATATATATATATATATATATATATATACTTATATATCAGTATATATACGTATATAAGTATATGTATGTATACAAAAGATCCGAAATAAATTTATTTTTCCCCTTAGTCTTTTATTCTTCATTTTCTTCACTTCTGCAGAGCTTCCTGAATTAGTTTCTAGGTCTTGATAAGGTTCACCTTTATCCTTTTTGATTCCTGTTTTTTTTTCTTAGCTAATGTGGCCAATTCCTTTTGGTTCCTATTGTAATAACTAAGTCTTGTCGAAGCGAATCTTCGCATGTATAAATTGGGCGTCCAACTTTTCCCTTTGTTATAGTATATCTTAGAGCAGAGTTAAGCATGTGGGGTTCGTTTCTTCTTAAAATATGGCCGCAGTAACATGTTCTTGTGACCTTGATGATTTTGGTGATTGTTTTTCCTTCGAGGATTTCTTGTACTTTCGGTCTGGGTTGATTTCTTGCTGCTTGTGGCATGTCTTTCGGGATCTTTCTTTCATATTATTTTAGTCTTGTTCTATTTGATTCGGTTAGTGCTACAACATTTAAACAGTATGTCATGGAGAGAAAAATCACCATTTTGTAAATCAACTTGACGATTTTTCATGCATTTTAGTCTTCTTGATCAAAGTAATTAGACCTATAGCATTGCAGATCGCTTGTTTGCATATTGCCTTTATTGCGTCCCTCAAACTCAGTTCTGAGGTCAGGTACGTACCCAAATATTTAATTGTATCCATAGGAGTTATTAGGACTACGTTTGTTTCCTATGTCTGTTTGGCTGTGCTCTTGTTGATCGGATCTGCGACTAACATCTTGACCTTGATTTAATTTAATTTTAAGTTCACCTACATTAAGGGTTCTTTTAAGTTCTCCATTATGTTGATAAGAACTGTGATGCTATCACCTATAATAATAATGTCGTCTGCGGATAGCATAACGGGGAGATTAATTTCTACATCCTGGTCTAGCCTTACCTCACACAAAAATTCTTCTAGAGTTCTGAAGACATCGTCCAGTACAATAGTAAAAAGCCTAGGTGAGAGTGAATATTCCTGTTTGATATCTTTTCCTTTGGTGATATAACTGAAATTGGTGTTTTAGCAATCAGTACCTACGTAGGTGTGTTAGTGCCGATATCGGTAGGTTAATACCCTCATGCATACATTATTAGTACTGACATAGCTGCGCTGGAGCGTAAATTCCATGTGTGATACATATTCAATGTAATACATATTTTTATTTTAACTCGACGAAAACGTAACGCTCTCTCTTCCTGTTGTTTCTAAAACTACCGCGTACGCGATAGTGAGACCTGTTGCATGTTAACGTTTTGCTTGTTTGCTCAAGGAATAATCGGCCGGTCAGCGACTCGGCTTGCGAAAGACGCGTCCGCCCCGCCTGGCGTCCGGCCAGCTTCTGTCTATAAACTCTGCTGTTGTAAATGTCAACGGTTTATGTGGGTAATTGAAAAGCACTTAACGCAAAACGATAGGGATTTGAGATGTTTATTTATTATCGTTTTTTTCTTTCATTCATACGTAAACTAATTTCTTTTATTTCTTCCACTGCGTACGCGATCTTTTTTTAATTACGATTCGCACCGAAAAAGAAAAACGTTAATTACTATGCTAAACATATTATTTGACAGACAATCTGTAGATAATTCGTCTGCATTTGAAATAAACAATTGCTTTTCTTCTTTATTTGTAACTCAACATAAGCTTTACAAGCCGATATGGCAATTGGTTTGAATTGCAAAAACGAGAGGAATTATACTTATGGACGTAGACCATAAAGGTTTTTATAAGTTGCAGTATTTGAATTTGATTTTCCAGATTTTCGACCAGGAAGACTTTTCACAAAGCGTTTGAAACAATAATAAAATATATTAAAATGAATGAAGGTAACATACCTTTTCTAATAATAGTTAGAATTGTAATAAAGATAATTTATTATGCTAAATCTTTTACAATATGTGCGTATATGAAAGGTTTTATAAAGATACACCACTGAACAAATTAAAACGAAAATTGTTAGAATGGGGAGTATAAACATGGATACTTGCAAGAAGTTAGAAAACGCGTACCGAGATTTTAGCTCGATCAGTGTTTAAAAGTAAGCTGAGCCGACTCGTTGGCGGCTCGCGATTTTAGGAGTCGGAGCAGATTAAAAAATTGATCAGTTCTTTTTTTCGAAAAATTGTATCTCAACGTTTGTGCGTAGTGGAAAGTGTATTTAAAAGTCTGTATTTAATTCCAAATCGATAAAATAATATTCTTGTAAAACCCACAACGTCCTGGTAACCTTTGCACTACTACACGATGAATGCCTCTTCTCCGAAGAAGAGGCGATTATTATGTAGTCTCCTCGGCCGGCTTCTTGCTTGTTAAAAATACAGAAAGATACAGACGTGCCCTCTCTCTTATGCCGTAAGCTTCACTACCATCGAAATATTTGATATCTTCAAAGCCTTCACGTATTTAATTAGAACAGTATCCAGCGTTACGGGCCGTCAGGGCTCGAACCTGCGATTGCCTGCTTTGTAAACGGGCGCGCCTCTCAATAGCGTACCAGTACCTGAAAAAACAGTCTATGACATACGGGATACAGACAGACGAATATAGCATTAGGAGTTCCATTTGGACCTTTTGATTGCGGAAACAATTATTCAAAACATTCATACCTAGCTTCAATTCAGGATGGTCCATTATTATCGATGCAATAGATTATAACCGATATTTAGCCACTGGAGGCGCAACATATTTATTCTCATACTACATCCAGCTCTGTAACTTGAGTTTAGGTATACGGAAAACGGATCTGGATTTATTTCCATAACTCGGAGTGCATATACACCTTAATAATGTATTATAAACATGGAAAATCTATAGTATTTACACTCCACTGCGGCTCCGCCCACATGGACATGGAATGAATTCCTCCATCTTTCGTATCGACCGATCATGCTGTCAACCACGATGTTGATTCCCGTCTCGTTCTGGATCACAGTTCCGCCCTCGATTTCTATGATCTAGATCCGAATTACCATCAAATCCTCCCAAATGAAGGTATACTCTTAAGGCTGAAACTCCATGTACTGCTACTCCATTATTCTATTATGAATCAATCTCTCTTCCACTCTTGATACCGATACAGGTCCTGCTATCGAATTCAGTCCCGACCCTTGTTAATCTTGATCTTCCCTTAAACACTGCTGTTCCTAATAACCGAACGGAAAAAAGAAAGAAAGGAATTCGTTTTATATTCAAGCGAATGAACACAGACAGGAAAATAAAAGAACAATATTTTTCTTTGTCGCCTCAATCTAATCTTTGTTTTGCGTACGTCTTATTACTTGCCCTTTACCCGTCCAACATTAAATCACACGAATATTTTTCCCTTTAGGCAAAAATCTAACAAAAAAAAAAAAAACGCAACACCATGACCACCATATGTATAACGGCCACATCGATCGGTTACATTAATATCATTAGTTATTTTGACATTGGAACCGGTTCCCTGTACACGTGTTAACGGTTACGCATCGCATAGACGCGTGTCGCGGTCAATGTCGAGTGTGGGAATCGCCTTTCCGGCCGGTCGGTTTTTCTCGTCGAGGCGTGTGACGTCATCGATATTACCTGTGCGACGTGTTTCGACGTCACGTTGTCTTTATTAATTGCAGCCTTTTTAATCTAAGTAAGTTTTTGCATCAGATCGCTTTTGATTGCTTTTCAGTCCATGAAAATCCGAAATTCATAATTGATTATAATAAAGTATTCTGTGATAATGATACCGGGTGACTGTGAGTAAGAGTCACGCATTGGGGATTCTATCAAACATGGTCGCTTTGAAACAATGGGCTTCTCTGAGTCCAAAATATTCATTTTTAAAATTTGTTATAAAATTTTTAGAATTTGCACCTCACCAACTCGCCTTGCAATGATCATTAAAATATGTTATTTTTTATTACATATCCTGCTTCCATTCATCTTAGTGTCACTAAATATAACAAATATCATACATATATGAGTTATAAATTGTAATTATTAACTGAAAAAAAAAATCATCTAAATATACCTATTTGTTAGATTTATTTGGAATTATTAAATTGCTATAATATAAATAACTATTATATTAAATTGGATATATTTTTGTACTAAACTCCCTCATAGATCATTTCACTGAGATTATAATCTTCCATAGAAAAGCGGCTCTGTGATTTGAACATTACTTCAATACATTCTCTACTATCAGTGCATACTATAATACATTATTGCCTAGTTCTGCAGACAGGTCGTGGACAGAAGTTTGTCAACAATTAAATCACGTTCTACTGAACACTAATTGCGTTGATACTAAAACTGCGCCTGACCGCAATAATACGACCATAGACGAGGTTTTTATTTTGGAGCTCTTCGCGTTATACGGACTGCGACATATAACGATATTTACGAATATTTTGCTGGGAATTTTCCATACATTTGCATTAAATATGATATCAACCTTTTGACGCATATGACATTTAATGTTGCGAGCTCATGTTATTGTTTGCACTATATTATATGTACATGTACAACTGTGTACTCGCTTCTAATAGAAACTTTGTAGCGATGAATTATTTTTTTTTTATTTATCGTTTTGTTTGTTTTAATTTTTATTATATTTTTCTTATTTGCCTTATCTTCAATAATCTCTCCGGTGTATATGGCCAATAAAACACCTTTTTGTCGTCTAAAAATCGTTTAGTAATAATGACAATAACACACATCCTCTTACTAAAAGACCCTCGTTTATAGTTGGACTATTTTACACTGTTTGTCGGAATAAAATTAAAATTTATGACGTCTATATCGTTACGTTAGCAAATTTGGAAGCGTTAGCGTGCTCATTTTAAAAGTTATAAAACGAAACCGTACAACCTTCGGCGAACGGACTCCTTAATTTGGCGGCTAAAAGCGTTACAAGGTGATGCCGGCTGGTTTCGCGACCGGTTAAAAGCCTGCGAACGGCGACGTTCGAGCCTTTAGTGTGACCCGTATTGAAAACGTTGAAATTTGAAAATTGATCTTTAAATATACCGAACCGAATTCGGAAATTGTTGGTCCAGTCAAATCGAATTCTTTCTAAATCGTTAGACGTCTCGTTGAGATAGATTGGATCCGAGTAATTGGATGTTTGAAGTGCGAAACCGCGTTTTGCTAACTGTAACTAAGTAACGGGATGCTCTCGTTTTGAATTTAGCGAAAATTGTACTGTATTTTTAAACTGAAATTTTAAAACTCGTCTAAAATAATTTTTACCATTTAGTAGGGGCACTCCTTTTACTTTAAGTATTATATATATCAAACTAGTTGAACTCTGGCCTGCTTCACAATAGTTTTTCCTCATTACAATAAGCATAATTGCTCAAACTATTTTCTAAGCCTTTCCAATGCCTTCTATTGACAGCAAACACACGAATTTCATCCTATAATAATTGTTCAAATGGATGATTTTGCCAGACTACGATATGCAAAATAATCGATTGCTATTTTTAGTGGAATAGTGCGTAGTGCCATCTAATAAAATTTACGCAAACTATTCTCTATGTTTCCAGTAATATTCGAACATAAATCATAAACAGTTTAACCGATCATACTGATAAATATTAGTCTATGAATAACACACATACCAAAATGATTTTTATATATTTACACGGATATCATCTTTAGTTTAGTCGGCTTGCTGTTGCATAAAACTAATGTAATAAATAATATATATTTAATCTCTTCATTATATCACTCTTGTAAGTCTGTCTATGTGTCCGTCTGTCGCATACCATTTTCTCTCAATTTACAGGACTAAAGAAGTTCCCAAGTACATATGCAGAGTTAGGTGAGCCAATCAAGAATGTATACAGTAAAAAAAAACAAATTCCTATTTTAAGTGTTGATTTTTGGGGGCTAAGTAGAAAATTGAAAAAAAAACTTTTAATGCTTACGTCACGTTCATATTAAACGAATGCGTGTGTCAAAAGAATATATATGTAATCTTAAAAAACAGATGATGAATATTAAAGAAAATGTACAAAAATTGACAATTTTCTCCTAATTAACAAATTTATATTTTTGATAAATTGCTGTATACTCAGCAAGAAAACTTAAACTAATAGCTAACTCTTTCAATTCCCACGACAAGCGGAAAATGTTCGCGAAAAGAAAATCTGTTGTTTAATGCGCGGGCGCGTGTTCATGCTTTATTACATGTAGAGCATTGTATATGCAATATGGCATGGATGGGTTGCTCTGCAGAAATGTTCGATCTCATTCCTGCCGCTGAATTCTGTCATCGGTCCGTTCGCTGAAAATACCATCATCACCGTTTTGATGGGGTGTTCTAACACCTTACGCTTCATGCGCAGTTTTTTGCCACTTACGGTAATACTTTGGAATTACCTAACACCAGCGCTATTCTCAATGAACTGTTAGGAGTGGGTCTTGAAGAAGTGAGCTTACTCCTTCATAAAAGACCGGCAACGCGCTTGCGACTCCCCGGAGTTGCGGATGTCCATGGGCGGCGGTGACCATCTTACTTTTTGATGGCCGGTATGCTTGTTTATCCCTTAAAAATCTTATAAAAAATTCACTTCGAACCAGTAATAATCTCATTAATTTAGCGCTTAATGTAATGGTTATATCTAGGGGCGACGCCTTCTAAGAACTCGATTCTTATCGGCTTCTCTTTCATAAAATATTTAATATGCATAATTCATAAATAAATAAATTATTGCTTTTTAGTATACAGACACTTAAAATTATTTTTAATTTTCAATAATTATTGTAAATAATATCCAGCCTTCTTACGTTAGTAACGTAGGCCCTATATAAAAAACACTTCAAATAACTCGAAAGCAACCGAGTTATTTAGACGACTAAATTCAGAATGTTCGCAATCGTCGTAATCAATGTGAAATGTTGAGTCTTCCATATTCAGTTGTATTATAGCGTTAGGCGACGCCTCGAGCCCGGTATACTCCAGGAATGAAATTTAAATTCTCGTATTCGTATTAAGTTATTGTAATAACTTTTTGTTTCTATTATTATTATTTTGTAATAATATATGTTTGTTTTATTTATCGCAATCAAATTCGATTTCATTACAATATATACATACTACGATTGTTTATTTTTAGTTACGACAGACGAATTTGAGTTAAAAAAAAAATGTACACAAGTCAGCTCGCGCTCGATCTGTTTGTTTTTTAACCGGCCGCCTCGGTTTACCGTTGAACTCGGCCGGCCGCCTCGCGTCGGACGGAGCGAGAGAAAAACTCGATCGCCCGACAAATATAATTGTGTCAGCGAATTTTGCGCCTTTTTATGTAATAACAACCTTTTGCTGGAGTGAGCGGCGAGTCCAAGGCGACTTAGAAATCAACATATTGCCATATTCGCTTCTGTTTTTAATATTATCATGATGAATATTAAAAGTTTCGCGTGAGGAAATATTTGAATATTGTAACAGTGGAGTATCGGGCAAAGGTGATACGGCTTACTTCGGAATGCGTTCACGCACAAATCAAATATTTAATATCAACTGTATTTTAAACTTGAATAAAATCTAAAGTTTTTAAAAATATTTGAAAACTTTAGAAGCCACTGTTTGGTATAAACTCGGAGGAAATAGGGTATAAAGGATTTACTGCGAGTTCAAAAATATTTTAAAATTAGTTTTTCGCTTCATTGCCCACCAATGTCGTGTTTTTAGTTTTTTATTATTGTTATATACAAGGTCCGCCTGTGGCTTCACCTGCATAGACATGGAATATTATCCTTCCTATTTTGTATTGATCGATCTTTCTGTCTATCCCAATTCTGTTCCCGTTTTCAGTTCTGGCCTCAGTACTGTTCTCAATTTCGATCCTGGTCACACTTTTAAATCCAATTCCGACCGCAGTCTATTTCGATTGCGGTCTCGTTTCAATGTCAATCCCGATGCAGGTTCCCGTTTCTGTTCCCGTCCTGCTTTTAGTTTCGTTATCGGTCACGGTTCCAACTTTTATGAAGCAATAGAAAATGTTAATATGAAAATGAAATATAGAGTATAAGATTTATCTGGGAGAGTGTAGAGGAGGTTCGTCTATGAATGAAAGAATTTTTAAAATCACTGTATTAGTTCGATTCAATAATACAAATATACGCAGACGATGTCCGGATAAGTGCTAGTATCTTTAAAAATTTTAGTCTATATGTTACTCTGATTACTAAGCCATATCACTGTAAAATTTCATGAAATTCTTTCAGTTGTTTTTGCCTGAATGAGTAATAAACTTGCATCGATCCTCACAAACTTTCGTGTTTGTATTGATAGGACAGTACATACATATGATTATATTCCGTTTTATTATGGTCTACCATTTAAAGATAAATTTAAACCGTTGAGTTAAATTGATTATCAAATACTGTCGTCGCGCATCCAAAATGTCTGGTCTGCTTATCAAAATCTTTCTTTCTTCTTGGTCGGCAGGAAATTTCCCCAAAATCTCCCAACCATGTCCGACTATATGTTCCATTTTTCCTACGTATTTCAAACAGTAAAAATAGATTCGTGAAGACGAATATTCTGTTTAGTACTGTCGTATTTTTTTTCCTCTTCGCTCCAATGCTCGCTTAACACACTTTGATTATGCGAACTGGGGCGGCTCGAGCTGTGTGCTGATCAACTGGCGTTGATCCGTAGTTGTACATACGTGTGGTCGTGCAGGTTAAAATTTACAAATACAACGAGTACGCGAACCGTATGTGTTGTGATGCATTTAAAATATCTATTGATTGCATACATTTTTTAGGTAATATATATATATATATATATATATATATTTCGGAAGTGTTCTATATGGGCAGGGTATATATTGGGATTTGGTCTTTGTTAATCGCCGAAAAATGAGTTGAAAATTGCAAATTGACCTCGAACCTCAATTACTGTTGGTCAGTTTTTTTTTTTGTGAAATATCATTCTTCGCCAAGTCATTGTTACTCAATAAACCGATCGAGCAAAGAAAACCTCTATTTGCTGTATAGGTATCTACGAGATAAGAAAAATATTTGTACGATTTTCTTTAAAGTGGTAGATAAGCAACGTCGGTTCTGTGGGCGTAGCATGACGCCCTAGACAAATGTCTCTCTCTGTAGGTCTATCCCCTTCATTCATTACGTTGCGCGTGAAGGACAGTCCTATAGAGAGACTCTTCTAGGGCGTCGAGCTAGGAATGCTGGGGTAGAGCGACAGGAGCTCTAGGCGCCAGTTGGCGAGAGGCGTCAAAATAGCAAATTTTAAAAATAATTTTGAATAAAAAATTTGGTTGCCTGTAAAGTCGGTATACGGGCGAAAGTTTTACGTGACAACGACTTTGAATGGTAAAATCATTTTAATGTGAATATTCATTCGTATAGTAGGAAGAAGGATGAAATAATAGTAACAATTTAAAACATTTATTTATACAAAGAATTATATTTAAAACATTAATTTATACAAAGAATCTCGCACTGAATTTCATATTAACAAAATTTTATTTTTACCTTTACACATACATACGTATTTATATACAAATATACATACAATAACTTGCAATACATTTGCAAGCTATGCACTAATTCTCTAGTGCTGCGCGCGCAGACCGATCATAGTTGAGTGGGAGAGAGACGCAAGGCATTCGGCGGGCCTCTCTCGTTCGGTGACTCATCGTTACGTTACCGAGCGTTACACTTTTCAAAGTGACTCCCAGCCGCAACCTAATTTAAGACGTTGTCACGTCAAAATAGAATTATAATCAGTGTGTAAAGTAGGGAACGCGCTAATTTAATTTTATATAATATAATAAGAGATTATTATTAAATAGAAGTTGATTTTTGAAAAGAACGATAGTTCTTTATTTAGCATCAACTGAGATACTTATGTGACATGAAAGCGTCGAAATAATTTCTCATTCTATTCTGACCGAGAGCTAGGGGTCGGCGCTGTGGATAGGTCATCATTTGCTAAAATTCAAGGTATAAAATATTAAATTGTATGTCCACGATGTGATTTCCTTGTCGGCATGCGATCTTAAATCACGTGCCGAGACCATGCCTCATCATGGTTTTATAGTTGTCGTCCATTCGGCGACCGCCATTAAAGATTAGGACGCGGCGGACCGCCGTTTAGACGTGATCGGACGCGGTGCGATATTCTAAATTGGAATACGTCTCGTAAGTGTCCGTAGGGAGGACGCGTTCTAAATTTAAATTCGTTTCTCGCCATAGTGCAGTACATGACCGTGTGTGTGTGTGTTGCCATGCGCTTAGCGAAATCTGCCGCATACCAGGTGCGTCGTGTCAACGTCGAGACGCGTTTTGCGGGAAACGACACATGTGATAGAGTGAAAAAATATAAGAACATCGCAGATGTGATAAAAACCGTAACCGTAAATGGTTCGTACAATAGTCACGTTGATACTTTGATCGAAACAGAATCTCCTCAAAATCAACGTTTGTAAACCGTAATTTTTAAATAGAGCAAACTCCCGTTTGTCCGAAATCCGTTTTATCCGAACGAATTTTTCCGAAACCTTTTTCTCGTCCTCCAGCGGGAAGGAAATCAAAATAAACGAACTTCGCTATTCAGCATTTAAAAGCTTCGAATTTTCAATCACACTTTGGCTTCTCTTTAACACGTCAACACGAATTTTTCAGTCGAAAACATGCAGGCTTATTCACAACCATATCAATAGCATTGTACGTGCGCACGTTTTACGGTGATATTTTGGCGGGTGTTGACCGCAATTCGGAGTGTTTCATGCGAGAAAACGGGATTACAGTTTATCCGAAATTTTCGGCCGCCGTCCCGATTGCTTCGGATAAACAGGAGTTTACTGTATATAAATCGCAGATTTTTTTTTTAATTATTTAGCTCAATTTGAATAATAATTTTTCTGACATATTTATTTTCGATTTTGTCCGACAAAGCTGATTCAACTTTCTGATTAGAATTTTATCACACCGATTTTTATTTCTTTCATATAGTTTTTATTTCACTTTTGGTTATTCCATATTTCTTAGGTGAGTCAATATATCATAGACTAATTTGTTATAGGTATTCATTAATAGTTGGACAGTATCGTAACCACTTGCATTCATTGCTTTGAATTTGATTCTAATTTGTCAGCGCTAAATTATTCTCCAAACAAACTTTCTACTTATTCTAAAGAGTGAACTTTCCACCAACCCACGGATGCATGCGAATGTGTGTGAAAGGTAAGTGCATGCGCACATAATTATTTTGTCGTCTCGTTCGTTTTCGAATAGATAACAACTTTATTTTTCATATGGATTTGTAAGAAAAATTAGTTACCTGTCTGAATCCAAAAAATAAATTACCAAATATATCAATTACGTATATGTTTTTGGTGAGTCTATTGGAAATTGTTAAAAGTAAAAATGGAGTCACTTATACTTTTAAAATGAAACCGTGTAATAATATCCCGATTGTCTCTCGTTGGTGATAATTTTCGAAAACGCAAATATTTCTTATCGCACACCGTCTGGAGTGTCAAGTGTCGACAGATAAAAAAAATACCGGATGGAACGCCAGATGCTCCGCCGCTCCTGAAACGACACGTTTTTGTGGGCGAGTGGGACGTTTTTGAAGCCATGTCACCGGGTAGATATATATCATAGGAATGCATTTAAAAATATATATATATATTTGACCGATAACATTGTACGGTCTTATCGCAATTTCTCAACTCGAATGTGGGTTATCAGTGCACGATGTTTTTTTTTCGCGACAAACGAACTCTGCGTGAACGTCGATGCGTAGGACAGATGTACAGAAATATAAAAAAAAAAATAGAATTCTATTTTGTTTTGACTGTGAGCTGAACCCTGTTTCCATTTTAATAAATGTCACACTTGAAAACTCACAGCGGTGTGCTTCAAACTCTCATCTGCAATAGTTAACTGCTGACTGTTAAAGTCAAAAACTAAACATGTAAACGTATCGGTAATCTTAGAGATATTGGCATTTGGGACATTAATTTTATGTCACAAATTTCATTATCTTTAAGACTAATTTGGTCAACTGCCAATTGTGAAGTTAAAACAACATATTTTGACGTGTTTAGTTTTTAACCCTAAAAGTTAACAGTTAATTATTTCAAATGAGATTTTGAAGCACACAGCTATCAGTGTATAAATACCTATCTATATATAGACGTATAACAGGCAAGGCATTTTGGTAAGTTTGATTTTACGTTAAAAACTGTTTTAAAGAAATACTTAAACGTAAATATACCGAAATTCTTAATGGTGAAAACTAAGAATAGAACTATGTTAAAAACGAATAAAAAAAGAGAAACGAAATATTACGACGAAAATTGTTTCAAAAACGCTATTTAATGGGCTTATTGCTAAAAACTTGTAATATATAATAAAAAAAAAATCCTTCCTATTGCTATAAAAAAGTAATTAAACCAATGAAATGTACGTAATAAAATAATATTTGGCAACACTGTAGCTTAAAGCGTAAAGTTATGAACCGGAAGTGCGTACAGAGCAGAGGCCGGGAAACGTGCGTGTTATCGTGTTATGTTAAATTGAGACTTCCTGTGCTCCATAAATAAGTATAGCGGTTCTAAGAAAGCTACGGTACAAACTTCTGAAGTAAGTTTAAACTAAACTAACGGAAATATTATATTTTTATATGCACATCCTCAAAAAAAGAATCAAGCGTATCAGTTTCTTTACTATTGTCGTTTTAATATTTTTAATAACATCGTCGCTATGAAATATCCATCGAGTTTGTACTGTTGCGGCCTTTATGCGCATTGAGTAAATAGAGAAAGTCGTAAAGGTGTAGGGGGCGTCTATTACGTTTGTTTTTTTTTTCACATCAGACACTTTCCACTCCGTTACTGAAATTTAGTAAAGGGTTTGAGGGACCCCTTCAAATTTTAATTAATAAAATTTGTTCAACATATTGACACTTCAAAACGTATTCAGTTTACTTAATACATATCAGGTATCAGGCAAACAATTTGTATTTGTACCAAATACAATGTATCAGGTAAACTGAACTGTATTATGTATATATTCACTAGCTTTTGCCGCGTAGACATAAAATGAATACATTCGTCTTGTATATCGCTGCAGTACGAAATCAAGATCCCGATCGCTATCCTGCTCTCGATTCTGACCCTGGCCTCGTTCTCGTCGTCGATTTCTTCTATTCTCGATTCCGATTGCAGTCTCGCTTTTGATTCCTTTCGACCCTCGTCCCGTTCTCGATTCTAACCTCCATCCCGCGTTATGTATTCATTAGAGAGAGGAGAAGAGCGGGAGGGTTAATATATGTGATGGTAGATGAGTTTTTTTTAGTTAGGATTTGCGTAAAATCTGTTCTTATTAAGCGTCTAGGTCACGAAAAGAGTACCTATGCCAAATTTCAAGTCAATCGGACCTGTAGTTTCGAAGATCTCGTGACGAGTCAATCAGTACTATTTCGTTTATACCTATATATAAGTCAGCAAAAATCTAAGGGAAGTAATATAAATCGTGTTTCATTATTTTTATTGGTAAACCAATATCGTCACAAACGAATCAGTGAAAATTACAATATAGTTTTTGATTAGATAAAATATTAAATGATTTAAAATATCTAGATACAGTGTCTATGACGTTTGCAAAAAATAGTAAAGTCTATATAAAAAAAAAAGTTATTCGGCATTCGAAATGGGCATAGTTTTTTCATCCGAATTTCAGTGAGTATTAAAAGTTTAAACAGTTATTTATTTTTATATAAAACTTTTTGTTAGCCAAATTATTTTTCTCGTCGTTCAAAAGTTATTTCGTGAAAAAACCATTAAAATATCGTTTTTTAGTATTTTCAAAATTTGAAATAGCCATCATTTCTAAACTAATTAGCCGAATTAGCTCATTTACGAGCTCGTTAAAGGTAATCGCTTATAGAATAAATATGCCAAGTTTCATTAAGATCCCTTGAGAATTGCGCGCGCTATCGTGATGACAAGCTGCGTTATACCCATTATATCTATATATAAACCAATGCTATTTTCTGACGTACTCGGCCACAGAGAACATAATATGACAAAATTTCTACAAAGTTCCGCCATGAGACCAAATAAAAAAAGTTAAATTTCTAATGAAATCTACTAAAAATACTTAAAGCCATCATGTTTGTTACGTTTTTTGTTTAACGAAAAGATCGAATCCACCAGCCGATATTAAAATTATCTAAATATGAACATATTTCAAGACAGTAATCACCATTATAAGTGAAAATTGTCATATGTTTCTATGACCTATTCTTACCGTTCTTAATCCCCGATTAACTTCACATGTCTACGTCCATTAACCGGAATTTAAAATTTTTGTAACCACAAACGTCGATTTAACGCATCCCAGTTTATAACCTTCGCGAGTGTGTGTAAAGACATCCATCAAACCGACGTGTAATTATTGATAAATTCAATTGATTTACTGACGTCGTGCACCACACGGTTATTATATTAACTATAATAGCTTCGTATCGTGATAGTGGCGACGGGCTTTACTTGAACCGGGTGGGGGTTGAAAAGTCGATGACTTAACACATAGCTGACCCCTTGCTTGCGTAAAACGCAATCAAGTTTCTAATTAAGATATACAAAGGAAAAAGGATCAGCCAAAGTGCGATCCAACTCTCGCATCCGAGGTTCCGTGACTGAACAAACGAATCGGAGCGATATTTTTGCATTTGCGTCGAGTTTAAATCGGCTTTTGCGTATCCCTAAGAATTTGTTAATGTGAAAAGGTGGAATATTTCATTCTGAAATAATATGGGCGCAAATATATAGGAATGACAGGTAGAAGTGCCCACAAGCGCCATACGGATCAGTGATTAAATTGTTAACTATTTACAACTGAAAATAGTGGATATCTAAAAAATTGTTCTAAGTTACTCTCAACAAATTTATCACTATTTTTTTTTTATTTTAAAAACATTTATGAGTAGACACAAAGTTACAATACAACACACGAAACTTTAGGTTTGCGTAATGCGCAGATTTAACACTCCCCGACCCTCCCTTCTTCTCCCCCGCGTACAAATTTTGCGCCATTGCGACGTTTTCGTGGCTAACTTCACAGCGGCAGAGTTTCGTGCGTTGTAATGTAACTAACTACTTTTGAAGCTAATAAACCGCAAAAAAATGCGCTCTGAGAGGCCATTTAAAAATCATTAATGCCTTTTTTAAATATCATTCCAACAACACTGCCGCGGGTTGTGCGAAAAAAATGTCGTATGGCAATTTTGTGTATAACTTGTGAAATAAGTCACTCGCCTGCACAATTTCATTAAAATCAATAAAAAAAAATGAAGGGCTCGTAAAGCTGTGACAGACGGAGCGAACGATACCGCAAGGGTTCGTTCTTTACCTCCAGCTGCGGAACCCTAAAAAAAACATTGCCGCGCCGTCCGGACGTGCATTAAACGAATACAATCACCTCTCGCACGAGCGAGTACTCGCGCGGGCGCCGAAACAAAAAAAAAGAAGCGAAAGCTCCCCGGCCGGTCAGTGGGGCGCTTCGGACGCGTCGGCGGCCGCGCTCGGGCCGCCGACGAGACAAGCTATTATTCCACAGGTGTGTGCACGATTTACCAGGTCGTTTGTTCGACCTTCTTAGAGGCAGACGCGAAGCGTTGGGGAGGGGAGTGGGGGGGGGGGTTTGAAATATTTTTTATTAACGACGAAAGCGGTCGAAAATTAATTACCCGTCCTCGTTACGGGAAAGGTGAAGGGAGGATATGGTAAAATCTTGCCGAACCTCGTTTAGGGAGAGAGAAGGTCGATGGAAAAGCTCATGTAGAGAAGTCGTTTATTTTGATATACAGTATCATTCGACAGATTTCACGTAGGTGTTGATATTACTGTGAAGTCATCTCTTTTTAAATAAGAATGCCTAAAAGAATTTTAACTACGTTTAATCATATAGGGCGATCCTAACATGAAGGTGTACATATAACATGAAGAAAGGATATTGTAGTAGTATAGTAATTTTTGTATCAAGATCAATCAAAGCTTCAACGATATTTATCTCTTGAATTCACCGTAACATCTTCACATAGTTCGGGAGGTTTTTGAACTGTCACTTCTTTAACGACGTATGAGAGAAATTTACGTCGTTACGTTTTACTGTTACGTGCCATATTTATTTCTGTCACGTTTTTTTGATACGTGCCTTGTTTATTTCTAAAATTCAGTAGTGAGATGAAAAATAATATTTCAATAATAAAGTGTTAGGAAAAAAATAAATAAAAGGATTCATTCTAATTCCAGTGGATTACTAACAAAAGTAAGTAATTATATCTTTTTTTCTAATACATCCAACACGTGGGCGTGATTATGATATTTATTTTTTTCAGGTTACTTCATATTAACCTCAGTTTTTGATTATAAGTATCGGTAAATGTATATAATTACATTAAAACTGGCAATTATTAATTAATACGACTGTTAATTTAGTAAACATCAATTAATTGTAATAATAAAAATATATATATATAAATTTAAAAATATACTGTACATAGAAAATGAAAACACACAGATGTACTTTTTTTATAATACATAGAATTTATCTATGAAAAACAATGGTAAAACATCAACAAGATCCGGTACTACAATTGATGGGAGTTTTTATTAGGTTACTAAATTCAAGGTAAACCATATATTTCATATTTTAGTTACCATAAGCCATTAATTACAAAAATATATAATAACGATAACAATGATAATAATAATTCTATTGAAATTAATGAAATACTATAATAATCCTAATAGCAATAATAAGGTGAAATAATTATATTATTTGTATGCATGTCTATTATAATAAAAATAGCGTTAATTTAATACAAAATGATTTTTTTTGCCTTAAACTTTATCTAATTTAGCTTTATTTAACCAATTTCTGTAAAGTTGTAAATATCGGATCATTTTTCGGAAAATGATGTCATAAAGAAGTTTCACTTCTTACTTGTGTACACTAATACACACACACAATTTTTTTTAATAATAATCATTAAACAATATCAAATGAAGTCACCATATGCGTCTGTCTGTTTGTGCGCTTGGTTTTCTAAATCACGCTGCCTAGTTTATAATAACTAAATAATAACGAAAAAAAAGAGAATTAAACAAACGCGGATTTTTATATGGTTTTGATTTTCTGCCAGAAGGTTTATATGTATAATTCATGAATATTTTATTTACAGAAAGTAGAGAAGTCAGTGTATTGTGATCAAGTCGTAAAATAAAAGTATTCTCGGACACCATTGCTGACGCTAGTTAACCCAAAATAATATTATAATAAAATGTAGTATAGCTCTGTATATATTTAAAAAAAGCCTACAGGAAAGTCTGCAATGATTATAGTATGGATTTATTATTTTTATATTACCGGTGTGGGTAAATTTTGGAATCACAATCAGTTAATAACAAAGCACCAAAAATGTCTAAACCACAAGAACACTCACGATACCACCTTAGTACACTACCCATGCGAACCCGGGTCGGATCGCTAGTATCGTCTAAATCAAAACTTATTTGCGATTACAAACTGATATTTGCAGTTGCAGTATCGACCGTAGCGTGAACCCAATGCATAAGAGAATTTTCTTCAGTCCCCGGTATGAACTTGAAAACTAAAAAAATGACACAAATATTTATGCGAAAATTTATTTTGAAAATAAAAAATCGTATGAAACCCTCAGAGCACGAGCCTTACTCGCACTTATCTAGTTTTATTTTCTTATAGATACAGCCTTTGTGTATATATATATACACGCAGTATACAATGTATTGTTCTCCACCCGATCTCGAAGAATCAATCATAGCGAACAATCTACATTGAAGTAGAACGAGCAAGGCGAGTATCTCAAATCCACTTATTCAACGCTCCTGTACAAAATTACCTACACATTAATACCGATGTAGACGGGGCTAAACCCTGATACGTCACAAAAACAGTTCGCTTAGTTTCCTGTTAGTTTGTTGCATATGAACAACATTAGTTCCTCGTAAAATTACTATTGTTATGAGTGCATGTCATACTTGCATATAATAATATACCAACATATTCAATATTGGCTTATTGTACAGTACCTATAACGAGAATTTAGCAAAAATAATTCCAATGTGTCTCACATTTACAGAATTACATCAATATATTCATATTATAAATAATGATGGTACTAATAATGATTTTGCCGAATAGCGAATATTCAGTCCAGTTCACAGCCGCTGCGTCGAATATTCGGCAAAGTATGTATAGATACATTTCGTAGGTGGCAAGTTTTTGTTTATCATCTTTCGTTTAGATCAGACGGTATACCCTAACAATTAGTGATCAGTGAAAAACACAAAAGAGTATCCGAAGGTTCACAAATATTAGCGAATAGGATTCGCTGAGATTTGCCGTAAAATTGTTTTCATTCGTCACAACTTAATATTGATAGATTTGAAGTATTAAATATTTTTTTTTATAAATAATATGTTTTAGTAATACGTGCTTTTTCCTTTCATGATTCGGTATTCGGCCGAATACCCAATCTTAAAAAAAATTGTTATAATTAAAAAAATTGATGAACTAGTTTTGAAATCGTATTTGTTGTAATTTATGATTAGTGTTCACAAACGTTTGAGAATATTTGTTTGCGGCGAAAATGTTCCTGCGCAGCCCGACGTGCACACGGCGTGAATATATTCAATATCTTATTTCAGGCCATATAGTGTATATAGACGAGTTTCGAACTCGTTATGTCTACACACGAAAAGATAGCTTTTCGTTATAGCTTTATGTACATAATAGTAGTTGTATTGTGAAAATATAGTTTTTGTAAATAAAGATATGAGTTCGCATGAGTTTTATTTTCGAAATGCATCATGCACGTATGTAGCGTAGTCTCGGTAATCCTTCAGAGGGTTGACCACATGACATAGACATCGGCGGCCCTCATAACGGTTGGCCCGCCGACCGCTGACGATAGTCATCCAGGGCTGCCATATAGCTGCGCCCGTTATGGTACGGCCCGGAATCGATGTCAAAAAATAGTATAGCAGGGCAGCTGTCAAGTGAGTGATCGTCGTAGTTTTTCCGGTTCGTCGAGGTTCTCCATCGTCGACTTTCTCTGGTCCGGACGAAGCGGCGACCCACCACTTCACCATCATTCCCAGAGCCGGCCGTGACGGTCGAGGAAGATGTCGGTGTATCCACTGACAACTCCTCTGGATCTCCGGCGGACTTGGGAAATTCCAAGATTTAGACCCCCGAAATGGTGCCATCACCATTGGACCGTCGGGGTCGTATAACCGACGAGAAGACGCCCGGGCATGAGGCAACAATAAGTCCTCCGTCCCGCACCTGCGTCCAAGAAAAGGTCGCGGATGACCAACGAACGAACAGGCTAGCTGTACTGCCCTGCACTGCACCAGTACCACTACTACCGCGCTATATATATAGTACATAGTATACGTGTTGGTATATCAGAGGTGAAACTCTGCACCTCTGTAGACACATAGTGTTGAGAGGTATCATTTGGACGGCCTAAGTTGGCGAGGTCCCGCTCCTGCAATATAGTCAGCCGACCAGCATAGCAAAGAAAAACGGGCCGTTAAGCGTTCCATTCGCGTGCTCCCGGTCCGTCACAATATTAATCATAAAGTTTGTTAGCCGTGTTATATCTGTTAAATTCGAACCACAATGTCATTGATCGATATACTGATTTTTAATTTTTGCCTTTAACGACAACCTATGAGAGTTTCGGAATCATGAATCGATCTTCGCCAGCTAAAAAACTACTTTATTTTTTTAATTATTTTTAACCCTAAATGTACCATGATAAATGTTGGGCTTTGATTTCAGATAACTGAATATGTAATTGTTATAAATAATAAAAATGGCAAACATCCTATATTTAACACAATAGTATCCATAAGACGTCTTAAAGAGTTTTTTGTACTGTTACAATGCTTTACTGGACGGACGTTAAAGACTCGGACAATGGTGGGAAAATGCGCTATTGTTAGTAGTGATGTTTTATGGAATAAACAGATAGACATACATCCGCCGGCTGCAAACGGGTCCTTGACATTGCGTTTCTTTAAAACGGCACGACAGATTGTTTAGCTTAAGGTCGTTTTCCTAATAATTGAAGAAGTTTCGGTCGGTTAATTGGTTGGTTGGTTTCGCCCACGAGACTAAAATAGACGCCTATTCAATTGACGAACGGTTAAACAGTTTATAGTATTTTTACTTATTTTGAGGCGGTATCTTGATTTAGACTTCTAAATGTTTTACCCTTCACTGGCAATTCAAAGGGTGGCAACTTAGTATGGGCTGGAGTTTTATGTAGACGATAGGTACGATAAAAAAAAATTAAAACGAACGTATAAACTTATATGCTTATTCGTTTGAAAAAGGACTTTGGACTAATTTGAATTTGATATCTATATCTGTTTCTAAAAAAAGGATTTTGATAGATGGATAGACAGACAGATAGATAGGTAGGCAGACGAACGAAAATCGAAGTGATGTTACGGGGGTTCCTTTTGAGGTACGGAACCCTAAACATTGTATAAAGCATACATATATAATATAATATGTATATCTATGATAAATTTATTCCAAATTCCATCTATCCTCATGTAGCGGACTCCAACCAGACATTAGATTAGTTTGTAAAAGTGTCGTTTTTTCGATTCTATGACGGCATAAA
This sequence comes from Eumeta japonica, assembly GCA_005406025.1. Classification (NCBI taxonomy): domain Eukaryota; kingdom Metazoa; phylum Arthropoda; class Insecta; order Lepidoptera; family Psychidae; genus Eumeta; species Eumeta japonica. Next base: position 650,075 of record BGZK01000021.1, read on the forward strand.
TAATATGGTATTTTCCACTTTTACTCATTTAATGTTTAGAAAGTGCGTAACGCCGTTTACCCTTTGCGAAAGTCGCGTTCGTCGGCGAAGCGACGGCGTAGACCGCCTTACTCGATTTCGCAACGCGAGCGCTCGAGCGATACACATTGAGCAACCTCAAAATATAGTTATAATTATTGTATTCGGCCGGTTTCGTGATATTTGTACCTTTCGCTTTGTGCCTACACGAGGCCAAAAATAAATCTTACTTATGTCTACTCTATGGTCAATAATATGACTTATGCATTATTATTGTATTTTGACTCGGAAGGCGATGCCGGGTCGCGCTAGTCAAAAGCTTTGCCCTCCAATGAGAATCAATGCGGTTCTGTTTTGGCCACGGGGGAATTGATCAAATTAGTTGTTAAATTCATTTTAAACCACTCACTCTGTGCTTCGTAGAGTACTTGATCAGCATCATCATCATCCTCCTGTCGACGTTGGATCAGCGTGTACAGCTCCAAGCACCTTAATTTGAAAAGAACAGATCCTGGAATCGTATGCCCCTGTAAGGGGTGTTTGAAAACCTGACACAAGGATCTATGCGTTCGGTTACTCTTGGTTATCCGATAAGAAACATATTTTTTAAGAATCGTAACCACAAATTTAAAAAATAATAGATTCTATAGACTTTACCGTATACTAAATTCATTCTATTATTATTTAACATCCATATTCCGTTACTAATAAAGAGTTCATCTCTCAAATCCAGTTCCCTGTATGCCTTCTGTGGATAATTTTATTAAACGCGTATGATCCTTGCGAGTTCTTTGGCGCTCCTTCAATTCACGTGCCCGGAAGGGTCGAGCACTTCGTCTAGCCATATCGAGCGCTGAGTCAGGGCTCTTAATTGGAACGAAGAGAAATGTAATCTTTTGTGCTACGTACGAAAAAATGTTCCTTATTGCGAACGATTTAAAATTCAATTTCACTCGCGGACAACACGCGTCCAAAGCGATAAGAATTCTGGTATACGTTGCAAATTGCACTGCAAACTGTACCTATTATTTGTGCTACTATACTCACTGTAACTTAAATCACTTTTATATTAATACTCCGTTATTGCGAAAATTTTTACATTTTAGCACTTGGCGTGTGTTAAATAAATCAATTTTCAAGAAAGACAGAAAAGTTGTAAGAAATTATTTTGTTGCATAGTGATGTCGTATTGTTCATTTTGTTCGGTGTATTTTTATTTCTAATAATATATTTAGTTATTATCCATTGTTTTAAGTTTTATTCATTTACCACTTTACAGACTTGTACATTTGTAACAAAGCGTCATTGTTCTGATACCTTGCGGAGTCCTGTATTGTCGCCGGCTTTCCTGACAGGGTCACCGGTCATCGCCATTGTGTGACAAGCTTATATATACTGCGGTTAAAGGTCGAACAAGGTTGCAAAGTCAAGTCAAAATCATCAAATTGATGTTAGTTTTATGATTTGATCAGCCCACTCTGGCCTGAGATTGATTTTGCCTGATAATTCTGGTCAAATATGAAAAATACGCATACGATGAAATAAATGGTTCGAGGACCTCGAATTAACGTACCACCAGAATAATATACCTATCTATATTCAGACGCTTGCCTGCAACATGCGTCAACATGCAGCATGCAGCATCCAGCACTGACCCTCGAATCTATTCTTCCATTATAAATTCCTATCCAATGAATTCAATATTGATTCGAGAGGATTGATAGGTATCGAACACTTAGTAATAGTTTTAATAGTTTTTTGATTTTAGTTCGCAAAATAGTTAATATTGGTACTTCTACGTACATTTCGTACCAACTAGGCACATCCTCAGGAAAATACCGACAGTCACATCCACCAGAGCGTAATGAGTGTTAAAACAACCGACATACGCTCCGAACCACTTCATGTGACATTCAGTCATGCACTAGGAAATAATTTAAAGGGTGAAAAAAGTACCTTTATAAGCAGCCATAGACCATCACCCATAGACATGCCTGTCAATTGTCACAGACTAACCATCACCGACCATTACTCGAATTTTCTAAGGATTTCCGCTAATTAACACATACATTACAATTCTGTGTATATTCACCCGATTGCAGAGTGAATCCAACGTCATCAAATCATTATATTTTCATCGTATAACTTATTTCTACATATTTCACCAAATTGGTAAAAAACATGGTCAACAGGAAATGATCGATTTATTGTAATATTGGACACGAAACATGCAAAATCGATAGAAGCTAGCAAATGCCAGCTTTTATCGATTCTACAGCGACGTATTTACGTTTTCGGACTCGTTATGCGTATTTTATTCCTAAAAAAATCTTTTGTTAGGCGAGGTGCGCGTTTCGAAAACTGCTAATAAATAATTTCGAAGGCTAGACCCGACACCCACCGGTTCCTGGTAGTATGTAGGCATAGCCGCAGCTGTTGTTTTGTCACTCCATAGGTATGTGATCTAAAGTTGTATCCATTATATATATATATATATATATATATATATATATATATATTTTTATTTATTTGAGACTATTTTCTGGTCGAAATTAAAAGAAATTCGGCTACACATAATCATACCCATACTTGTCGAAAAGGTGTATGTGGGTCGTCAGTCTAGAAATCATGAAAGCTGTGATAGGCCTATGCACTGAATTGTGTATCAGACTTAAATAATTAATTCTTATTACATTTGTAACAAAGCGAATATGTAATTTATGGGTGCTGTATTTGGAATTGCTCACGAAAATTGGCAAAACATGACGTTTAATCGGTTTTATTTATGTTTTATTTTTCTCTCTTGCACATTTATATGAATATGCCTGTGATGTTGTCGCATATTTTATGATTGTTTTAACCTTTTTCCTTGTACATTATTATCGTGTAATTAATTATTATAGTATTATTTTTATCCACGCTTATATATGTAATAAACATATATTATAATGCTAACTTACATTAGCTCGTCATGTATTTAAGATTTCTAATTTAAACCATTGATCGAAAATAAGGATTCCTATTAGCGATATAAACTTTATATTATACGCACTAAATATTGATTAATTAAACTTAATATTTTATATAAAATAAATCATTTACAAAAAATATTACAATGTTTTTTTTAATGTACATTTGTATATTAAAAAAAAACTTTAGTATACAAGTGTGTTTATAGACATTGGTATCATAAGTAATAAATTATAAATTACGTTTATCAGTATTGGGAACTTTTATTTTCTATATATTTAATATGTTTTATTATATTTGAAAACTTTTAGGTAAAAAATTGTGTGCTCTAATGATTCTCTACAATAAAAGGAAAAAACAGTACTATAATTTTGTTGTCGATAGAGTTTCTCAAACTCTTACAGCGATATCAGGCTCAAACACTTCGATACGTGAATTGTAAACGAATGACATTCAAAACAATATATATAGAAATAAACATTACGATGACGATTATCTTTATTTGTGTTTTCTACGTTTTTAATTTATTTGCAAATAAAATAGCGAATGTTGACTCAGTATTTATTGGTGTCTATAAAACTAACCGCGACCATTCAAAACCCACCACACACTATCGCTCCGTTTGGATGGATATTCCATCTGTCTGATCGCGCGCGCCACGTTATTGAAAATCGGTCAGACGGTTGCAACACATAATTCGATTTTGCACAGACGCAACGCGTCGACTTTGAAATGCGTTACGCGTGTGATGCGGTGGATCGCGACGTTTAGATATGGTCCGTTCGGGTGGAGCGATCGTGTGTGGCTGTTTAAAATACAAGTAAACCGGTTTCTTTGCTTGCATTTAAAAAAAAAAAGCCCGGTCAGTGTCACTTTTTGCTCATCAATAAATACTGTAATATATAATTTACATATATAATCGGTAAATAACCACTGAACTAAATCCAATTTATATTCTAGTTGACGTTTGTAACGTCTACGTGATTGCATTGACATGTATTTGCCATACATTATATTTATTGTTATCTGTTAATTCTATTACTTATATACAGTTCATTGCCATGTAACTAAGAAAGACATAATTACTTATCTGTTAACAGCGTCTGCGCGCAGAGAGCGTATTGTTGTAAAGTATGAAAAACATAGTAAAAAACCATTATTTAAAATTTCAGTTGACTGTATTGTTAATGATTATTCGAATATTCAATTAAAAAAAATAAAAATTAATATGTAACTATGTTTAAAGTATAGAATTTAATTGGGAAAAACCATGATGTTAAGCAATTTCCATATTTTAAAATACTGTCTATAGCTATTAAATGCGTAAAAATACTATAATATGGACTTTTTCGAATCCAAATAGTCTAAAGACGTGAAAAAAATTAATAAATACCAAAATTAATTTTTAGCCTCTTGTTTAATTATGCCTTGTTTAAACGATAACGTCAATAAATATCGACCTACACTTTTGCAATCAAGAGAGCTTCTCCAACATTATAAAAAACGAAAAAAGTTTGCAAACAATTTTCCGAGCGTATGCGCCAGTATGCGCTGCTCTGTGTGCACATTGTTATAAATAAGGACGTAATAAATATAACAACATCACGATAAAGCCTCCAATACATAGTAATGCACCGGATAACGTTATCGTGGTGTGTAACTGTTTCCCGGGCATGCTGTTTGATATAAAAACATACAAATAAATTAGATGTATCGAATTTGAGAAAAACTTATTTGTAATTAAAGATGTGGTTTGTTTTCACTGTACGCTTTTGGACGATATTCAATGAAAACGTTCTGGAACTTATTAAATCGATGAATATTTGTAGTCGATAAAAAGTGTTTAGGTATATCAGGTACAGTTACATGCAATAGAAAATAAAAGCTGTTTTATATTATGTGCTGTGATTACACAAATTAGGTGGACTGACTTTTGTATTTTTGTTGAATTTGCGTACCATAGGTTGGTAGGAGTCTCGTGTGATCATCTGATATTTATATCGTTATTGGAAATCATATAAATAAAAACTACCAGCCGTAATATTCAATAATTAAATAATATTATATTAAGTTGTAATTTAATTAATTAACGGTATATCATTATACCCACACTAAAACACAATAAAATGGACTTTCGGAGAATTAAATCACAATAACACGAAGATTATACCACTCGATGGATAGCTTTAAAAATAAGTCTTTGACGTGGTTCTTATTGCTTTTCCAATTTGTGGTTTACGAAACGGACTTTATGAAAATTGAGTGGGCCCGTTTCCAATTAATTGGCTTCACTCTTTTCTTCGTGAAGTCAATTAATTATAGTAATAAAGTCGATTGATAGGCTTGATGCCTATCAATCGACTTCAAGACGTTTAATGTTAAAATAAAACATCTCCTAACAAACACCTACTATGAATACAAACTGCATTGACGCACGTCCATTGACTCAATGCTGGAGTAATGTATCTCCTACTCCGCTGCATTGAAAGTGCAAAACCGAGGTGAGTCAGCGGCTCTGCGACGGCTGCGGCGGCGCCAGATGACTCACGGCGTGCGCGTGCGTTCATTAGGAGTAATAAGTAACCCGTGGAGTTAACCTTTGATGTCGAGAGGTTTCCTGCAATTCTGGCCGCCGATTATTAAGGAAACGGCGAAGAGCTGTAAAGAAGCGGACCTATCAAATCTGAAACCGAACCTCAGATACATGTCTGTCGAGATGAGGTGTCAGAGCTGAAGTATGTAGAATGAGTGAAAGATCTTAAGATTAGGGACAAATAAATTCTATCATCAGAAATAGAACGTGGATAAAGTATTGCCTGCATCAAACGTAAGATTAAGTCTGCACCTCGTCAAACTTCTTACATGTGATTCGAACTACAACTGCTAGTCCGTTTTATTATTATCGTATGTAATAAATGCTGTCTACCGCAGGTTTTTTTCTTCCTCATACAGTGCTAATAGACAAACGAAATACGGTTAAAATTATAACCGATTCTCACGAAACTGACTACAGTCATTTGTCCTTGATCGATCATGTTTCGGTTTACATAGAGCTTATTTTGATTAAAAAGAAACCTACTATTGATAAAATGGTTAGAAAATATGAAATCCTTGAAATTAGTTGATTGCACACGACACCATTGTTAGCAACATTTTAAAGACTTTGTGTGTTTTTACATCAGATATTTTAATTTACAATTATTTTCGCCCGTAACTTCACCCGCGTGGACATAGAATGCGTACCTTTATATTTTATATGGAAAGACCTTGCTGTTAGTCCCAATGTCGTTCCCGCTTTCATTTTGGCTATTATTATTGTGTTCCATTCTGAACACGTTTTTGATTGTTTAATCCTGATCTATCCCTCGGTTTTGGACACCGGGCCCGTTCTTGACTCCGGCCCTGGTTCTGGCTATCGGTTCTGCTCCCCGTCCTACTTTTGATTCCGATACCGCTTACAGTTCTAATTTGTACGAAGCCAAGACAAATACTAGTATCAAAATAAAATATAGGTTATAATACTCTGCATTGGTGTAGCTTTCTTTGTGTGAAAGATTTTTTATAATTTATACAACCCTACCACCTACATGAAGATAGTCTTTTTTCCTGAATTCCGATTTATGTGAGATAAAGCCTAGATATATTTAGCCCAAAACAAGCTCTAACGTAAAAACCGGATTAAAACCCGTTCGGTAATTTCAAAGGTTGCGCGAACAGTGATAAACAGACAGAAAAAAATTAAAAATCATCATTTTCACTCGTAATACTTTTTCTCTTATTGTCTTCTCTCCATTTTTCACTCATACGTACCTTCATGATCCAGACACAACGGGTTTTACTGATTCATTATATGCGCGATGATGTGTTTTTATGCTATATTTTCTATAATTATAACATTTCTTATCGACAAAAAAATTCCTTTAAATGGACAAAGGAGAAAATTACATTTTTAATACTTTTCTTTAATTGTGCGAATCAGATTAACAAGTACCAGCTGTTCATTATGAATTGTTTTTAACTAGGGTAGATGGGAAAGTCGGTTAAATATCTTTTCTATTACTCATCTTGGAAAATATTTTACTGGCATGATATCTATGAATCTTGTATTTGAGAAAAAACAAATTGTTGAGTGCGTGTATTACGGAAGATATTGTACCAACTGGTACAATGTACATAATCTTATACCATGAAGAAAGACATATCTTTTTTATAGCAACATATTTGTTTTAAAAACAAAAGTAAACAGTTCAGAAAATCCTCCTACAAAATCAAAATCAATTATTTTTATTCGAAATAAGGTTTTACGAAATACGCTTTTTGATCGTTTAAATTGTTACAATCAATATTAAGCATCTGTTCGGAAAATACCAGAAGTAGAATTGCTTTACGAAAAACAATATTTACTTAATACAATATCTACAAGATTGAGATCTGAAAATCATCCAGAATTTTTAATGAGGAAAACGAGTAATTTATTCTCAATGGAAAAGATCGATAAAAATCTCGGACAACGGTTGAGCTGGTAGGCCAGTTCCAACATTTTCCGTATTGTTTTAAACACTAATATTTTCGAACTCGGAAAGCATGAAAACAATGTTGTTTATACCTTATGAGTTCAAAATATCTATCGGAGTTTTCTTTAAAAATAATAATTTAATTTGCTATTTTTCACTTTTTTATGGATTTTTTTTCAAATCTTCACACGTACAAAAATTTTTGTTTTCCCATTTTTGTTTTGAGTTTCGGTTGTTAACAAAATATTTTGAATTAGTTGATGAACAAACATTTTTCAATTTTCCAACTTGTCACTTTAAGTATAGGTGTCGCGTGAGGCGCACTATGTAACTTATTGTATAAAATAAGCCCTATGCTTACGTTATTTTGAAATCGATTTCGGTGTATAATATCATAGACTCTGAAGACTTTTGAATCGACATTCATTTCAGGACTTAGAGAAACCTTAGTCTACATAAAAACGTATACTTGAATAGGTTGTTATACGAGTTTGAACGTCTACACTGTGATTGCATAATTTGTCCTTCATACCCTTATTATGGGTAGGACGCTTGCTTGGGGCCTACCAATTTCCGAATTCAATTTCGAAAGGGCCTAGCATGACCGCCCCAGACAAAAGTATCTCTATAAGACTCTTTGTCGCGCAATGTAATCAATGAAATGGTAACCTTTAAGAGAGGCGCATCTCTAGGGCGTCATTCTTGGCCCGCAGGGGGAGAATGTATTTATAGGTTGTGTTGTATTTACAGGTTGTGTTGTATTTACAGCAAAGTAAAAGAAATCCTAATTCTTCTTATACGACTAAAATGTATTAATGTAGGGATCTTTTCTTATAACAGCCAAAGTTCAATAAATATACTTGCTCAGCTTTTCGCTCTCGGTTTCACCAGCGTGGACATAATTATAATGTATTCTCTCATCTTTTGCACGCCTCACAAGCGGAGCGTTGAGGTGGTGCTCTACTCTCGACATGTCAAAAAACCCAGTCTTTCAAAACTTAAATGACTTTTTTTTACTAATATAACACTTACAGGGTAATATGAGTGCACTAATATCAAGTTAAATAATTGTCTAGCACATATGGTATATTTTATAAATAATTATTTTGTTTAATGTAGTAAATAATAACATTAAAATCGATCATTGTTGGACGTCCGTCAGTCTGTGTTTATGGATCCATGTATGTGGCAGAGAAATTGGTCGAAAAATGTATCTTACCGGAATACTTTTTTTTTTATTATATAAAGTTATAACCTGTGCTGATTCCTAGTTAATATTAGCGTTCTAAGTATTGTCGTTTAATTATAATTTACAAAAAACTAAAAAACGACTGTGTATTGCTATAAATATCTCACGAAATGGCGCGAAATTTGAATTTGATAAATCTTTTTTTTGAAATTTCATTATCAAAAACTATTGAAACTTTTTATTTTAGAAGTTAATGACCGCAGTGAGGCGTGCACTTTTGGATTTTCCAAATTTTTCTATTCTATTTTTGTTCAATCTCGTTCCTGCTTTTGATTCTAGTTCCAGTTCTGTTCCTGATTTCCATCCCGGTTTCGTTTTCAATATCGGTCCCGGCTCTCGATTCTATTCAGTCTCACTGTCAGTTTCCATACCGCTATGCCGTTCACAATTCCGATCTGTTCTAGGAGTGAAAGAATTTTTAGAATCGGTGTAGTGGTTCGGTTCTATATTACAAATACGTGGGCAAACTCTGGAACAAATATTGATAGGCATAATAAAAACAACGCGTATTCGAATGCAACATTGTGTCACAATCTCAAGTCAATCGAAGGACTAGTTTGCGAGTTTTATGGCAACGAACATACTCCGTATATGAATTTAATATTTATATGCAAAGAATGAGTTGAATATTTATATACAAAGATAAGGGGCGCGAAAACATCAAGTAGGGAGGTGTTCCGGGTACGTATTAATTCGTTCTTGTCATTCTGAACGTGTTTTAAACGTGATTGCAGGGCTTCGTGGCTCGCGAGCTCGGAACGTGCTCACGTGTCGCCCGACGGCAGTACAATCTGTTACGTGTGTGTGTGTGCGCTTTGTGTCTTTCTCGTACGTGATTTGTACGGAATTAGACAGTGACCTTACTTACATTTTTTTGTGTTCCGTATAACTACCAAAATCGAAGAAACGCTATACTTTAAAATGTATTTCTTTTTAATTCTTAATTATCAGCGTATACGTACATGTTTCATGCATAAGTTAACGAACAGGTCTTAATGGAAATAATTTGTAGTGTTTAAAATATGTATAGAGAGGGCTTTATACATTTTACAAGAAATGTATATGTAGTATAAATCTTTGTATCGCTTGATTTTAGGTTGGATTTAGAAACAATATTCTATGTCGTAGGATATATGATACGTAGGGCGCACTGAAAATATCTGGAATAAATGAGAAAAAAATTGCTATGAACGGTCAAAAATGAATTTATTATTTCTCAAAATATTCTCCGTTAGCATAAATGCACTTTTTCATGCGAACAAAACAATTTTGTAACTATTTATCCCACTCCTCCTTGGTACCTCGTAAACATGTTCTTCATACTCTTCGACAGCCTCTTCTGATGACGAACATAATTGACCACATAATTGGTACTTAATTTTTGCGAACAAAAAAAATCGTAAGGTAGCCAGGTCGGGACTGTGCAGAATTACTTCTACGCTCTATGAATTTCCCCTTTAAAAATCTATTTGTCTGTTTGGTCGTGTGAGAACTGGCATTGTCGTGGTGCTAGATGTTATAACGTTTACGGTTATTTTTACGGAGTTCATAAATAACTTTCGACAAACAAATGGTTGTGCACCAATAATTATTCACGGTCGGAGAATTCTCCAAAGCAACAGTTACGTGTCCAGTTTTATTAAAGAAGAAGCAATCATGCCCTTAGAGGCACTTCGCTGACTCGCTTAGTTTCAGCTCTCGATAGGCTCATACGGTCGATTGCTATTTTGTTCTGGGGTCGTAGTAATAAATTCATGTTTCGTCACTTGTTACTATGTCCCACATCATATTTGACGCCCTTTCCTTGAATCTGGTAAGCATGACATTGCACCAAGTGACGCGGTCCATTTTTTGAGCCACAGTCAAATTGTGTGGCATCCACCGCGAGCACAGCTTTTTCATACCCAAATGTTTGTGTACAATTGATTGTATTTGACTCATGACTATATCTAAGGATGCCCGAGTCTCATGGTCGGTCACATGCCTGTCTACTTCGGTTATACGATGCACAGCATCGATGTTTTTATTCTTGACAACGGTGGACAGGCGATCATCACGAAATTCGTCACTGAGATTGACACGACCGCGCTTGAATTCTGCAAACCAGTTATAAATAGTCGTTTTGCATGGTGCTTTACGCCAAAAGCAGTTCGAAGCCGAGCGAGGCTCTACTGAGCTGTCAAATTTCACTTAAAATCGTAGAAAATCGTACTACGAAAATTTTCGCAATTTAAATCTACAGTGATGAAGACACACAATTTTTAAAATGACGCCACAATGTAAAAACAATTGACAGTCTGATGAAACAAACAGTATTCTAAATTCAAGGAGTTCACTATCAAATGTAGTAATTTCTTTTAAATATTGTTTATGAAAGTGGCCAGTTCCAGAAACTTATAGTGCGCCCCATGTATCCAGACTGAGATAGTGTATGAGATCGAAACGAATATCAAAAGAAGTGCAAACGAGACAGGATCTAAATAAAAAGCCACATGTAAAAAGATTTATTTCCTATATGAATCGACATAAGGAAAATAAATTTAATTATATGTGGTCATAGGCTAATTTTGTATGCAATTGTGAAGTTTACTAGATTTGGGTATTTTATGAGGAAAATTGTTTTAAGTACATATAAATTGAGTATTATTATCAATATAGTCGTATGCTTTTGCATAAACATTGTGTCGTATTAAATATAATTTAATATAACAGGTGTCAATTCGATAGATCGTGGGGATCATTGTAATCATTGTGTTTATACTTTTTAAAGTAGAGGCGCATTATAAACACAATATTTTAAACAAACTTATTTATATTTATAAGATAGATAAAGATTTTACGCCCTAAATCATATAAAATACCTACTTCTGCTTGGTGGATACACAATCCTTTAATCCAAAATAAATAAAAGCTGCATTTGACTTCTAAGGAATCGACAAAAATTTTTGTCGCTTTGTTTCTGCCTTCTTCTATTCCCGTCAATACGTAATATTTTACTTTAAACTTTTTTAATAATAACATATATTAGTGTCATTCAGAACGATAATATTCGATGTATTAAAATACAAGTATGCACAAAACCTTTAAACGCTAAAATATTAAATATATATATCGATTAACGTTACCAATCAACCCGACAGTTGTATGAAATTTGAAGTATTTCATAGAAAGAACGACATTCGACACGGATAAAACCCAGTACCGTGTTTGATAGTCCAGGTCACAGTGTAGCTGCATACAGACGAGTGTTCCATTTCGACTTTACATTTAAATGCACAGCATGGCAAACAAAGACGGGTAATGGACATGTACGCCGCAGTGGACGTCGAAAACATTTAAGATTAAAGTGTCTTTTTTAAGGTTTCGAGGCAAAATGGCAAAAACGGAACCCTTATAGTTTCGTCATGTCCGTCCGTTGATTTGCGATCTCCTCGCTAACTGGCGCTAGTGAGGAGACGCTCTCGGTAGTGGTTAGTTGTAGGGTAGTGTTGCAATGCTCACCTATATTATAAAGATACTACAAGAATCATACGATTAAATGTCCCAAGATTGATAAAATTAAACAGATACAAGATGATTCGGTACAAATGTTAAAAGTGGCATTCAGAGATGGATATAGTGAAAGAACTAATTTTACTCATACAAAACGGAATCTGTGTGACATATAGATTGGCGGTTGCGCGCAGCAACCCCAGAGAAACCTTATCGGCAAACGTACACTTAACGATATTACTCGATATTACCGAAGAGAAAGCAACCGGCCGACCTTGCTGATCGCACCGGCCGGCCGCTGCAGATTTTATCTCGTAACTGCTTGTCAGCGAGATTAAGTAACGGACGGCCGTGAGGAAATCCTTGTGTGCATATTTTATCCTGTCCATAACTAATAATAGATAAATGTATGTACGCCTTAAACGAGCCGCGAATAGAAACAAGTGTGAAAACTCCTGAAAAAAGGATTGATAATCCCCGCACTCGTACGAAATAAAAGAAAACGATTTTGATGTAAAATCATGTTTGATATGAGCTTTCAAAATAATTTAAGTCGTATTACGGCGTATCAAGGACGTGTTCAAAGAGAAGTTCTCGTTGTTTGTCTAGTGGGGGAAAAATATTGAAAAAGAGGGAGGCGTGACTTTATCCTATTCTGTGATTTTAGAGTAAAAGAAACCCTTGCATAATTCTAAAAATTATACAGCATAAGAGATATGCACAATAATTTCTTTTATGCAACCAAGCGCAAATAGCGTGTTTCGTCTTAGCGACTAAAAAAAAGACGCAGTGTTTTTTAAAAAAAGACAATCTAGCGATGCCAAATTGTAACTCTGTAAAAAAATAGGTTAACAGACGCATATAACTGACGGCGATGATTTCGTGAATATTCGATGGTTTTTTTTCCACGAAAAATCATCGACACGAAAAATTCGACAAGCTCAAGTTTTCAAAACGATAGTCATTCATAAAACGGTCACGCTAAAATATCTGTTCGGACGCCTCTTCGCGATGCACTACACCAACAAAGTTATAATCAAATGTGTTTTTTTATAAATGTATTATATGTACAATATGTATTAACAAATAAATAATGTTTCGGGTAATAAATACTCAGAAATTTCTAGTATGCGAATTGACGTGTGAAATACTTGAATATTACAATAATGTATAATTCATATGCTCAAGGAACTGATTATTATCAGTATACTAGCTCTTGCGCGCGGTTCCGCCCTCGTGGACATCGAATGAATTATTTCATCTTTTATATCGAGCGATCACTCCGTCGACCGTGATGCCGATGTCGTTTTGACGTGACAACGTCTTAAATTAGGTTGCGGCTGGGAGTCACTTATGAAAAAGTGTAACGCTCGGTAACGTTACGATGAGTCACCGAACGAGAGGCCCGCCGAATGCCTTGCGTCTCTCTCCCACTCAACTATGATCGGTCTGCCGCGCGCGCTAGAATTAGTGCATAGCTTGCAAATGTATTGCAAGTTATTGTATGTATATTTGTATATAAATACGTATGTATGTGTAAAGGTAAAATAAAATTTTGTTAATATGAAATTCAGTGCGAGATTCTTTGTATAAATTAATGTTTTAAATATAATTCTTTGTATAAATAAATGTTTTAAATTGTTACTATTATTTCATCCTTCTTCCTACTATACGAATGAATATTCACATTAAAATGATTTTACCATTCAAAGTCGTTGTCACGTAAAACTTTCGCCCGTATACCGACTTTACAGGCAACCAATTTTTCTTTATATAGAAAACTAATTCCAAAATTTTGGAGCTTTCATACATTCAATTAAAAAGCACAAGCATTATAAAGACCATTTTCTTGTAAGTTGACATAACGATAAAAGTTGCTATTCGGTGGTATACATACAGGATTAGACAACTTGATCTTGCAAATATAAGATAAATAAACAAATTGTATATTTGATTCGTTTTGGGAGGGGATGACAATTAAAAACTAAAAAAAAGTTAAAACACATGGTTGTATACAATATATATGAAAATAGAGCATTTTACCTTATTTCCAAAACTAACTACTGCATCTAAAATTATGAAATTCCATTTACATGGGAACACAAAACTTGCAAAGTTGCGAAAAGAAAATATCTTATGGAATTTCATCAAGGATAAATATGATGATAAAGAACCTTCTCCTATATTGCTTTCCTAAATATATGATCAGTATCATGTATGTGGCAATGTCTATCTATACAGAGCATTATCTTTTTTTATTTCAGTCCCGGCTCCGCCCGCGTAAACGTACGACGGATCCTTTCGTCTTTTATGTCGATCGATGACCATCGACTGTGATCCCGATCGCGGTCCCGTTCTTTATTCCATACCAGAAGAACCCGTGTCCTCACACCGCTGACACACGTCAGACCGCTAGTTTTTATATTGTAAAACGACGTCGCTTACGCTCTCTTGATCCTGATCCCTAACCGATGATCAACCTGAATCTCTCTTGAACGTTGATGTTGCCAATAACCGATCGGCGTAAGTAAAGAATTGGTTCTTGTGAAATTTCACTTAATTCTATTCAGAAGTTAAAGCGTTATTGACTAACAAACATGTAAACTTTGTACATTTATAAATATTAGTAGGATTGTCACATTCGACAATTCCCATCGAACCGTGTCCATTGTGCAAATTTATATATGTATATTCAATCAGTAAATGTACACTACAATATAAATAAAGTTTTTAAATATGAATTAATAGTATAAAATATTAGTATTCAGAAATTTGTTTATTTATATACGTATGTAAACATGTTTGAGATTATTTAATTTTAACAATGGTTATCTGTTGTCAAGGAGGTGTTTTTTCGTTTTAATACTTGTGGTGTAATAGTTGTATGTAGATTTACTTAAAAGTTGATCGACGGTGCAAATAAAAAATAAATTGTGTTACGTGGACTTCATCACATAAGTCAAAATTCATAACTTCAAAAAAGTCTAAAAATAAAAAACATTTAATTTCTGAGCTCGTTCCTAATTATTCGGAGCTCAGCACAATGCACAATGCAGCGCGACCCCTCGCTCGGAAAGTGTTTGTGGTTTCGATTCCGAAGCGATAACGCTCTCACAATAGGAGGAAGTTCACAGCGCGTGCGTCATCGCCCCGGCCGGCGGCGCACGCGGCGAAAAAATACGGCCGACCGCGTCGTGCCGGTCGTTTTGCCTGTGCCCTTGTTTGTTTTAGGGTCAATGTATATTTTTATTTAACTCTTCTGAATGGGCTACGTGTGGAAATTTTACCTAACCGTATTGAGAACGCATCGAGGCGCATAAACATAGCTTGGTCGAGTTTTTCGGGAAATAGCACGAGAGTCAGACGCACCGATAAGTTTGGGATTTTTATTTTGATGAGAATAATGTTTTAAATAGTACATTTGTGTTCTAACTATACTCCTGTCGATTTTACCTTATTCTATGTCCAGGATGAGGTCAAGCTTTGGTTTCCAATATATATATACATTCTTTGCAAAGAATTTGTGGAGTGTCTCAAAAGATAGGTATATAAGAGTAGTGGTGGCAAAGATGAATGTGGTTTGAAAGATTCAGCGAATAAAGTAAAAAAATGTATGTTGCGGCAAATTAGCCATGTAAAAGTGATGAATTAAAGAGGATTGAAAAACAAGTCTATAGACCGACTGTGTGTGATGGGAGATTTAGAAAGGGTCGTATTAGAAAATCGTGTACGGACCAAATTGGTGGCATATCGATACAGGGCCAAATTTTAAGCACCCGAAACTGATGAGCTTGCATGAAACGATTAATGAACATCTTAGGGTACTAGGAATAGATCCTACCATGTGGATATTGGTGCACTCTGCCAACCTTTCCTAGACATATCCGTCAATTTATAAAATTATAGTAAAACCATAAATAGATTACTGAAAGCACTTTACAAATGTTTTGCTAGACTTCAACTAACTGCCAGCTGCGAGAACCGTATTTTACTTTAATGAATGGGAGAATTTTCTAACTGGACCGCAGCAGCGATTTTCCTGATTGCCAATAATTCAGAAGGCTGTCAGTGGAGGATACCGTTATAAGTTAGTACCACCATCAAAGGTGTTTCTCGCAAGTAATAATGATAAAGGTATTCAACATAGCGGTGGTGCAGCTCAAAGTACCGCAAATAGCTGATCGTTTAAACATAGCACTTGTCGTCAACATGTAATATGATTACTAATACTGCATTTACAGCTACATTTTCTCTATACGATATGAAAATTATAAGGATACGCATGAAACCCCTAGGAAGTTGTACGATAAGAATGTCGTTTTTTAAATATTTTTGTTTTTTTTATACACTCACACCTATCTCCCAGGAGAGTAGGCAGGGATCGTGGATTTCCGCGTGGTATACGATCTTCGCCTATTTCTCTCTCGCTTCAATGACATGACGAGACTTAAAAACGAACAGACAACAGAGGCTGGCTCGTTTCATTGTTTTCCTCTGTGAAGGGCCCTTAAAAATCGTCCAACGATTTCTGTATGCCGTGTGCCGGACAAAGGAAGGGACGGGCGCATCACGCGCGGCTGCATTCACGGCCACCACAAAACGCATCATTAACATGCGCTCCCTGACCTGGGGGACCGTCTGACGACCCGAGAGTTGTACTCTTTTATGCTTGTTTAGAGGAAAATATAGTTTTTTTATTAACTCTATGGTAGAATACGACAGTATTATCTCGAATTTTGTATTAGTTTTTTTGACTGGTTTGCAAGTGGGATTTATTACAATAACTATCTAATGGGATTCTGACAAATGTATTTTTTGGCATTTGATCTGGCGATTAATATTAAAATAAATAAATTGTTGATTATTAACCTATATGTTTACCATCTATGCATTTCTAAATGCATGAATAAAATAAAAACTAAGAACTTTTCGTTTTGAATTATCTGAAATTAATTTAATATAAATAGGTATTATGTCAGCGAAAATCGAGGAGTATCCGAATGAGTAATCACAATTGGGAATTTGAAAAAAGAAATATATTTATTTTTTTTTATGTATTTTAAAACTTAATTATTAATTTTATTGATATGTTATTAGAAAAACGAAAAAAACAATTTTTTCAATTAATTATAAGCGATTAAAAATTGATAAAATTTAAAAAAAAATCACGTGAACGCGCCACGATTGGCCACCATACTTGTGACGTCATAATGTTATAGCAATTCCATAACAGTGCAGCGTTTACAGCTATTATAAGTAACTAATGGCAATATGAATATGAAATACTTACATCAAAGTGATCTTCACAACAAAAAGTTCGATTTTGTTTTAGGATTATCTCAGACACTGCTTGAAACCATTTTTCGACGTTTCTCGTCTTGAGGAACATTTAAAACATTTTTCCGGGTTGTCTTTGTAGTATTTGTACATAATGGTACAAAACAAGAGCGGTAACTTTTGAGATTTGACATTTTATATATTTTTGAGTATTTAACAATGACAGAATAAAATAAATCAAAACTCAAAAGCACTACACTTATTATCTCCGTATACTACTACGAGTGACAACTAACATTATGACGTCACACGCACTCGGATTTGTTCGGGAGTTGTCGGCGCGTCTTCGGTACTGGATTCAAAATTAATTTTATTTTGATATAGCGTTTTAATTATTGCAGAAAAAAAAAAATTAAAATTGTTTTGTTATAAAACTTATATATGATCTTTCCATTTTTCAAAAAAAAATTTTTTTTTCAAAAACCTAATTGTTTGTATTTAATAAATGTAGGTATTATATAAGAGTAGGTATATGTGTTTACGTAAAATCAATAGACGATTCCATATTGAAATCGTTGTGCAGCGATGACAATAAGTAGTAGTAAATAATGTACTAAATTATATATATTATAGTAAAATACTGATAAATAGGTTGTAATGTAGAATGTAAAAAATTAAAAAAAATAGGTTGTAACCTATTTTACGACCACAGTAAGTATATATTTATCGTTTTAATTATTTACGTAAAAAAGATGTAAGCTTTTCGCAACTGCAACTATCTGTTCCATGATTCATTTCAAATTACTCAGTGCTGAGACAAAGAAGATCTAGATTTAGACAAAGCACAAAAACTAGGCTGGGAGCCGGTCGCAGCGGCGCTGAATCACGCCATGGGAATGTCTCGATATACCGGCCCTTATAATTAGACAATTAAAAGTCATCTCCGCTAATTAGAGCCATGTCGTTTATGATCTTTGAAATATAATCACGTATTCCTAAATTACAAAAAAAAAATTGTTTGCAAATCAGAATTACATGATATGCTGTTACTTCGTCCGATTTGACTAAAGAATAGTAGGTGTGTGACTATTTAGCGAGTCAAAAGAGTAAAATTTGCATAAATATTTTAGACCATTTGTTACGCAAACCCTGGAGAAAAGGGCGGTTGCTCTTTCGCACATTTTTGGAGTATGAATTAAAAAGTGATTACGGCACAAGTAATATTTATTTATGTCCTTTCAAATGATAATCTCACACAGTATATTTATAAAGAAGAGAACCAAACATGGTCTTACAATAAATATTAAAAAAAGAGTAGTAAATATTCTTTCACGAGTATGTCCGAATATACCTTTTTTTTATAATCGGTAACCTCATAACTTTGACCGTAACGAATGATAACGCATATAGTCTTTAACACACATTTTGTCGATTGCCATAGCCAATGTTTTTCATAATTTCTTATGTTTATATATATATATATATATATATATATATATATATATATATATATATATATATATATATATATATATATTCAAATTTCATTGTTACCTAATACCGAGCTTACATTTCAATCGATACTTATTATCAGTAAATTTCATAAAAATCTGACTATTGTATTTGTCCTCATGACGCAACTTTTGAAAAATTTTGCTGTTTTCCGACTTAACTCGACGAGCTGAGTCACAAAATACATATGGTTCAAAAGTTTATATATTTATTAATACATATATACGATACAACGCGAGGCTTGTCAGCACGATAGCGTCTACAATTCTTTAGATATCTTAATGAAACTCAACATACACGTTCTATGGACGATTACAAGGGTCGAGTTCAAATTTGAGCCAAACCGATCAACTGGTTTAGAAATTACAGCATTTTAAAATTCTGAAAATCTGAAAATTACATATTTCTACTAATAAAACGAAAACTACTTCCATTTCGGCTGCCGAATGGTCTTTTTTTTATTCTACGTTTCTCACTAGATGTTCTATCCTTACTATACAATCTAATCTGTATTTGCGGTCGATAGCACCACAGAAAATTAATCTACAGTATTTCTAAATTCTTGTATTGTCACGACAGAGCTGCCGTTTTCGTCGCCCGGCGCGTAAAATTTTCAACTGTGTCACCGTCTTACGGCATAAAAAGCCCGCCCCGTATTCGCCGATCGTACGGCGCGCTGTCTATATTTGGCGTCTTTCGATTCGGGAGACGCGCCTCGGCGGGTGGTAGCCGTGTTGTACCTTTTTGTTTCGTAAAACCCGACTTATGCGTCTACGCGACTAGGCACTCGTGGGTGTAGCGATGGCGAAGTAATTAATCCTCGGGACTAAATTTTGTAGGTACTATTTTTTTTTTGTTATTGAATCCTGACCGTGTTAATGATCTGATGAAAAACAAATATAAAAATTGTCTATTGATCAATACATATATATATGGATCAATAGACATATATATATATGGATATATATATATATATATATATATATATATATATATATATATATATATATATATATATATATATATATATATATATATATATATATATATATATATATATATATATATATATATATATATATATATATATATATTCGACGAACATTTATATATAAAGCTATAGCTTGCACGTAAACATTTGTGAATCTTTTATACGCGTGTTTATTTCATTGGCCCGTGAGAATTATTGGCATGGGTCGACTGGTCATTATATATTTTATAAATATGGCGTAGCAATATAATTGATAATTAAAACTTTCATATGAAGATTCTTCGAATAAAACATGCCTTCTGGTTTTGTATATTTATTATTTGCGTATAAGCCATACCTAACGTATAATTAAATAATTGTTTTGATATTGAATTTCATAATAATTTATTCAAGAGACTACAATAAATACTATTAGATTATTGAAAATAATTGAACCTACTTCTTATACATAAAAAATAATCACAAACATATTGTTCAATAGATAAATTTCATATAAACTCTTCTACGATTATTTCATATTTGAAATATTAATGATTTTTTTTGAGAGCGTAATGGAGTTGTAATAAATGGCGTGTTATAACATTTGACGTCAGTGTACTTAGATTAGCTTAAGGTGGCGCAGTGATAAATTATTTGTGGGATTGACGTAGCAGTCTGCACCTCGCGTTCGTACTAAAACGCGCGCATGTTTGCTTATTTTTAATGGTCGTATGCGACAAAACAGTTTTTTTTTCGTTTAAAATGGAAACTAGGGTTTATTTCAAATAACCCAACTGGCATTCTGCGCAGAAAAATGGCTAAGTTGCTCCCGTTTGCATGTAAAATGTAAATCTCTGTTTCAAGAGAGCTATATTTGATAAATTTTTTTCTATTAAAAAGTTAATAAATCGTGTAACGACAACTGACAAATTAAAGTCGTGGAGATTAGATTTACCAAAGATCACTTTCACACGTTTTGTATTTCCTGATAAAAATTGAGATCTCTACCATCAAAATTTCTAATTCGTCACAATGTTATAATTTGCAATATTAGTTTTTTTTCCACATTTTTCGACGACCGACATAATCTATTGCAGTGACCTCTCGATAAAGTAAGTAATAAATTGTATCTCAACTTGTTGGTGAAATCCTTTTACGAAATCGCATTGTATGAACGACCCGCGCCATGTACACACCGGCATGTTTATGGTTATCCTGATGCGTGCCTGTATTATTTGGAATGTTTTACACGAATTATCAACGTAAAATAATCAATATCACTATAATTATTTTAACTTACACGTGATAGATCGAGGGCAGTAATTCAAGAGTTGTTAAGGGCTTTGTAAAGGGAACCAGTAGGTGCAAGCGTGAAATCTCGGCCTCGGACGATTTGACTAACGACTTTTATGAACTTAGATCAAACTCGCTCCGTGATTGCAACATGTTAAGCTGCCGGTCGCGGAGTTGTCACCGCATCACCGACAACGTTCCTCAACAACTCCCCGACCTGCACTGCGCCAGCGCAGAAGAGTAGTAGATCCAAGCCCGTCCATCCGAATAGAATGTGGAAGCGTGTACCTCAGCAGTGGGCTGATAAAGACCCGATAAACAAATGCATACTGTATATATAACAGGAACAGAGATGGTTCTAGTAGTTATTTACAGACGATTATTTATTTACTGCGCCTCGACTGCGGTATAACTCCTGCTGTATCCGGTCTTTATGCATCCTGAAGATAAAAAAATAAAATAATATTATTTGCGATGATGTAATTATGTATTTTTCCCAGGAAGTTTTTATTGCCGATATCCAGTCGCTTTGTCGCTGTCCATTACTGCGTGGCTGTGTAATGTGACGTTGAATGCACAATATAATTTATATAACATTGGATTATTTGCTTGTATCATTAATAAAAATGGAGTCACATATACTGATCATGATAACAATGCTGTTGTTGGTTTTCGATATAGCGTAATTTTGTTGATAACTAACTAAACAGGTTCTAGGTTCTAGTTCGACATGCGTACATTTTGGCAAAATGGATCTATGTCCTGTCATTATTTTGAAAGGAAAACCGTGGCAAAAAGCATATTTATAGAGTTGTTCTAATTTGTAGGTTTCACACTGCATAGACGTTTTTTGTTATGTATTTGACCCGCAGAGGTTCCAATATAAATAGTACAAAATTGTATATTTTAAATACAAGGTGATATTTCTTCTATACCATACATTAATTTCAAAACTTGTACCCGTCTCAATACCACACAAATTTTTAGATTTTTTTTCAAAATGGGCTTTTTATCAAAAACACATTTTTTTATTCAATAATAGTTGGAGGAATTGCATTCTATATGCAAGATTTTTCAATACCGGTCGGGGACCAACCATAAATCACGTCACGTATTTAGCAACTATGAAATAAATACTGCTATCCTAAAATTATTTTTACAAAATTAAGTTTTTTGTTAGAGTTATATTTAGATTTATACCTGTGACGTCACGATATCTATGACTCGCTCCTCCTTAATCTGTTACATAATTTAGGTTGTGTATACGAAATATAAATAGTTTATTTATATTTACGTTACAGTCTCATTCGGAATAAAAAAAGACCTATCTTGCGAAAGTGCACTTAAGGCATCGGCTTTCTTGTGGCCGTATTAAAGCCGTTAAAATATTTTTCGTTCTCGGAAGTTTTACGGTTTCCCTCGCGTTAACATAAAAGGCCCTCCATACTTTACGATGTTCCTTCTTTTGCGGGTTTTTCTTATTTGTGGTCCTTTTGGTAAAGTTCGCGGGCGGTTCAACCGTTGTTAATTTTTTTTTTGACGTGATCTCTTGTCATAACATAGATTTATTATTGGTCGGTCGCCTACCAATATAAAATCTATGTGTAATAACTAGTTGCTTTCGAAACTAACACAGTTATTTATTTTTGATAGGCACTAAGTATACTGTACATATAAACTAAAAAAGGTAATTATTTTTTATCAAAATTCTCCCCTTTAATCATTTAATAAGTTATGTTCCTCTTAACGAGAGTCTGTCACACATTTTCTGTCTCACGATCTCTGTCATGCACTCAATTTCGGAGTTCTATAGTAATTATATAAGCTTTTATATGTAATAAACATAATTTTAGGTACTTTTCATTTTAATAATTACTGTAATTGTGTGTGGTGTATATTTTTATACATAAAAGATGTTAGCGTAAACAAAACATTGTGATTGATAGTCTACACTATATGTTTATGGAATCATAAATGTGTAAGCGCCCAACCGATTCCAGTGAAACTTTTACAATATTTCTTTGATTTTAAAAAAAAAAAGGATATTTTTTTCTTTTTTCAATTTCAAAGTTTCATTAATCCATCCAACGACACAAGTCGTGGTTATTGCGTATTACAGGACATATAATATTATTGGAATCCGTCTTTCCTTATTACTGCGAAAATCGTAACCGCAAAGTCGTTTACGACTTCCGACGATAAACAGTTTCGATCAGCTCCCCAATACGGAAGCTTACGGCGAAATGAAATAAATAATTGTTGGAATAATGTTTACTAGTTTGAAAGAAGACGTGGTGGTTAGGGTGGGAAAAGATATGTTGCGGTGATTTGGCCACCTGGAAGAGATAAATCAATATAAATTGACATAACAAATCTATAGTCTGATGAAAGGATCGGCAAGGATCTCCTTAGAACATCCTGTGCGGACCGAATTGATGGTATATTAAAGTAGGACCAAATTTTAAATACCCGAGACCGAAGAGCTTGCATAGAAAGATATGCAAAGACCGTAACCAGATGGAAATCTTTAGTCTCTGCGTACCCTTCTCGCGAAAAGTTGTAGTTTAAAAAAAAAATGTCATAGCATCTTAGCTATGATCCTAATTATAACTATGTAATTAAAACGCTGGTCGGATGTATAAAGCTTACAAAGAATGGGTAGGGGGAGACCAGTTATTTTGTGTCAATTTAATTTTTATATTTCATGCCAAACGAAGGATGCTATAAATTAATATAAAAATATAAACGCAGTAGTACGGACATGAACTTCGAGCAGAATATGATACTTTGTCTCGTTTAGCAATCAAAATGAGATCGTCCCATCTCTTCGCGTGTGCGCATCGTAAAAAGGGATCAAGTACGTTTGAGATAAGAAGAAAGGTCTTAAAAGCCACCTGAACTATATTTAGCTCAAGTCTGTGACTAACCAAACGTCCTAGGGTCGGATCTATAACAAAAATCTAATGGAACTAAAAGTTGGTTTTTCACTCCACGTCATACTAAAGTATTTCTCAGGTACAAGGTGCTCGATATGCAATGGCACGTTAATAAAACACAAACTAGAAATCGATTCGTTCAAATCGACCAATTGCACACAGTCGTTTTGTGTACGTACATAAGCTTTCAACATCGGAGAACATCTAAAATGCGATTTCACGCCGACGGTGTCACGTAAGTAACGCGCCAGTGTCCGTACTCCGGTGCCGTAATAATAATCGGTCAGAATTCAAAAGTTTCGGCCGATTACATAAACCGTTCTAATCGAGCGCCGACAATGTAATTTCGCACAATCGATGTGCGGCGGCAAGGGGCGGGAGGAACGGCAAGTCCGGCGATGTGGTGAGTGAGACGAGCGTCGTATCGCTGTTGTTCCGAGGATTCCGGTGTTTCTGTTGTTGGTGTTGGTCAGTTTGTGTGGTATTTTAACATATCCAAAAAGTATACCAAATGTGCGGCCCGGTGAGCCTAGTCGGGAACGAAGGTTTTTTTTTTTTTTCAATATAAATGACGCAAAGTAGGGAATAAAATTACAAAGTTTCATTTGATATTTTAGGAAAGATATACATTTGTTAAATATTAGATATAAAATAAGTGAATTGTAAATTATATTAAAAAGATAATAAAATTCTAGGGAAAAAGACAGAGAAATAGAGAGTGGCATTGATCGTAAGGAGGGGGCATTTTTGTTATTTTACGATTTCAACTAGTCGACCCTTACCGCAAGTCGCGTTACATTCCAAAAAAAACGGATCGGACAGCATTCGAGGCCCCCACCGCAGATTTTAATATTTCACGCACTAGGTGACTCTTTGCGAAATGATGATATAACACCAGGTCAGGTAAAGACAAAAAAAAAATACATATGGTTCTTCGTACTGTTATTTGTGTTATTCAAATCATTCAACACCCATATTAGACCCATATTTAAGAACATCCGAAGCGATCGGACTCGAGTAACCTCGCAACCTTCTACTATCATATACATGGATACTTGTAGATTGTCACCGGCTCTCGGTACTCCGGTAGACTCGCTTCGATAGACTCGGCTCGCTTCCGGTAGCCGCTCTCTTGTTTTCTGTGCTTCGTTTTTGACGTGACAACGTCTTAAATTAGGTTGCGGCTGGGAGTCACTTATGAAAAGTGTAACGCTCGGTAACGTTACGATGAGTCACCGAACGAGAGAGGCCCGCCGAATGCCTTGCGTCTCTCTCCACTCAACTATGATCGGTCTGCCGCGCGCACTAGAGAATTAGTGCATAGCTTGCAAATGTATTGCAAGTTATTGTATGTATATTTGTATATAAATACGTATGTATGTGTAAAGGTAAAAATAAAATTTTGTAATATGAAATTCAGTGCGAGATTCTTTGTATAAATTAATGTTTTAAATATAATTCTTTGTATAAATAAATGTTTTAAATTGTTACTATTATTTCATCCTTCTTCCTACTATACGAATGAATATTCACATTAAAATGATTTTACCATTCAAAGTCGTTGTCACGTAAAACTTTCGCCCGTATACCGACTTTACAGGCAACCAATTTTTACTCATACGATACAGTCTATTCAGCTCCGCTGGTAAGCTGTTTTGGTCGTTTGCCGACGGGATTAAACCTTTTTTTTTTTTTGGCCTTTCTTAACGTTTGCGTCTCGCAGTTCTAGCTTTCGACCGACGCCTGGAATGCGTTAATATCGAAATTGATTATTTTTCACGTCGAATTATAGCAAATACTCTATTCTTTGAAATGAGGTTTCTCTTATTCAGTTCTATTGTGTAACTCTTGGGTCACTCTGAACTGACCAGCGGTCACTCAACGCCTTGTTTTCACTGCTCCGTTGCGCGACCCTAAGGCGCCATCGCGGTGAGGGACAAACATTCATATTTTTGTGTTGTCGTCCGATGGATATTCTTCCCGATTTTGACTATCATTTTCGTAATTATTAAACTTTAGGAGTATGAAGCTTTGAAGGCCCATTTTTTATTTCGCAATTTTGTGTGAGAGTGAGAGAGAACAATTTACACCTCATTTTGGACAATTGTGAACATTTTATCAATGACTTTTAATGGATGACTCCATGATATTATTAACGGTCGTATGCTAGAAAAGCCGTACAAAAATTAACGTGACCGCTACTAATGATATTTTAAAACTACTCGCCCTTCACTCCTACGCGTTGTTATAGTATGATCGTTATAATATTTTAAAAAAATGTCGTTGAAACCAAAAAGTTTTCTTGGTCGTATATACCACTAGTCGTTAATATATTGATTTCGAAAAGGATTAATGAATGAAAATCTAAATAATTTTATTACGCCATATGTAGGCTTTATTTTCATCGAACTATCAATGCTATTTTAAACTTGAAGTCGGCCTAATTATACGACAAAAGTATTTATCAATTAGGTACTTCAATTTATAGTGTCAACGACCTTTTATGTCTGCATTTTGATCTATATATATTCTAACTCCAAAGTAGAATTTAGTGCCCGATCTCATGCCAATTCACAAGTACCATTTAAATGTGTAAACTACCCGCATTGTGGATGGAACCAGTTTATATACATTTGTATATACGGCATAATAGTCGATTATCCAGCAATAGAATCGCAATTGAAGTATCAAACGGCTCGAGTGCCGAAATTATGGTTTTAACACATGGTGCGCGGGCGCATGTGTTAGGGCCACGTCTAGACTTTGGGGGGGTCATCGACTTTGTGTTATGAACTGAGACAATTTTATTAGACGTATCTATTAAGAGCGATGACTCTAGAGACTCCTCTCTATGGATTCGGTTGATAAGATCTTTGCAATAGATTTTAACAGTTTAAAAAATTATATTCTATTAAACTGTCGAAAAATATAGACAGTACAGAATCTTTAAATGTGGCTAATATATTGTGTTCTTGTCATAAAAATTTCGTTCAATACAATATTTATATAAATAACATTAGTCTTGACGATGCCAAGAATAAAATTACTTCTTTTAATAAATATACAAAATCTCTTTAATAAATCAGGCCTTTTCCATAATAAATGAAAGTACGGTTAAAGTTATAAGCAAATACTCTTTTCTCTATAGTTTTTTTTAAAAACCTTATGAACAAGAGAATATTAATGAAGTAATATGCCAAACTTTATACCTATCGAATTCGTCTATTTTTAGACTTTAATAATTAACCAGGTCAATTTTGAGTAGGTACTTGGAACAATTAATTATCGTATGTTAAAATTTTCGAAATTTACTGTATTTCGTTGATTTTTTCCAACCTATACAGGCAAGCTGTGATAATGTAAAACAATTAAAAAAAACCATATGCTACCAAGAACTGCATTGTACATGGGTGGTATTAGAAACAATCCCAATTGTTAATTACATAAAAATTACATAATCTTAGTTTTATTTGATTGACGGGTTTTAGAGTAAGATTTGTTAAACAATAGAATATGACAAAAGAATATTTTTTTAATTATCGATCTATTTGGTTTTACAAACAGAAAACATTGCAAAATATATAAAGAAATATAATAATTTAACGATAAATTTTACTATCTCCGTTTACGTTTTGAATTCCTAGTCGACTTTTATTTTGGTATTAATTAAAGAGTTAAAAGTTTAACTTTAACAATAACGTTACTAATAGCTCTATAGAAAGGAGTGCATATCTCGTATATACATATGTCTATACATAAGTGCGTATATACGTCTGTATATATTAATAATACGCAATCGGATCACATTCATGAATGACTGACGTCCATGGTATATACATTACGTATTGTATGAATTTGCATAGCCTTTCAATATGGGTTCGTTTATTATGGGTCAATGCTTCCATTAACGTGAGAAACTTCATCTGCTATACGAAAGCTATCGAATCTTGTACTGATGCAGTTAGTGCTAAAAGCTTTTCTATCTCGAGAAACCGGATTAGTACCGAAATACTTTACCGATCGCCGATACATGTTTAGGCGAATTGTATTAATAAATCTATATTGTTTAAAGATTTCTATGTAAAGTCTACGAAATGTAATGAATGTTTAGAATAATGCATGTAAATTTCATTTTCCCCGTTTCAGGAGCCCCGTCGCTCGACTTCGACCGATATGAAATAGTGAAGCCAATCATCCAGCACGCCAGAACGAAGAGGGAGATTTCTTCTACGAAGAACGAGGTTATTTTAAATTGTATTCCGAGGCCACCTACGTAATTGATGGTCAAGTCGAACTGCGGTTAGAGCCGTGCTGTGGCCAATTTGGCTACAGCACAAAATGGGCCAGTTCCGTCGGTGAAGTACCGCACTCACACAGAATACAGACGTGAAGTAGCGGCTTTCCCAGTTGCGTTTAGTCCATTGTCTGAGAGTTCCAGTGGTCCATTCCCCCCTCATTCGGGTATGCTATTCTTTCCTAAAAAGCCGGCAACGCACTAGTTACTCCTTGGGCGTTGGGAGGGTCCATGGCCGGCGGTAATCATCTACTCTCTGGTGGCTCACATGCTCGTTTGCCCATTTAAATCTCATAAACATTTTTTTTAAATTAGCATCCCGATCAAATTTAAAAAAAAATGTGTAATTGATAAATAGTCTAAAGATCTAAAAACATTAAAGAAAACCGCAAAGTTACAATTTCAAATATCTTGGAAACCGAAGACATTAAGACATTTATTTGAAAAAAGTTCTTATGGAAAGCATTTTTAAATGTCAAAATTAGTGGCCAGTTTGATAACATCATGAAATTTCAACACATTAATTTTGATACGATGTTAAAAATAAATGAATTGTTCGATAATTCATTATTTAATTTTTTTTTTTCTATAACATATTCTAGCTAAAACTTCGATTATATTACGTTGAACTATAAAAATAATTTAATATAATATTATTATATGCCTAATGTATTTATTTATATGTATATATATGTATATCATATTGAGGGCGAGGGACACGCGTACTATTATATTTAATATATAGGTAATATTTGATCTTTATTGCTATTTCATTTCAGAAAGGCGTACACCACCCAGACTTGGTAGTCATAGTCAACATAGAAGGGAAAGAACATATCTTAGATTTAAGACTGAACGAAGAGCTTATACCTGACAATCACGTCTTAAAATACCAAAAAAATGGTAAAGGCGTATTGCATAAGCCGAAAAAAGAAGTGAGTACCGGTGTAATCTTATTTACTATAAAAGCATGCTTGTGTAATAGTACAATATGCGCGATAGCCAATAGTGGAACACAACTCGCGTGTTTGTACCGACGCCAATTATTTTTTAGTTTGAATTACGATAGGGCGAACACGGTTAATTAAGCTGTGCCAGCCGTTGTCCGCCTAGGTACGTGCGTAAATTAAAATTTTTCAGCGCGAAATAATTGGTCCCGACTGGCGGTATGTTAGTCGATAAGTCTCAACGGGGGTATTAGGGTAGCTCGGAAATATTTAATTTGGAAATGAGGAGAAAGAAGGGGATAGGTATACACATATATGTACGCGCATACTCCCACAAACGCGCGCGTACGCATGCATCACACTCACTTACGCGCAAACAGGGCACTGCGAGGCACAGACTCCACCTTCAAACATGGTGTGGTATACAACATACGTCAGGTCAGGTCTTGCTACACGTTCACAACCCTCGACCAAACCAGTACGGTTTGCGTGAAGCTTATGCCTGAAGACCTCGCTA
The DNA here is from genome assembly GCA_005406025.1 of Eumeta japonica. Lineage (NCBI taxonomy): Eukaryota > Metazoa > Arthropoda > Insecta > Lepidoptera > Psychidae > Eumeta > Eumeta japonica. Next base: position 680,064 of record BGZK01000021.1, read on the forward strand.
TACGTACACGTAGGTGAAGTCTACCCTGCAGGAAAACCTACGTGGGTTGATGATGCGTAACGGACTTCTTAATTAAACATTTTCGTTGACAATGGAGATGATCAGAACGTGTATTCCTTTCGTTCAGGATTTCGAAGTTTGCCAATACTCGGGCAAGTTGAAGGGCGTAAAAAACTCATGGGCCGCCGTCTCCACGTGCCACGGGATCAGGGGTACGATATACGACGGAAGCACATTGAGATATATAGAACCTAAAGACGGTAAGGATGAATATATTATTCTTAAATTACTGTCTTACCTCATAGTTTTTCTTTCGTGCAGTTCGATTTTCTATTGTATATGATGTATTTCCAATTTGAAGTAGTTTTTTTCACTATATTAAACTATAACTATAAAAAAAGAGTAAAATAATATTTTTGTAACAGCTGTTTACTTATATACTTTTACTAATTGTAAAGATGATTCGAAATTATTCCATATATATTCCAATGAAATCTATTTAAAATATAAAACAATGCAAGTTTCATAGCGTGTTTAACTGTCTAGGCATATTTCCATATATAAATTAATGGTGAAAATATTGTGTCTTTTAGATCAATAGAACAAATAAATTTGAGTAAAACGAAAAATAGAAGAAAAAAGTCGTGGATTTAATTAAAAGGAACTTGTCTATTCGGTTGATTAATCCTTTTGTGTCTTTTTGATAAGTAGAATATTAATTATTCAACATCATATACTTCACTATACAATAAAATTATTGCAAAAAAAATTGCAAATCAGATACAATTGAATCGAAATTGTCCCCTCTATATAATAGTATAAAAAAGTCCCCTCTATATAAAGTAATGATAATATAAGAATACTGTCTCTGATGAGACAGTCGATACTACATAACAGTACATATTGGAATCATTATCAACAATTTTAATATCAACAATAATCTATCATAGACTAGGGCCAATGATAATAGACTATAGTAGAGGAGCATTATGACTTGCCGCCTTTATCTCGATGCTTGTAAAAGGTCCAATATCCCTTTCTTGCGGTTTGGAATAGAGTACAAAAGAAAGAAAAATAATAACAAATGTGACAGTGTCGTGTAAATCTATGAAGTCTATTCAGTATTCGCCAAATGGTAGGTGAAGTTCGGTTGTGTGTAGATCCTGCTCTATTAAGAAGCTACAGTGTTATGACATTTGGAATTAAAGACACTCTATGTAAAAACTGTTACCAGGTCAAGATCATTATGTCTATGCACATAAGGACTTGAAAACCAACTTTCACTGTGGCTACACTGGCGGTGTTACAAAGAATGCTACCTATGATAAACAACTCTATAAAGATCTCAAACGTGATAGCAGTAGAAGACAAAGTCGAATAAGTAGGGTGAGTAAAAAAATAATATATGCTTTATTATATACAATGCCTCACTTGTCAGACGAGAAAATAAAAGTAGAATAATAAATTACTAAAACTGATGCATTGAATCACTCTTTGATATTAAAAGACATCAAATGAAACTTGTTCAGCTTATTTATTATTTTTTCTTTGAAATTAATGTATCATTATGAATTCCGTTTTTGATATGATTCAAAATTCTAACTTATTTAAAAAATACTATTAAACAACAATTTTTAAGACAAATAGCAAAATTTACTACTTGCTAAAAAACTTTTCTGAACAGAGTATTAATTTTGGGGTTGCCAATCATACTTAATCGAGCATTGTGCTGTATTTAATACAACAGTACTATAATCTACTATATGGGTAAAGTAAACTAAATACTCTTTTAGCAGATGTTGTAAATCTTTTGACACAAAGTTCACTAGAACTACAGACCTTGAAATTGTAATTAATGATTTACAAGATGAAAATGTGTTTTTCTGTCTACAAACTGATGCATCAAATAAATTAAACATTTAATTATTCCCTTTAGTGATTAAATATTTTCCATTAAAAAAGGGAATATTAGACAAATTTAGATTTCTAAAAAAAAATACTGTTTTTAAAATTAAAATAATCGATCTTTACATCTGTACTCCTTATTTACCTTCTTTAAAGTCAGATATACTTTTCTTGTGAAGAAAATTGCCAAGCCTATATTCGTAATACATAATAATTTTAAGTACTTAAATTAGAGCCTACCGTGTCTCTATAAGCATTTATAGATCTTCCCTGAGATCTATTTTTTAGTAAACAATCATTTTGTTTAAATTTCATTCATCTCTTTTTCACAGTATAAACGCGAAACTGCGGAAGATACCCAAGTGAGAGGTCCGTATAACTCGAATAAATTATCTAGATATGTAGAATTAGTTCTGGTAGCCGACCACCGAGAGTTCATAGCGAATGGCGAAAGTTTGCAAACGGTCTACCATCAACTAAAAGACGTCGCTAACATCATCAATTCCGTAAGTGTCTTCATAATAGTTCTCGCCATATCTAATGACAATAAAGTTCTCACCAAATTTAATGACTTATGAAAATCGTTCATTTGCATGCGCAGTAATGATGGTCTATCTTTAATATAGCATTTTCTGTGGTTACGTCTACGACGCCTGCGCCGAGTTCTATTGCCATCTTTTAGATTGACGATTCTTGACATTGATTTGAATGATAAAATAAGAGTTTTTTTTTTAATTGTCATATGGAAGGAAATGGCTTAGTGTTATATAATATTATTGATTATCATAACTGAATACTCTCATTTTAACAATAAATATGCCACTACCAACTCTGCTAATCAAATTTTAAGTAACAGTTGAATAAAAATAAATAGTGAATTCAAATTACCGTGTTTGTATTTTTCAACATTTTTTGCTTTATTATGGAATAATATTGCAATATTCTAAAATTAAAAGATAAAAAACTACAGCTTACATGTGTATTTTATATCAAAACTACCTAATTTAACACTAATGGTTCCATTTTTTAATACACATTTTATTCAATTCATCATTTTTTTCAATTAATATTTTCTTGCTTTTCAGGTATATGCTCCGTTAAACATATTCATCGCACTGGTAGGCGTGGTCGTATGGAATGACAGGGATGAGATCCAACTAGAAGAGAACGGGGACACCACGCTCACGAACTTCCTGCACTACAGGAAGTTGCGACTTCTGAAAGATATCCCCAACGACAACGCGCAACTACTCACGTGAGTGACTCAACTTGTCGTTATGGTTGAGTTTACGAAAAATTACTTAGTCTCAATTTTTTGCTATTTGGTAATGTATCTTTGGCAGCTTTAAAATTGAAAATTATCAAGAGGCTCTATTGGTAGTGTTTTTAGTTACGCAAATTTTTTGTCTCTATCTGTTGTCACACACTTAATTTTGGATCTTCGCTAACTGAGTTGGCGGCACAAGGAAAAACTTCCAAGTTTTACTTTTATAGTTAATTTCTGTATGCATCAAATATTGGAACTTTTCCTTCTATGGTGTCTTTTGCTGTGATTAATTTTGTGGTATTTCGAATAATGAAGTTCTATTTTTGTACTGTCAGTTTTATAGATCGCCATAAAAAAATAAGTTTTTTCTAATTTTATTTCCGCATTCATAAAATAGTTATTTATACATTAAAACACTTTTTAATGTAAGGAGAATAATCGAACATTGTTCTTATAAATAAAAAAACTATAAATTGCTAGAATTCTATTTTAAAAATTGCTATTCTATTTCCAGTCGGCAAACTTTCAAAGATGGCGTCGTGGGTAAAGCCCTAAAAGGGCCGATCTGCACTTACGAGTTCTCGGGTGGTGTTTCGACCAACCACTCTGAAGTTTTGGGCCTGGTGGCCACCACTATAGCCCACGAAATGGGTCACAATTTCGGCATGGAACATGACAACGAAGAAGACTGCGATTGTCCAGATGAGAAATGCATCATGAGCCCATCCAGTACTTCGGTCACGCCAATACATTGGTCGTCATGTAGTTTGAAGTCGTTGGCATTGGCTTTTGAAAGGGGAATGGACTACTGTTTGAGGTATGAGTCTTAGTCATTTGATTCTGAAAGTAATTGTGTGTTCTATATATTTTTATACTCAAAATAAATCATTATTCTGTTGAACTATATAAAGGGATCACATCTAAACCATTGAACAGAATATAAGCAAGTTAAATATTTATCTAATCCAATGAATTAAATCCTTAAAAATTTCTACATACTTTATACTTTATTTAAATGTGCCTCTGATTTATCAGATATTATATACCTTTACTTTGACACTAAACATTAGCAATGGCAAGAGTGAATAACAAATCTAGCCTGGGTCAATAATATAAGTATATATTTTTCTAACTTGTGTTCAAATTCAAATAGTATTTTAATGAAACCTGTATGTATGCGAAAGTTAATTAGACAATCAATGATACATAATGTGCCACCTATTAATTGGGCACTTATCAAAGAAACTTATGTGGGTATTTATAGAGGTTGGCTTGTACAAGTACTCATAACATAGATGTACGCAACAGTGCATTATTTATATGATCATGTCTTTTTATTGGACCATGAGCGTTTATGTCTACCGAAGATACTCTGAAACGTTTCAATAGCTATTGGTCCAATAAACTACTTTTATGATACACATCCAAATAAATTACCCTAATCATTCTATATTAATAATGACATTGGACGCCGGAAACCTATTATGGTCGCCTACGAACCAATTGACGCTCTATTGCAAATCATTGCCATTGTGAGGCACCAATGACGGTGTTTGTGGCAGTGTAGTATAACTAAGGAACTGCCTTGAGGGCATGAACATTTACAATAGTTTTTTTTTTTTATTTCTTTTATCATGACATGAATGGAATGTTATTAAGGGAAAAAAAATTGTGACACAAACTTTGTTGAGGCAGTAAAAATAATAAATGTGATAAATAAAATAATTTTATTAAAAAAAAAAATGTTTACTGCAGTGGAAAAACACTACAACATTATATACAACTATGATAAGATTCTTTATTAGTAAATCTAACATACAAAGTATTAGTATATGGGCTATGGTGTATATCATACAAATATCACTTAGTAAGCTGATCAGGCAAATTGGTATTGCAGAACTTACTGTGATTCTGTTAAACATACTAGTATCTTTAGAAGTCTTACCTTGAGATGATTGCTTTCTGATAGTTCAATGGTGAGTTTTTTCTCTTCCATGGGTTAATGTAGGATGACCCGCTTGCTATTCTCGAAGCATACAAATAGCAACTGGGTCATCCTATGACCATGGTATATTCCAAAAGTTTAATTTATTTATTTAGAAATTTCTAATTCAAAATTGATTTTTTTTTTCCGTTTCAGAAATAAACCCCGTAGCCTTTTCGATTCGCCGACTTGCGGCAACGGCTTCGTCGAGCCGGGCGAGGAGTGCGACTGCGGCAAACAGGCCGACGACTCCCGCACGACCTGCGAGGCGTGCTGCCACCCCGACACCTGCAGGCTGAGGAGCAACGCCACCTGCGCCACCGGCCTGTGCTGCGACTTGAACGTTGGTTCACCATACTCAGTTCAGCTTTTGTTATGCTAGATTCTTAAACCTTCTTCGCAGCTCGAATGTGGGTTTGGGTGTTGTTAACTACCGCTGTCACAAATCCTATTTTTGTAAGTGGTTCAATGCAAAAAGATGCCTGCGAGCGCCTACTACCTATATATTGCTTTTGTCATCTCAGTGGTGTCCACAAGAGTAATCGCTTTTTTCCAATTTTTTTTGTATTCCACTTAAACTGTTTCAAATACCGTTTTCTCACTACAATTATTATATATATATATATATATATATATATATATATATATATATATATATATATATATATATATTCTGTGTAATGTACTTTCCTATATGTAGTTTATAATTTAATCTCATGCACAGCCTAAAAATCTGATCATTTTAACGAAGAGAATTTGAATCTTATCGGCTCATTCATGTAAAACTAGTTTCACTCGCTTGTGATTATTAAAATAAAATACGAAATGGATATGCCGTCAGACCTGCAAGCCGAAATCAGCGGGGACGTTGTGCCGCAGCGCGGACCAAGAGTGCGACCTGCCCGAATACTGCACCGGCTACTCCGAGTACTGTCCCAGTGACGTGTTCAAAATGGACTCCACGCCCTGCGATCAGGACAAGGTACTGATTGTTTTTTTTAATTTTTGGAACGAAGTTCCAAAGGCTTGGCGGAGATAGGGATTTTGCTGCGCGACCGAACTGAAAAAAATGTGATAGTAAAACCGTAAGAAAAAGTCCGTGGAATAAAACCGTTAAATGAGACGTGCGCAGGCGCGACAGTCGTATACACAAGCGAGTAGTGCATTATACCTTTCTCTTTCCCCCTCTTTCTTTTCGTTCTCTCATCCCTTCTCTCTCTATTACCACTCCACCCCGCCAATGCATAGTATATACTCATGAATTCATGGATAAGCCCGTGGCTAATATTCACATTATAGATACATTTTACTCGTGAGTAGTCACGTTTATTTTCATATAATTTCAAATCGTCAAAACAATAATAAATATAGTAACAATGACAAGTGAACTAACAAGTGACTTGAATGCAATTGACAGTGATAATAGTGGGAAATTATTCTATTTCTATGTAATTTTGTGTTGTCAAACAAAAATAAAGAGACATATTTTGTTATTTTAGTTGATAATTTGAATTACGATTTTTTTTTATTTTACGTAATTTATTTTATTTCCTAAAATACTGAATTTCCTAAATACATTCCTGTACTTAAATAAAAACTAATCAGCAAAATTTAAGAGAAAAATCAAGAAAACCTACATAAAATTGAGCACGATTTTTTTTTTGCAAATTGTGTCGATTCTACATTAGCCGAAGGAACTTCGTTCCTACCTGGTGTCCCACGACACCACATTGATTTTTTTATTCATAATCTGACGCCTGTGTCTGGCAGCAGTTTTATAATTAATATTGACTATCTTTATAATAACGACAAGAAAGTGTAATTTCCAACGCGTATACGTGTTTTTTAATAGTCTTTAATATTTTTTTAAGAAATAATCGTTTTCATGATTTAATTTGTGACTTTTTTTTTAATTCTAGGCTTTCTGCGTGTCGGGCTCGTGCCGGTCGCACGCCGACCAGTGCCGGCTGCTATGGGGTACGACCGGCCAGCGTTCGCACGACAACTGCTATGACCAGATGAACATACGCGGCAACAAGTATGTAGTAATATCTCTGAAACTCTTAATGAATTCTTTTGTTGTATACACATTAAAATGATTGATTAATGAATTTTAATCAGTAAAAAAAAAGATTTTTAGAATTATAAACCAATTACAAAAAAAAGCCAATTATATTCTAATTTTTGCACCCATATTTGATATTATGTTTAATAATTATCTAGCAAAGTTTTATTGTTAATGAGGCTTGAGACAATCATAAGGCATAGTTGTAACACTGCCCTAAATAATCCATTAAAAAATCCACAATAATTATTGTATTATTTTAGATATAAAACCGGCAGATTCATAAATTTGATCAAGTGTACTATGTAATCTCTTAAATGAAAATTTGCCAGAAGTTACTGTTCGCCCCTTGACCTTCAAAATTTCTAGATTTAAAATATAAGTTTTAATAGGATCAGTAGATTTTGAATTATATTTATCGAAAAACTGCAGGTTTCCTCAATAATATATAAATTGATTACATAAAAAAATGTTAATGTAAATAGGTGGTTAATTACGAAAGTCTATATATATACATATATACTGGTAATCATTACATATTACATAAAAACCTTTAGCTAACTGAAGCATCCAGCGCAGATTAAATTTATGCTTCACGTCATGTCAAATCCATAAATTACGTCACATAAATTATAAGGTTTTTGATACCCCCGCCCCTACAATTCCTGCCTTTTCTCGTCACTAACTTTTGTTTTATTTTTTTTTTCAATAAAATTTCAGAAACGGAAATTGCGGCTACGACCGCGTCAACCAAAAGTTCGTAGCGTGTTCGGCGGAACACGCGATGTGCGGGCTACTGCACTGCCAGCATCTGAACGAGCAGCTGGAGTTCGGCATGGAGTCCGTCTCCACTCTCTCCCACACCTTCATTAATAATAACGGTAATAAAATGATCATATATATGATACGGTGTGTGATATCACACTTTACGATACGCCTAAACGATATCGTCCACGGACATAGGCCGAGCCAGGTGGGGTTAGGTTAGGTCACCTCCCAACTCGAAGGCTGGATCCGCCCTTGTCCAAACACACCGTCATGTATTAGGATAGGCTATGTTAGTGTTCCCGATTTATGTTCATGAATTCCCAGGTATTAAGCAAAATTGTTTCAGGGTATATGCGCGACAGTGTGAATATGTAGACAAATAGAATTACTATAGTGAAATATTCAAATAATGTTAATAAATTACTAAACGATACTACTTTTATAGTGATTCTACAAATGCAGTATATTTCATGTATGTTCTTTTTTTCTAATTATAATTCCTTGGATGGAAATAATTTTATAAACCTTTAGAATATCATATGTACAAGAAGCAAATGAATAATAAAACATATTATGTACTTATTTATCATTCCATATACAAAGGGTATACATATTGTATAGTTACTTAGAGAAAGCTGATTGGAGCCCCGTGTGACAATGTTACATGGACTGCATCGCATGTTAAAAATATTCATATATAGGTATATTCAAGCAGATCTGTACTATATTATCTGTGTCAAACGCAAGGTCAAAATATGTCATCAATATTTTTATTACTTTGTCATAAACACATCAGATCAAAGTATTTTAAAGTACTTCACTGTCCTGCAGTTATCATGTAAACTTCTTATGTTAATCCTTCGTGAGGAGTTTGATGAGTGGAATTCAAATAAAAAATGATGTTTCAAACGTTTAATTTTTGTGATTCCCAGGAGTTATATTGCCATGTCGAACCGCCATCATAGACTTGGGACTCAGCCAAGTGGATCCAGGCATGGTACCGGATGGCGCGAAGTGCGGTGAAGAAAAGGTATTTGCAACCCTAAGTTGCAACGGTAACAACGGGTCCCTATTACTAAGACTCCACTGTCCGTCTGTCTGTCACCTGGCTGTTTTCATGAACCGTGATAGCTAGATAGCCAGACAGTTGAAATATTCATAGATGATATGTATCTATTGCCGCTATAATTTTCGTTGCGTTCCATTGCAATCCTTAAAAGTTTTGTCTGTTTTTACTCTCAGCATTCGATAATAACAAGAAATTAATCAAATATACGTTTTATTATATAACTGTTTTCATTTGTAAGGAAATGTCTAGAATTATAATATTTATTAATATTATAATTCTAGACATATAAATTAGTCATTTAGTTTTTAGTCATACAAATTAGTCATTAGTATGTAAAAAAAATTACTTTATGCAATATTTCTTCAATTTCACATGTCTGTGTAATTAAAAATTTTATTTTTTTAGTGTAAAAATCAATTAGGTCTATACTTAATAAAGGTCTGTACTTTTTTTTAAGTTCATCCACACATTAAGCTATTTTGACAGCCAATGAATTGTCTTGGCCAAGATCATATCCCAAGTTTGGCTTTAATGTACGAATGGATATTTAATTATTTATATATAATAAGCATTCAATCTATTATTTTTTTTAATGTAGATGTGCCTAAACCAAAGATGTGTGCCAATCGCCGAGGTTCGTAGCGCAGTGAAAAGGAAATCCTCATCAGTTTGTCCATCCGATTGTTCCGGACATGGAGTGTGTAACTCTGAAGGTGCGTGTGTTTCTTATTTTGTCGCATTGTATCAGGTCATGTGTGTGTGATGGAAGCGGTGTCTTAGAAAATCTTATCATTCCGAATTGGTGACATTTTATAAAAATACCAAATTCAAGCACCCGAAACTCCCATGCTTATATGAAACGATCGATGGATGTCAATGAAGCAAAAAAGCCGTACCTTGTTTTCTGTCAGTTTATAAATAAATGGAATAAATATAGGCTTGCGTTCCCAAGATTTATAATTCAAACTTTACTTTCGTCAACTAGGAGAAATTAATTTATGTTTAGTTTGTACTATTTAATGACACAATTAAATACTTATGCAGTGGAGTTGAAAACTGTCAAATTGTGCTATCACAGCTAGTTATACAAATAAAAGAGGAAAAAAAAACCATTGTGAACAAAAGTTATTTTTTTTTCGCAAACATGTTCCAATAAGTATTCACTACTTTTTAAAAACTACAAAGCTCTACAATTTTGATAGAAAATTATTCGAAAAGAGAGGAGATGAAAACATAATTTTTCAGTTTGTTATTGATGTAAATACCTAAAAAAATCTCCAATTACTTTTGTTTTCGAAAAGATCTATGATTACTAACATTGTATGTAAAAGCTAAAACAGAGCGGTTAATAAAATAATAACATTAAAAGAAAAAAATAACTTCAGAAGCTTGTTACAAGATTGAAAGAAAAACCAAAGCCTTACAACATTATCTTTATCAATACGAAATTATATTGTTGTAATACCCACTATATTGGCTATACGGCGCCATCTCCATTATGTCTTTATTGGCCAATGCTACTGAGCCTTATGATAGTAATTATGACTTTGTAGTTAGAATAGATATTTATTCCATGATTTTTATAAACAATAACATTAATATTTACACTTTGATACACAAGATAACAATAAGAGAAAAACGGTTTTTTTTTATATCTGCTCTCGAGTATACTGAAGTCGATTGCTCAAGTTGAGCAGCAGTTATTCTATGAGCTGGCAAGTTACATACTAAAATTTATACAATACCAATAATTCTGATGTAATTAGAATTACCTAATTCTGCTCCAAACATTATAAATAGCAAGTAGGACCTGAGTATATTTCCATCATTATTGTGTCGTTTTGAATAAAATTAATTTCAGATAACAAGTATCGGGAGTCTCTAAGCGGTCTGTGCTTTATTTTCGAATTAGAATCCCAGAAAATCATGGATTGGAATTCCTTTCCGTTTTACCTTATAGTTAAGCCACTTGCTTCTTGCCTCAAAAAGTATGATTAGCCATTGATTCCAGACATTATTACAGCATTGATGAGAGCGATGGTCAATAGCTTCCACCAGCATGGGGAGTCAAAAATCTAAAGCTCTTTATCTAAGATAAAATTATGATGGGACATACTACTATTGTAATGTAACAAAAGTCTGACGCAATAAAATTTTTGTGTGTTTTTCTAAAATCTTATAGTTATTAAATTATTATCAATAACATAAATAGTTATATTGATGTATACATAAACATTTATTTGTCGTATTTTAGGCCAGTGTCATTGCGAATCGGGTTTTGGTCCGCCTCTGTGTGCAGTACCCGGTCCCGGTGGCTCGATCAGCTCTGGGCCCGCGACTGATCCTACTGGTAAGTTGATTGTTCTATTTGTTATTCTTTGTCAACCATTCTTCTCAGCGTAAATACAGTGTAGAATCAGGAGAACGAAAGGTTTTTAGAAGTACTAGTCTTCGTAATCTATTTTTTATATATACTGTAATAGCTAGGCTAGGAGTGGGTGACATCTGAAGCATCTGGCCTCCGTGTTTAGTCTCGCAAATGAGGGTTCGCGTTCGATTTAAAATTGGATTACGAGTAAAATCCAAGCTTGCGAAAAACAAGAGAACAAGTACATAGTAAAACATAAAAAGGAGACGAGGGCGATGCCCACGTGCACAAGCTTTAATAGTGATAGAAAAGTGGATTGTTATGAGTAGTATGTTAAAAGACCGTATTGAAATTCGTAAGGAGAAATATTGAAGAATCGAACAATAAAGGGTGCAGAGTTTGAAACCTTTTTTTTACTTAAATACTTGAATTTGTGGACTTCATCAAAGGTCCTAAGGGACACTCGCCCTGCCACCTACATGCCTCTCGCATGCCGTCTACTCCTACCCTAGCTATTTAATATAATTTATTTTATGCAGGTGTAATGTATTCTGTGTTACTATAAAACTGTTAAATACACATGTCATTTTTACCATTGGAAATGAAGCAGTGTACAATATAAAAAATAATACAAAGCAGACCTGACAAAATACTATTGAACAAATAAAATTTGTTGACATTGAAAACAAATGATATCGATATTGAAACAGCTGCCTGTGTCTGGATCCTGTATTCTATTGTGGTATGTACTAATACATACACAAACACATAGATACACACGAATATGTTTTTTGTTTAGGTTACATAATATGCAAGGCGAGCCGATACTAATATTGTGATATTTGGATACAGGTCCACAGTCAAAAATCAACTGAGTGGGTAATCTACAGACATACCACTAATTAATTCTCCAACTCCTGCTTGGATAAAAATATCAAATATCACTTGTTTTAAACTAAACTGAAAGTCTGGAAAATCTTACCAATTTTTCTAAGATATGGGCCCAACGCTCATCGGGCCAGTGTAGAGGGATCCTACATGAGGTGTATAAATGTTAAAAATAATAATGTATTTTATTTTCAGTGCAAAGGAACTTCATGGTGGCGATGTATATTATATTCCTGGGGATCATACCGGCTATTCTTCTGGGTCTGCTTTTGATGTACTACTCGAAGCACAACATGGTCTTTTGGTGGAAGAAGCCTAGAAAATCGTACGTAAACTTCTTCTCGTGTGTCCGTCTAAGGTCTTCCAAAACCCAACGCAACGAACCGCACGAATCGAGAAAGTTTGAATGTTTCAAAATCAAACGACCGAAATTCAAAAAACAAACCAGTTCACTACGTAGGTTACTGTCCTCGTTTAGGCGAAGCGACAGAGTTGCCAGGAATGATTCTACAGACAGACAAAGAAATTATTGCAATGATACTTCTGTCGTTATTAAGATTTCTCGCGACGATAGCGTTCCGAAAAGCGACAATGCTTCTGTCGCAATCAAAACAAACCGTCAAGAAGACACTCACATCTATGATAATATCTCTACAACCATTTCCACTGCTCAACTGCAGGCTTTGAAAATTCCTAAACCTCCTCAGAAACCGAAGCCCAAAATCGATAGACGTACCTGGATAGGTTCACAAAAGTCAACAAAACAACACGAGACTAAACGAAAAATAAAAAAAGAAGACATAAACACTGTACATGGCGAATGCTCGACAAACACTTCACATCTAGAGAACGTGAAAACGACGAAAACCCCCTCGGTATTTAACAAAAAACCAGAAATAATAAAGACCGGATTAGCGTCGACGACTAACAGTATGTTAACGAATACAGTAGACGCGCAAAAACCTCAGGTGTTTAATATTGGACGTAACGGGCTTTATATGCCTGAGCATAATATTAAAGTGCACACTTTTAAAAAATAATTTTCTTCCTCTTCTTTTAGCCACGGTCGACGCTAGCTTTTTGAGTTAATGCCTTGCTTATCAATTATTTTTCGTTCGACCAGAAGTACTCTAATCAAAATTTTATGACAGAATTAATGTCGCTGTTGATAAAATTTAAGTTATTGTTAACCTTTGAGCTTTAAAATTTGGTTCCATATTTATGTAAGTTAAAACTACAATTAAAATCTTATTAATTAATTCAATAAAGAAGTATGCACTCTATGCTAGCCACTTTCAGAATCACAATAATATTATAGCGCTTAATTATTATTGATTATAATTAGATTTTAAATAGCAAATGCATGTGGTTCAACAACACTATAAATCTAAATCATGACATTTGTCTTATAATTGAATAGTATATTTGTAATACTAAAATTATATAGATATCATAAGGAAAGTATCCATTAAGGAAAATAGATTTAAAAATTTGCTAAATATGGTATCAATATAATGTGAAATATATACAATATAAAAATCCAGTGATATGATTCGGGTGATTTCATTAATAATCCAGTTTAAAATTTGTGTTAATTATAAGTGTTAAAGTAAACTTAAATAGATGTTGTCCTAATGGAAAGGAAATTCTATTTTTACTTTATTTTAAAGATTTATAGAGAAGATATTATAAAAAATATGCATAAAATAACTACAAAAGTTTTGGGTCATAAAATAAATAGAGTTTATTGACTTTATTATAATATTTTATTGCACCAACACAATTCTTCATAAAGTAAAATGTAAAATTGACAAAAGCCATATTGTCTTACAGTTTACGCTCCCTCTTATATTATTCTTATAAGTTGCCCAATATGGTTTAATAACGTAAAAGCTTAAAGTAAATTTTGATATTGGTGATATTTCTGTCTGAAATAGTTTTAATATGAATTAGACCAATTTTATTCTTCTTTCTAAATCTGACAATTGTTTAGATATTATCGAGTAAAGTAAAATAGTGTAATAAAAAATAAAATTGTAAATAATAAACAGGTTTTATTTGTTGTAGTTAATGACAATTTACTCTCATGAATGCTCACTACATTAATAAATATTAATTAGAATGTTGCCACTATTGAGGAAAATTTTTCTAAACTTATGGGAATGTCTTAAGTTACTATAAGGGTCATCCATTATACTATTTTGTTACTTTGACATTTATTAAGTTGCTGCAATCCGATTTATTGTTTCAATACTTTCACTCATAAAGCTTAATAGTATAAATAAAAAATAAGTAGAATTTATTAAACGTAAAATGATGCAATCCACTGTAAGTAGCTTGTATTCAAATTACAATTATTTTGCATATCATTATAATATTATATGATAATATGAATAGCAATAATTTGATAATAATGCATGTTTATTAAATTGATATAATCTCATATAGATATGTGAGTCCATCCTAGCAGGTGACGTGTCATATTTCATTCGTACCTGAATCGTTAAACATGTAATGATCGAACATTTCTACTATAAAAATAAGTTTGCACATTTATATGGATTTTAAAATTCATATTAATAAAAATCGTAGAAATTATCTTTAAAACATGTACACTATGAATTTTATATTCCCTTATTCACGACAGAACAACCACTAAGATTTTTAAAGAATAACATAGGGACACATAACAATAGTAACTCATGAATGTAATTGTGCATATCAGTTTTATCACACTTACGACTGCAACGTGAATACATTCTTATCATAGCACGCTCTTCGTTTTGGATTACTCATGCTATATTGTATGTTACAATGGTATTTTTACATAAATTCACATTAGTAGTGCAATATATAAAAGTAGTTTATTTAGTAATGTAATCTTTTATAGTATGTTAAATAATATATTATAAGCTTATCACAAAAAAAAAAGTTATGTAATATTGTAACAAAACGAAAAATAATCTTTATTTCTTGAAAATGAAAAGAATCTTTTTGTTTATATCAACTCACATGTTTATGGTTTTGATCATGGATATGAAGCAATATAATTTTTTTTCCCATACTTGAAACTAATTAAAAAGGTTCTCAGTTGAAAAAAGTCCTGTAAATCAGTGTTTTTTTTTTACATTTGTTTCACAAAACAAAAATTTGCTTTATACCTCTCTTGTTACAATAGTGCATAATAATGAAGTTACCATAAAAACATAAATTTTAGTATGTATTTGCTAGCATGAAAATATTATCATGTCATATTCAATGAAGAACACATATCCCTTGAATTTTCATTAATGTCCGTACATTAAAATTGTGCACTGTATATTGGACGTTTTTGACTGGTGATATTTCATTGAAAGTTGATTAGGCTCGTCAAGTCTTCCGCAGTACATTTCTTGTGTAAGAATTGACGTTGGTACTGTTCTAAACTTTATGGTTTATGGTAGCTAGTTTTGTGATTGTCTCTGTGTATATACTTAAATTTTGTAGTGAATGTAAATAAATATTAATGTATTGGTGATGGGAGTGGGATTTTGTTTCCGCCTTGCTTTACTATTCTTTCTTTTTATCTTTTATTTTCATATAACAAAGGTATTCATTTCTCCATAATTTCGCCTGTATATTTCTTCATGCACAATTGATACAATCTGGTGAGTGTTTTCTTTATATTTGCTGCTTTGCATGTGTTGGCTTATTAATTACTCCATGACATATTGCATTCTGTATTTTTTCAATCTATTTCAAAATTGCATGTTATTTGTTATTACAATTTTCTTATTTTCGTGATGGGTAACTTGCAATACCTTTTTTTTTTTTTGATAACATTCGTTCCGAAAACGGCGTCGGAGGAAAGAAAGCTTTAGTGTCGTCGAAATATTGAATTCTTTGTTCATTGAACATTGAACATTTCTTACTTTTTTAAATCACACATACTCTCTATAGTAAATTTATTATTCAGTTATATGTGTATTGGTTCTTTTTCATCAAGCACTAAACAATAAAAAACATATCTTTATAAATTGTTCATTTTCCTCTACTATTTTGCTTAATAATTTTTATGCAAACTTGTTCAAGAGCATGCATGACACTTAAAATTATTAATAAACTAATGGACATATAAAATGCTAACTCCGAAAATATATTGACAAATCCTTTTTTATATGTTAACATATCCTAATATACGTTTTCGTGTGTTGACAGATTACAATCGCCGAAGGATAGCCTGCAACGAAGATTGTCCAGAGGTGCGAGTAAGTTCGCAGCCAACTTTCAGAACAACTCTAACCAAGGTCCGGGTGCACCCGGTACTGTTGTTCCCGCTTCACCAGATGACATGAGCTCCAGCCTCCTACGATCCGATTCTGACCACAGCCCGTCAGGGAACGTCAACTCTACGGTCAACTTCTTTGGCAACTTCAAAGGATTCTCATTGGCACCCATAGAAAAGAAACGGAGTACGAAAGATAACGTTTCATCGGTAGCGATAATCAGCTCGAACAACGACACGAAAAATGTAATCGATAACAATAAAAGTGCGAAAATAACCCCAGTACACAGAAGCAGTAGCAACTCACAGAATCTTATGAATCAAGGAGTATTGAAACCAGTACTTCGAACGGCACCGCCTTTGCCGGTAGTCCCCACAGCAGCGAAGGGCAGTCCCAAATCGAGCCCCTCAGTAAAAAGGACCAATAGTTCAGTTCAGGATAGAATAAAAGCACTGATAGGCACTGATAAATCTGAAAATGTTCCTACTTCAATAGTTATAAATCCTCCCGTGAGACCTGTCATATCAAGTCCCATCCTAGAAGCTTCGACCTGCACAGCGAAGGAATTGATATCGCCTCTCCAAGGATCGAAAACTTTGGGACCCATATGTGCGGCACCGACCCTGCCGCCGGAACAGTCCGATTTGCCGAAACGTCCCGTGAGCATGCACTCATCGACCAGTGTCCCACAAAAACCTCTGCCCGAAGAACCAAAAAAAGTCAAAGAAGGTATATCGTTAAATCGGATAGCGTCGTTTCTGAAACAAGAGAAGCCGAAGGAAAAAGAAAGAAACGCAGTAGAAAGAAGTAACTCTCTACCGAAAAATTCAATTCACCAGGTTAAACTGCCAAAAACGGTGGATAAGGTAGCGCTTCGGAATTTGCAAATATCCAACCCCATTTTACAAAAAGACATAGATCTACCAGTGAATACGGTACCCGTAGTGTCAGACTCGGAGGATGCGGAGGATCCCAAAGCTTTTATAAATCGAAGTCAAAGTATGAGAGGTCCGACGGTGATGCAGAAGCCGGCCATACAGAGCTTCGGATCGATGCGGCAACCGCGACCTCTGTCGACGGTGGGCAGGCCTACCGCACCACCTCCGCCTCTGCCGAACAACCACGACAAAGAACCACAGAATTCGGATTATGAACGTCCAAAAGCATCAGCAGATATTAAGCCGGAAGATTATGTCGACTGCGTCGAGTCCAGTCCCGCACAACTATCGCATATCGCCGAGGAATCTAGTGACAATATTTATGCTATAATAGAAGAGCTACCTCAAAAAAGTATCGCTCCTGTAAGAACCGCTCCTCAGCCACCGCCCGAAGGCTACAACGCCCCTAAACCTATAACTTCCAGTTCTGGTAGCACAGAAAGTATGGGTTTACTCGGAGAGATAGTTAGCGAAATACAAAATAGAAATCTCGATTCGATATACTCGGCGGCGACTTTAGCCCGGCGCAAGAAAGAGAGAGAGAAACAAGAGAAACTCGAAAGCGAAAGAGACAACATGTACGTGAACACGGACGACTATAAAGCGGCTGAAAGCGTGTACAGCAATTCGGATACCAAATCGAGCGCCGCCTCGACGACCAGCAGCGGCTACCTGCATCCGTCGGCCGTCAACGTGCCCACGTTCAACAGGGACAAAACGGCTGAAGAAAACTCTGAGAGCAAGGAGAAGGCACCTCCTTCGCCGACGCTCAAGGTGTCCAATTCGAAAATACCAACTTTCTCGAGGCAAACAACACCGCCCGGTCTCAAAAACACCACCACATTCCGGAACGTACCTGCGTCGCCGAAGAACGTAACGAAGGCGGCGGCGAAAACTCTAACGAACAGCCCAGACCTCGTCTCCAGTTGCGCGGTAACGGACACGAAAGTCACGAAGCCCCCGGACGTCATAAACAACAATAAGACGCAGCACGAACCGCCGAAACCGAAGCCGGCGCCGGCCGCCAAACCCGCAGACAACAGGCCGCCGTCACGGCCGGCGCCGGCCGTGGACAAGAAACCCGTAGTCAAAAATGTGACGTCACTAAAACCTGTCGGCCAAACGAAACCGAGTTTGAATCCGACGCTCGCTCAAGACAAAACCGTAAACTTGATAAGAACTAATTCAAAAACCGACTCTAACGTGAAAACAATAGCGGATAATTTAAATAAAAACAAGCCTAAGACGGTACCTAAACCGGCAGTTATAAGTGTGCAAAGGACCGATTCCATGCCTACTAAAACCATCACCCCGAAGTTAGCGGCCCGACCTTCCAACGTTGCGAGTCTGCAACAGAAGTTCGAGAATCGAAAATCATTCGGTCGTGAAACGACAGTGAAAAAATGAACGAATGCTATAGACCTCTAAGGGTATTTATTTTTATTGAGGGACTTTTTCCGTTGGCGCATTGTGATAGACATTTTTGATGAAGCAAAACTCGAATATGATTGAAATTAGGCTCTATTTTATGACATAACAATATTGTTAATATATATTTAATCGTAGTATCTCTAAAACGTTTGAATTTGGTACGATACCGTTTTTGAGATGCACGAGATTATAAAATCCAATCCGATTCCAAAAGAAGATGGTATTCTTACTTTTATAGGTTTAATTTGGCGAATTAAAACATTTCACATTATACGTAAAAGTAGAGAATTTCCCATACATTCAATATATTATTTATTTTTATTTTCCAATAAAAACAAAATAAAATGATGATGCTAGCCTAAACATATAATAGAAGACTGATAAATCCAGAAAAGTTTAACATGTGGTGATGACAAAAATATAGATTTTTCATTTGAAGAGTTTTGTTCATTAGGATATGGTATTATGTAGTATTGTTACATTAGGTATGGAAAAATTCTTTTGGTACATTGAATAGTGTTAGCCGTTATTTTTTTTTATTTTCTACAAATAATAATTTAATAGTATAAAACTGCTTCGCTATCACAATCTAACTGCAATGAATATTGTAGTGTTTTTTTTCTTTTTAATTTGGTTAACATATAATAAATATTTCTTTTGTTTGTTAAAAAAAAGAACTAGTCAGCTGGTAGTTTATATTTTTGGGCAAAGTTGTGCTTTACTGTGAATTTGTATATTTTTGTAGTGTGGTTTGTAAACTCTTATCAAATAGTTATTTTGCATTTTTTGCAGCAATATAAATAAATGAGATCTCCACAATATCAATTGAAATATGCAGTAACCTTAAATAAGATTTTTCGTGCACTAATTATTTATAAATAACTTAACTATAAGAAATAATATAATTTGTATATTTGGGCAGTGTTATTGAACATATTTTTCTATTAAGTATTTTGAATATTTATGATGAAATGTAATCACAATACCAGTTCGAAAGGGGTGCTTATTAATTAAAATATTTTAATACTATGAATAAATCTTTATTCAATCCATAGAAATAGCTTATCGAGTTGCTTTAAAGATATGTGATAGAAAAATTATAAGTGATTATCAAGTACACTGTTGAGTAGGTGAAATGTATTGCTTGTGTTAGCACCAAGCTAATATTGTGTTCATATTTTTAAATGAATGTTCGAAATGGAATTTATATTCGAGCGAAGGGCGAGTCTAAATTAGGGTGATAAGTAAAAAAAGAAATGAACACTTGACTTCTTAAAAATAAGTCAATGTTATGTTCCAAATACAATTGTCATAATCCAATGTTCTATTGTATTATAAACTTTGTTAGTTTCCGATGTGATGTAATTAATATATTTTGTGTTATATCATTCCCCACATTTAGATGTTACAGCTTGCTTCATCTTATAGGTGTCTACTTTTGTACTGAACCTCTGTTTGCAATAATGTGAATAGGAATAAAGTTAATGCAAATTTTGAAATTCTGTTTATTTGCTCAATATGTGAGCGAACACTTATTTGCTGGGTGCTATCATATTGAAATCCCTCCATGATTTCATTACACAATCGATATGTACACCAATGAGAACAATACATCGAAGTTGAAGAGGAATGATAAAACTGATTTTTGTATAGATGTGATGAACTAGAAATGTTATTTGAAAGTTTAGAAATTGCACTAATCGGCGTTTTTTTTTTTTAGAACATAAAAATTTTGTATTGATAAATATTTGATTTCTTGAATAAAGACTGAATTAAAAATCATTTTTTCAAAATTTTAGGATTCATATAATGAATCTAAATTCGATAATGCTCTCACAAATTTGCATTTAAACTGTATCGTTTAATGACCTCTTAGTAAAATTTATTTTTGTTCATGTCAATACTTGATTGCTTAGTTTATGTACCCTGTATAGTACTTGTAGTATGGAGACATATTTTTTAAATATGCTATATATGACATTTAATTGTAAATATAACCAAAGAAAAATCATAATACTTTTTCACAAATAATAAAATGATTATAATTTTTCTTCAAGTCAGATATCACTTCGAAAAATATAAATGTAAACCTTTAATATAAAAGTGAATCATCAAAATGTGGAACACCTTATTGGTATTATTTCTTTCTAGAAAACGGTTAGATTATTTACTATAAGTAATTTACGAAAATATAAGAAACCGTTTATTACTAATTCTACCACTCCAATGTAAATGTTGCTCTGTCAAATTTAGAATAATGTACACCTAATGTATTTTTTTTTGTTAATTAAATGGACGGAATTTACGTTGTAAAAATAGTTATCGTGTCGCGTAAGAGTTTACAGAGAGAACGATGTATATTTTTCACAGTGGCCTGCAATTATATTTAAATAATTATAATAATATACAAATTTGTTGCTATTGTTTTCTTTTTTACTCGAGTTATACTAAATCCAAATTGCATATTTTATATACATTTAAAAAATCCTCTAGGCGATTCATAACATTAATTTCTCAGTAACAAACAATCAAATATTTGTCAAACCGGACGAATGCGAAAAATGCTATTATGTATAGACATTTTCTTGTAAATTGTTATTATGTCGTGACGGTCAACGCAATGCATTCGTAACCGGTTCCCTGAGCACGTAAAAATTGACCAATGGATTTTTAACATGACTCAAAGCAATAATTCACTAGATCTGAAGAACATCGAATTATCGATCGTGGACAGCCACTTCTCCCGATTTGCTCTGTGCGAGATTGTCGAAACCCCTCGGTATGAGATAATTCAAGAAACATTATGGGAGCGTATGATCTTATTGTAGGGTAACATATAACTATTCGAAGTGGTATATTTATAGAACACTAACTTTTTCCTTCGGCTCCGTCCGGGCGGACATATAATTAATTCCTCATTTTCTACATCGAGTAATCTTCCTGTCATTGGTAGCTATTCCATCCTACTTTAGATTTGAGTTCCGATTCGATCTCGTTCTCTATTTCGATCCTGCGTCCCTCGCTCTTTCAATCTTATCACTCTTGATAAGATTCAATATCGATGCCGCTTTCCATATTAATTCGGTTTCTTGTAAATTATTCTACAGGAACGCATCAGTAAGAGATATGAAATATGCGCATAACGCAAAAAATATTCTGTGGGTGCTAAATTTCATCTAAATAGATATATTTGATAAAGTTGATAAAGTTGATAAAGTTGCTTATGCGTAATAGGGTTACGAACAACCATGTGTAGACACTACTTACAAAAGACGACGATGTATAAAAACACTGTCGTTCGTTTTAATTTACTGTGTCTTTCTCATTATTAAAACCGTTATAAATAATCATATAGTTACAATCGGCTTGCTGACACATTCGCTTCGCTTCATCCTCTAACCAGTGTCGTAGCAAGGGAGAGGAAAGGGGTTGGCGATGTCCACCCCAGAAAAATCAATAGTGAAGAATTGTATAATGTTTAGTCGTTTTTTAATTTAAGATTCAATGCCAATCCCCGTGTAATTAATTTATCCATTATCAAAATCGCCTCTCGTCTTTGCAGTTCACAAGTAGGTATGTTATGCACCACAGCAGTGGCACGGCTGCTGTTCGCAATTACTTAGGATTATGTCTGTCGAGTAGTTTGTTTTCCATAGAAAAGCAGGTTTTGCATTTACCTACCTAATATGCCAACTAAATGACGAGGTGAAAAGGATTTGTGACATTTATTTTATTTAATAAATACATTAATAATTTACTAATTACATTAGTTAATTAATTTATAAATACATTAATCGCACAACATATATAAAAGTGCAACATATCCATCGACCATTTGTGCCGTTATTTTTACAGTTCTTAACACAACAATAATTATAATTACCTAGTCGTATTTCACAATACAAATTGCAGGAAAGACGGGAATTTTGATAGCTTCCCAGATTGGTACAGCACAATGCACGTCACAAAAGTGTCGCAATGGCGTAAAAAGGACCGCGGGGGAGAAGAATGAAGGATCGGAGAGCTTTATACCTGCGCAATACATAATTCACAGCCAATTTAGAGCGGCATAGTTTTGTGCATGGTACTGTACAATTTTCTGTCACAGCGTGCATTGCGTTCACTTTGCGTCTGTATTCTCTGCACACAGCGAATACACACGTACGTGCCAAGCGGAAAAGTGTGACTATACGAAAGGAACACCTTTCATATAGCCAATGCACCCGAATGCCAGTCACCACTGCACTGTGACGCACGCGAAAGCATCTTTTACCAC
The DNA here is from genome assembly GCA_005406025.1 of Eumeta japonica. NCBI lineage: Eukaryota > Metazoa > Arthropoda > Insecta > Lepidoptera > Psychidae > Eumeta > Eumeta japonica. The sequence goes on from BGZK01000021.1 coordinate 703,288, forward strand.
TCGGAATAGTGTCGAGAATGGTTACAACTCGTACCATACATTGTACAGTACCATAAAAACATAGGAAGCTAAAGCTTATTAAAATATAATAATAAAGAAATATAAATATGTATCTCGTATTCAATGTATTTCTATTTTAGTTCTTAGAAATATATCCATCCACCATTATAATTAGAAACAAAGTATACGCTTGAGAATTAGATATATTCCCACGATAAAAAGTACTTTCCCGAGGATACTATTACATCTTCTTTTCAAACTTTATCTAAATCCGTTTAAAGGTAACAAACAGACACATTTACCAGAATTTCTTTTGTATTTATAACCCCATTAATATCATAAATGCAAAAACCTATTTTAATGAATTTTGGTATAGAGATAGATAAGGATCTGGAGACGGTTATAGATTAATGCGAAAGCTAGTATTAATTTAGCTGCCCCACTGGATTTTCATTTTACTAAGAAATAAAGAAAGACGTCATATGATAAAAAATTACAGTGAATGAACTGCATTATTAACTATTACTAGGCGTCATTTATGATCTCTCAATAAATGAGTGCGGTTAGATTAACTGTAACTGGACAGCTGCCCACCGTAGACAAAATCTCTAGCTGTGCCAACGTATGCCTCTAACACCACTCCTTCACATATAAACAATAAGCATGGCCGATTAAATAAAATCGATGACTTAACTACCTGTTATAAGGAGTCCTACAGGTAAACAAACAAAAAAAAAGAGTAACCTATATTTCTGTTACAATAAGTTCTATCAGTTTTTTTCCGACAGTAGCTTATACATTACAAGATCATGTGCTCTATGATTCATTAAAATCAGTATAACTACTGTTATGATAAAACATACATACGAGCAAAAAGTAGTTGGTGTCAAATTCAATCGGTACTATTAGGTCTTAAAACGTAACAGAAGGAAATACTTTTTCATTTATGACAATATTAATTTGGATTAAAGTTAGACATTATTGCAATTAAATACTTCCAAATAATAAAATGTTGTGGACTAGATGTTTACGATAATATATGGAGGCAGATCGCTTCACCCGAATCGCGTGCAAAGTAGGCGCACGACTCAAGAGGACGACCTATACCTCGGAAAAAATTCGGTCGCTTTAGAAAAGCATAGCCGAGCGTCACCACGGCCCAATATTTTCCTTACTCATTAGTTTAAGGCACGAAAAATATGCATTACCCATTTCACCAGGTCGCTTACCATGACAGAGGTGTACGCGTATTACAATACTTCGGTGGCTCAATCTATTGGCAAAACCTTAGAATAAGAAATCCTAGTGTTGCTATTCATTTATTCTGTTGGATGCATAATTATGCCTTCACTGCTCTGTGGCTATACAAATGTCAAAAGATAAAGCATAAAATAAAATTTGGGAAAAATAATAAAAAGTGAGAGGTGGATTACCGGAAATAAAAAAAGTATTTCCACGTAAAATCATGCAAATTATAATCACACGTCATATAGCAGAAAACATAAATCTATAAATGTTTACATTTTTCAAAAATCTTTTTCAATTTTCAAATTCATTATAGATTTGATAAAAATTATTTGAAAATTTCGAAATGCATTAGATGATTAATTGATTGTTTTGTACTTTAGTTTGTTGTAATTGTAGGATATATTCCGCTCGGAACTCGAGGATTGAGCAAAAAAAAATATTAAGATAAATAGGAGGTCCATATTAAACTATACTATAAGACAAAACATGTTCGATGGAACCATGACTTTATTACCTGTTCACGCTTTATTTGTTAATACACTGATTGTCTACAGAAAAATCAACTGGCAACGCTTAAAATTTTATATATATATATTTATATTGTTTTAGAAGATTCGCTCATTGATTTATACCGTACGAAATTGATGATGCATCTTTCTGCAAATATTCATAATTTCCTTATTTTTTAGAACAATTTTGTCAAATAAACCATAAGTCATTGGAGTATCAATTTCTGAGAAAAATAGCTTAAAACATCTATGGAAAAATGACGTACTGACAGCCTTAAAACAGTTCACACGTAGGTAGTGCCGTAAAGCGCTATATGGCCGGCCACCCGATTCCGCCCGTGCTTGCAGTCTGGCCAAGCATTTATTAAGATTATGTCTATATCATTTATATGTTCAATGATATATTTTTGTTATAATTACTTTGGCAAAGCTATTCTAAAAAAGAAGAAGATTATGAATATTTGCAAAAAGATGCATGATCGATTCCATCCCGTATATCAATAACCGATTCTTCTAAAACAATTCTTAAATGTATATAAAATCATAAATCTGCCGTCCTCAAGTATAAACAAACAGAGACGTAAAAATCTCACGTTTGATCTAAAAAAACAACATTTACTATTCCCTATAATTTTCGAGTCCATTCAAATTCATAATTTACAAAATTCTAGATAAAAAGTGAAGTCCTATTTTGTTATAAATTTGGAATGGCATTTATTGAGCTATTTCATTATTTCGTTTATGAATGTATTTCGCAACATTATATATCTTATTTTTTTTTTTAAATCGAGCTTACATTTAATACATATTTCAATGCTGATTTACCCGAGGCAATATATAAATAGATCAACCAAAATGCTTAAGGAAAAGTCACATTTTTTACATTCATGTTAGGTTCCTCCAGTGACCTTTTATAGTAACCCTCTGCGCAATCACTATATAGCACTACTACATAGTAATAGCAGTGGGTTACTACAGCGAGGGTCACTAAAAACATACCACGCTTTTTTGGAATGTCAAGAAAATAATTTTATCCTTGTATAATAGGAGTACACTGTGATATTATTATAGTTTTGACTACATATTAATTTCCATAAATTTTATTTCAATTAGGAAAATTTCCTAGAAAATTTTGATTTGTTTTAGAATTTTATATTCTCCATTTTTTAAGCTTCTGTTGCCTGAATGGAATTTCTCCCCAAGAGATATTTGTTTTTTATTTTTAACCACTAAACTAAGCAGCAGCTTATATAAAACACATATACTCCAAATTTTATCAATACATATCTCATAGTTTTTAAATGAAATGCCTGTGACGTATGGACGGACGGATGGACTGACTTGAAGAAACTACAGGGGTTCCGTTTTTGCCATTTGAGCCACAGAACTCTAAAATCTTAATCAAGGTACTTTATTTTTGATAATAACAATTCTGCTAATCTGTAAATCGCAAATAGACTATGATCTAACAATATGGTCCTCTTATTCATCTGTGGTTATAACTGAAAATAATTTTAATCTGTAACAACTAAATCTGTTTTTTGTTACACTGTGATTTTTGCTAGTGTATTGCTATTTTGTGAATCTATAACAGAAACTAGAAGGTTCCGGCTTGGCGTTTGTTTCTTTTAATCTCTATATTTACATTGATAATACCAAAAAATGTAAGTTATACAAGGATTATAGTATTTACAGGTGCAGATATCGTATGAGCTATTTAATTTACTATTAATTCGATTTCAGGGCTGCCCCAGCAAAGCCACGCTCTGAAATGACCCTTGAAGAACTTGCGAAAATTGAAGAAGAAGAGTTCAGCACAGGACCTTTATCAGTATTAACGCAGTCTGTCAAGAATAACACACAAGTTTTGATTAACTGTCGAAATAACAAAAAACTGTTGGGACGCGTGAAAGCTTTTGACAGACATTGTAATATGGTGCTAGAAAATGTCAAAGAAATGTGGACAGAGGTGCCTAGAACTGGCAAAGGAAAAAAGGTAAATATCGAATATTCCCGTAAATTTGTGTCATACCACCATAATGCTCATAACATTGCCAAATTTGGAGGTTATTTTTTTGGATGGAAGTAATTCATTGCTTTATGATGAATTGAGATATAGTACAAGTTTCTAATATTGCACATGCATATGGCATAAACCTATTTGCTATTTGAAACATTTGTTTATTATAAATGAGATATTAAAGTATGCTTGATTTAATTTTTTGACTTGTACTGCATAAAGAGTCTATTTTGTGTATGTGATGCACTATGCTGCGAAACCACCACCTATAAAAATGCATACATGATAAATTGAAATAAGCTGTAAAGGTAAAATAAATTTGGTAATGAAAAACATTGGTTTAAAGTTTGATTCATAATAATTACTTCTTTATTTCATAAGAAAAATGAAAACTGTGAAAATTTATTCAAACAGATTTAAAGAGCAATCATAAAAACTTAAAATTATTGCTCTCCATATTATTCATTGAGTTAGGTGAATGTTTTTTAAAGAATTATTTACTTCTTTATTTCATAAGAAAAATGAAAACCGTGAAAATTTATTCAAACAGATATAAAGAGCAATCATAAAAACTTAAAATAATTGCTCTCCATCTTATTCATTGAGTTAGGTGAATGTTTTTTATAGAATTCTGTATTGAACTTTATTTAAATATTTTTATTTTCAAATGAAAATAATAAAAAAAAAATACAATGCACATTGTGTTACATAGCAGAATAGACATTTTGTGAAATAAATCATTTTAAAATGATTGATTGGATTTGTAGTTCTAATCAAAGTTATTTGAAATGCTTTTTTTGTCATATTGCTATTGCATAAAACCATTTCACATCTATAATATGTCGACCTGCACAACAATTGCAGTTTGTAGATACGGTGCATCTTTGTACTCCGGATAAAGTTGAGACGTCAGTGAAGCAAGTTCCTGCATGCTACACACTTCACATTTCACACTTTGCTAATGTCATTTTCTCGAGATGTCTTTTAGGAAAGTAAATATAAATATTTGAGGGTGTAGTCAAAGCAATATATGTGTATGTATTGCTCAGAAAAAATGCCTGTTACATTAGATATATAGATGGAGGGATTTAAGTGATTTTATTGTGTTATACTGCATTTTGTTGATATATATTTTTTCCGTCATTGTAGTTTTGATGGAAAATACACACTAAAGTGAGTACTGTAGTAATAAAGTGGATTGTAGTAAGATAATTGTGGGACTGTCTACTAGAAAATAGTATTTACATTTTTTTTTTTTTACTAACTAGCATTAATCAAAAAAAGTTTTGAACCCAACAATATTCTTTCTTAACCGAATAAATTATACAAGGCTATGCACAGTTTAATAATTTGTATCTTTGAAAAGTAACAACCATACAAGAGGAATACGTTCCAAACCGTATCGTAACCATTATCGTATATAAGTGAAAAGTGATATCATCCATATTCTACTTGCAGATTCAGTAACTAAACTCAACGTTTTTTTTATTTATTACAACAACTGAGAATCTAATATGTAACTTGTGGTGAGCCAAGTTCTTAAATAGAAGAAAATAAAGAAAACAATACCAAAAAAACTTGAAATTTATTTAGACAGTTGTTTTTAATGACCGACTGTATTGTTTCAGGGTAAAGCAGTGAACAAGGATAGATTCATTTCAAAAATGTTTCTGCGTGGCGACTCCGTGATCTTGGTTCTTAGGAATCCCCTTGCCACTGCGGCTGGGAAGTGAATTGTTTAAGTAAACAATTTTTGTATTTAGATAATAAGAATTTCCAATAATTTCTGTTTAGAAATAAGACCATGATTTTCTGTCAAATTCAATACATGGTATCCCATTTTCAACCGAGATATAATTTTTAAGAATAATAATTTTGTTTTATTTCTTCATCAGCAAGGATATCCTGGACAGTGTCTATCCTAATTTCATAATGATTAGCTAAAACAAATACAAAACCATTAATAAATTAAAAAAGCCCAGTAAGAAATCGAATCACTGCCCATGAATATTTTTTTCTTAATATTCGGAAATTATGTAATACCCTTTTTTACTGATTGCTTAATAATAATCTTCAATTCATATACGGATAAATCTTGTATATCCACGAGAACCCTATTGTTAAACATAGGCCCTCTAAATAAATTTTGTAACTGCATAGTCAACTAACGTGCAAACACAGTTTACTATTTTTTATTTCTGGTATTTAATTTATGTCGATCATTATCTCTCATAAACATTTCTAAATTTTTTCTTACATGTAATTAATTTTCATAAATGAATTGCCAGAGTTAGATTCCAATTTAAACTTATTTCTAATATACACGAGGTCCGAGTTTTTCAAATTTCAATGGGATTCTTATATCGGTGAGTTGGTGAAAAGCCTTAGCTCTGCTGCATTTGCAATTTAAAAGACAAGAAATTTGTCTGATATACAAACCACCAGATTGGTTTATTTTGGCTGTTTGTTTCCATGGCTTGGTGTCTCATGGCATCCTTCTTTGGGGACATGGTGCGGATTTTCACAGAATTTTTGCCTTATAAAAGTGAGCCATTCACACAATTAACAGGCCGAGACCTGGTGTTTTTCTTAGAAGTAAGTTTAAAGAAATTGGAATTTGGCATTGCAGCTTACCAAAGTTTAATAAACTTGTTAAAAATTTAGATTTTTTTTAATAAAATTGTGATGGACATAATTTCAATACTACAAATAAAAATAAATGGTTTACATGTTAGTTGACTACAAAGTTGTTAATTCATTAAAGGTGCTCTGTATTTTCAATGAGATTCCCGGAGGATATATAAAATTTAGCCTTATACAAATTTAAATTATCTATTAAACAAATACTTTGTACAAAAGGGTATTATACAATCCCTGAATATTTAGAGAATAAATGCACATAATGCACTCGACTACCTACAGATTTGTGTTTCCTGCAATATATATGATTGTGATTCCATATAAATTGGGTTTGAAAAAAGCCACCCTTAATTTTCTTGTTCGTCTTCATAAGGGACAATTGCCTTACGAACTACCTCATATCTAAACCATATTCAATTTTGTGCAGTAATTTTTGCATGATGTGCGAACAAACATGCAGACAGATAAAAGACAAACTTCTTCAATCATTTTGAATCATGATGGAACAGTGTTCATGGTCCTCTATTAAATGAAATTTATTTTTAAATTGATGTTTTATTACTAAGTGCTTATTTTCTTTAACAAATTCACATCAATTCAGTATAATTACGGATTGGAGCTGTTAAACGAGGGTTTTATGGATTTATTAAGTTTGGTGATGTAACAATATTCTTTATTTAAGAGACCTTTAAATCATGTGATCTAAAAATGCATAAAACAAGCTTCATGGTTGGCAATATTACATACTCTGTGATAAATTAATACCAAATTTTAAAATTTGCTCTTGAAAAGCTTTCAATAACATAACGAAGACATATTGTTTAAATTTTGCCTTGGATTGTTTTTTAAATTGTGAAAATTTGAAGTTCACCAATATGCCTAAAAGGAGGTTTCACGTTTGCGAAGAACAAACTAAAAATAATAATGACATGCACTACAAAATCACATTACATTTGCATATAAGTAAATGAAAAAAGTCTAATTGTTGCTTTGTTTTCGTATCAAAATTTTCATACATGAAATCGAAAAACAAATATCAATAATATTTCTTCGGCGACATATGAATATACTCGATTTTGGCACAGCATTTTAAAAAATTCACTGAATTTAAAAGTACTAGTTTAAATAGCTAGAAACTAGTTAAACATTTGGGATACACATGCTTGCTTTATACAGGTGCTTTCAGAGTATCACTAAGAACTTGTACCATTTTCGTTGAAATTTGCACAAGTTCTTATTAGCACAGAGAAAGCGTTTAGAGGATTACAGTTCCGTAGTTGAGTTTTGTGAGATTAATAAACACACTTATAATGTGAGCGATTTAAATGAAATATAGCTTGTAATAGTTTAAAGCAGGTATGGGCAACCTTTGACTTGTTGTGGGCTAAACTTTAGTGTGCAAATACATTCACGGGCCGCATTGAAAAGTAGTGCATTTTAAACTAGTGTTCATAATTTTTAGCGATAGATAGGACATAAAATTTTTCAAAATGTCTCGCGACCCCGCTATTGCTCACATATGGTTTAAAGCCAAGGAAAATAGTTTTGCCTACATTATTTTTAGGGTTCCACAGTTCCGTTTAATGAAATTACTAAGAATTATAATTCCACCAATTTTCACTATTACAATTCAACGCACAAAATTGTATTCCCAATCAGCAGTTTTATTACTGAGGATGTATACCAATAATAACTTAGTTGTGTAAGTCTTTCTTTCTATAATATGCTTCGACAATGATTTCAAAAGACTAAATGCAGTTCATCCAATTTTCGCAGATAAATCCTAGCTTACAATAGTTAGCAAAAATGTAATTTATGATGTGTTTCAACGAATTCTTTTTTTTTTTGTATTCTGTCAAGAATATCGAATCAAATCAATTTTTTTATTAAATATATTAACTTCCTGTTCATGGCTTCATCTAGCATGAAGCATCTTGTGTTTATTCAGATTAGTACGTTTTGAGTTTATTTTTTGGTTTTTAAATATCTGATGATCAGATATTATTTCTTATCATATCACTAACATCATTTCTTGCATTAAAAATAAGTATCTGAGCAACAGACTTGGCTCGGCAGCTTTTGGGTTTGACGGGGAAATACAAAAGGAAAGGAATCCTTTATCACAATAAGAGTTTTCATCAAAATTCTTAGGACCGTTTGTGTGAGATCGTTGCGGCATAGACATCTGTACTACTAATAAATCTGTAGCTTCTGTCTCCATCTAAATAGTTTTTTATAAATTTTTGTTATTAAAACATATTTTATGATTTACTGACCTCGATTCTATCAATTTTAATCGTTCTCACAGTACCCTAAAAAATGTATTATATGTTTTTCTATTCTAGGTATATCCATAGTAGATTTTATTGAAATTGGAAAAACTGCAAGGGTGTTCAGTTATACTTTCACGGAACTCTAAAATAGTATTGTATATCCTTCCTTGACTTCCATTTGCATATATACAAAATTTTTGGAAAATCTTAATAAAAAATAAATAGGATCTTAATAAAAATAAAATATAAAGGTTCTTAGGGACTCTCAGGGAACTCTAAAACCCATCGCAAATTTTTATTGTAGATAACATTCTACCATGATTGAGCCCGTGTGAACATAAAATGAAGTCTTTTATCATTTATATCAACTGTTGATGTGTCCAGTATGACATCCATCTCGATTTTCATTCTCGGTTTTGACAGTTACGATTGTGGTCCCGATGTCAACCTAATTCCACCTTTCACTTTCACCACCTTGATTCAATTCCGATAGTTAATCAATTTTCATGCAGGAATCCTAAATTTTCGGGATAAAAGTACTTAAATATAACCCAATATGCTTCTCTACCTTCCAGTGAAATCTCCACTGTAATCAGTTCTGTCGTTCCGAAGATACACAGAACAAACAAATAGCCAGAGAGACAAGGTATTTTAAAAGAATTGTTTGGGTGCATGATACGTATAACTAGCTTTATAAACTTAATAATACAAGGTTGTTTTAAAATTACAGATAGACAATTTTATTTATGAATGTAGATTTATATATAATATCCTTTCTACAACAGGAATCCAATAATTACTATTGCTAAGATGTATTCACTATAATCAACGTAATGTGTACATCACATGGCACTTTCTTTAGTTGGTCCTCTTATTATTTTGATGATTTCCACAATACGAACTTCACTGTTTCATTTGTATAACGATAATAGAGCGCTGGCCACTGATTTCCGTTTGTAAACCGAGAACACAATTATTTCAAAGTAAATTGTAAAACTTCATGAATATCCAGTGGGCAAAAGAACTACTTATAGTTATCTGTTAATTAATCTATAATGTTATCACATATCCCTTTAATATATACTTATTGCTAGTTTATGATTTTTTGTGGCAAATTTTTCTTTGAATGTAATTCTTTCACAAAGACCAAGGGATAAAATATAATAAAGGAGTAAATAAGAAAAATACATTTTAAATAGTGTATTTTATTTTTTTTCTGTTGTATATAAAAATCAAACTACAAGGCTCTTTGAAGAGTTTACAGCTCTGGAATTTCATAAGGCATATAAGTAAGAAGAAAGAGGTTTTTAATCTTCTGTATTGTATTGCATCCTTGTCTAACAATGTCGAATTCCTCAGAAACTCATAAGACACTGTAGCATACAGATCTTATACTTTTGTTCTTTCTTCCAACCAAGGTGCCACATCAATTCTTCAGTGCTTATCTATTTACATTAACAAAAGGAACAATCACAAACACAGATTTGTATAATGTTTTGTACAATATGAAAGTAGAAGTTATGCAAACCGTGAGATCACAAACTTTAGGTAACGGTTCTATTAAAACACACATACAAAAACCCCCTATAGTGTGTTACTATGACTCCCATTTAAATATTCTTACAATAAATGTCATCAAATTTATCAGATATATGACATTATAGAACTATAATTGATCCTAAAATTTCATCTAGCAATGAAGCTACTGACAAGGATATCTTATAGATACCATTTTGTACACTGTTAAATACTGTGTTATCAATATTACTAGGCAATCATTCCAAAATGAAATAAGTAAGAATGATATGTTTTAGTATTAATTACATATATGTCGTGTATGCAGTATTAGGTTAGCATCATTAAACAGTCAGTACAAGTCCATTTTATTAAAATTTGCACAAAATTAGGCAAAATATTTTTAGTTCTGGTTCGCGCTCTCGAGCGTCATTTCACGAGGACGAATGAGGGCATCCAGAATTCTTGTTGCCACCAGGGCGGCACCACGTTACGAGTGGGCTGACATTGACAATTTTGTCATCACTGCTTGGAAAAGTTTAAATTTATGCATTAAATTGTTATTTTAAGGGGCCATGTTGCTAGCGTCAGAATAAATGGGACATACACTGACTGGATTGACATCGGCAGGGGTGTCAGACAGAGATATGTAGCTTCACCGTGGCTATTCAACCTATTCATGGATAGATGTCTGTATGATTTGAAAGAGTATGAGTGTGGACTAAGGATAAATGAGCTGTCTATCGAATGTCTCCTGTACGCCGACGACCAAGTAATCCTTGCGCCGTCGGCGTGCGGGCTGCAGGAGATGGTAAATAAAATGAATGATTCTGTTAAGAAAGGGATATGAAGGTAAATGTCCGTAAGACTAAGGTGATAATGTTTAATAGGGGCAAAGGCATGACTGAATGCGATATTCTTATAGAAGGTGAGAAAGTCGAACAAGTGAAAGAATTTGTATACTTGGGTAGTCTGTTTACAAATAATAGTAAACATGACAGAGATATCGAAAGAAGAGTGAATACGGGAAATAAAGTGAATGGGGCCTTGCTCTCTATTATGAATAGTAAATGCGTTTCAAACAGCGCATTTGGCTATCCTTAATGGAGTCCTAATGCCCAATGCTTATGTATGGCATTGAAGGCTGGGTATGGCAGAAGAAAAATGAATGTAGGATCAATGCGGTGGATATGCGATCGCTACGTAGTATGTGTGGAGTGTCTCGGAAAGACAGATGTAGAAACAGTGATGTCAGAGAGCGGTGTGGTTTGAAGGACGATGTAGTGACTAGAGTAGGAAGAGGTGTGTTGCGGCGGCTTGGCCCTCTGGAAAGGGCGAATGAAAGTAGACTGACAAAACAAATTATAGAGCGAATGCGTGTGATACAAAGGTCGGCAAGGGCCGCCCTAGAAAATCCTATGCAGACCATATTGGTGCCATATTAAAAAAGAGCCAAATTTTAAGCAAAACCCACGAGCTTGCATGAAAAAATTGATGGATGTAAGTGAGGCATGAAAGGTATGCAGATCATACCATGTGGAAATCTATAGACTCTGCCTACCCTTCTGGGAAAATGGTGTGAGTTTATATTATTATTGTTATTTTAAATCTGACAGAAATCACCGAACTTAAGTGTTTTTAACTTTTTTTTTAGTAATTAATTACTAAAAAAAAAAAAAATAGAAATACGAAAAAGAGATCAAAGTTGCTGGCATAAAATCCAACCTCTCCAATAATTTGTGTTTGCAGTGACAGATGTAAGTAACTGATAACGTCAGCCCAGTCGAGTCAAGCGACGTATGGCATGCTGGCAAATTGTTGCCATTGTTATGTAGAGCGATAGCAGGGTATTGTGTTTAACACGACAACGACAACAAGAAACTGATCAAAGCTGCTAGCCAGATGCAGACGAATTTGCGTTTCATATGTTTTTACAAATTAATGAAACCTGGAAATAACCAAACCTATAAAAATAGTTTTTTTTTTTTTGCAATCAGAACAAAGATTTATCTGCTTGCAAGCAGAACGAATATTGAAAAATGACAATAATATTAATCTAAACCAATGACTCATGATTGATACTTCTTTGAAAAATCACATGGTGCTGTTGAAGAATTTAACAGATACCATGTGCTCAGTTTTCTTTCTTTATAAAGAAGCACACACAATGTTTACACTTCATTTTGTGTTGTGTCGATTTTGTCACCTCACTTCAGTGCCATATCCTCCCATATTATTTGATATTGAGACTTTGACCATCCTTTATGCTGAAGCTGTCCACGCCTGTTCAGTGCATTGTTGTGCCACACATTATTTTCTATAGAATTCATTCAGTGCTCGTTCGAAAATATATTTAAATTTATATGAATTATATTTAATTCATATAAAACGTCCCGTCCATTTTTGTGTAAACCCTTCGGTTGCCGTCATCCTATTCGTTTCCGGAAATAATACCATGAGGGTAGTCATAATTTTTTTTGTCCAACTGAAATATTGTTATCACCTTTTTAGGACAATGGCAAAAAAATGCTTCGTAATTTAAATGTTTATCATTCGCTCTCATTGTTCCCTAAATTAGACACTCACCATAAATTTTACCATAATTGCACTTAACATATAGTCCGATCCCCGGGTACGACTTAAACCTAAATCACAATTTCAAACAGAAATGTTCATATATGTGATACATTGGTATGAGCAATATATAGCTTCTTTGGAGTGATGTAAGTAAAATCAGCATTGTCTTCATTTGCAATGTGAAATTCTTCACTGGTTTTATTCATACATACAGCTTTCTAATTTGCAAAATTTTGACTAATTAAATTTTACATTTTTATTAATAACAAATAATTGACATTTTCGATGATAATTACGACAATTTCGTAGAGATACGATACGTGTCTGTTACATGCATCAAAATGAAACTTCGAAAATAAATGACCAGTTAGTTGTAAGCTAAACGATGAATATTTGAACACGTCTCTTGAGCTTTTCATTTTTCATTATGCTACGGTTTTCTAACATGGCAACTTAATTTACCATGATACTAATTTAACATCAATATTTTACAAGTTATATTTAAACTAGTGAAGCAACCATAATAGCTGCATCTACTCTTTGTAACTTCTAATGGTAGTGATTTCCATTTTTATGGTTTCGTTTTGTCTTATGTATTATTTTCTAGATAAAATACGAATTACCAAATTAGGGCTAATCGTCAAGGGAGCTTCATATGATGTCATTCATATAAAACTGACACTGCAAGTATTTTTAATTCGACTTGTAAATTTAACTTTCGCTTTCGATGGCGTACGTCACGAAAGTGTTTATAAAATCAGTATGATAATATAAACAGTTTTTTTTTCACATCACATTTTTGAAACCACATTCAGATACAGTAAATACAGTTAGTGCAAAGACATAAATTGAATCATTTTACAAGTTAATAAACATACAATAATTTCAAATCTTCATAGTTTAGATTGAATCTTTATTTGTAAAAATATATGATTTAAGCCATCTTAAGAGTGGATACTGTAAAGTCCCCATGGATTTCACAGTATTTGCTCACGATCATGTTTCAAATTGTTCATGTATCTCTTTAATATCTTACATGCGACATCTAAATAAATATACATAGCCCAGTCTAATAATAACATTATTCAAATGTACATTTCCAGCAAATGCTATTGGTATCAAAAACTTTTTACATACAATTTGATAGCACTCCTTTTCACACATGTTCATCCTAAGTGTTCCACATAATTTTACTAATAATCATGAATGATGGATGTGTATTTATTAAATTTGTCTGTCTCACATACAATGTACGTAAAAAAAAATATGCTGAAAATTTTTCAGATCCATACTAACTCCCCACACTGTCTTTGTCTACAAAATCAATGATTTCCTTCACACCTCTAGTTAACTCCGTAATACACTGTTCACACTTCCTGCCGTAATAGGGGTGTGTTCACGTTGAACTTGTATATAGAAGCGCACATGTCGTTTCGCTTCTGTAGGCTGTCGTAGGGCGGCCGCAGTCGTATCCTCCGCTCCCTGTCCTCCGTGTACATCTCCACGACGCCCCACTGCTTCAGGAGTCTCAAGCAGTTGCGTATCGCGTCCGTGGAAACAGCTTCGCCTGAAGACACGTAAAAGTACATACAATACTCATGGTAAATACTATAAAATTACACATAATTAAGCATGATAATGGTTAATAAGCACGCAATGAAAATTGAACGGAATGAAGTTAGCCATCAGAGATGTTAGAGATAAGTTTCACTCGTACATAAGCCCAGTAATAACTGGCAATACATCAACAAGTACTAGAATAAAAGGAGCGTGTAATAATTGTTTCATAGCTAATTTCGTGTAGTGCATTCTGAAAATCGAATTGCCTCGATAGTTGACTAAACGCATCACCATATTAGGAAGGCGGTATACATTTGGTTCTATCTCTTGTATAAGTTACTAATTTACTTAATATGGTGAATCGAGACGAAAATTCTTAATAGTCGGCTAAAACTTGACAGAGTACAAGGACACCATGCAGAAAGAATACATTTAATTGAAATTCTATAAATCATCTTAGTCATCCACACCTGTGTGTTTTATGTACAACATTCGATGCGTGTACATTAGACAATTTTTCATATTTGTTTTTTGTTTATGAGTAGTAATTATTGTAAGATTCATGCTAATCTTTGTTTATTAAAAGGGTTTATTAATATAGATCAAAGATTTTATTCATATAAGTTTGAAGGGTCAAAAACTTTTATGCTTTAAAAGAGGCAGTGGTAACTTAAAAGTAATATAATCCAATTTATTACATAAAAGAGAACCTATAAAGTATATCTATATTCTGATAGTTTGTTTGTGCTTGAGTAATTTATTAAAGAACTGTTTATTGATTAATAGACTATTTTACACGTTTCGACGCGGAAATACAAGAAACTAACCATATAGCATGTTGTTGTGCGTGTAGTCGTCGACCATGACGTCGAGCGTGCGCTTCAGCGCCGCCTTGAGCGGGGCCGGCGCCAGCGCGCGGCACGTGGCCGCGTAGGCTTCCAGCAGGGGCCGCACCGTCAGCAACAGGCGGCGTCTGATAACGGACGGCTACTTTATTGTAACAGTTCAGATTCTATGGTTAAATAAACTTTTCAATATATTCATATACATTGTTTTTGAAATTAAATATTTTTAGAATCGTCATAGGTTAATATATGTATGTAATATCGTTATTCCATAATAATATCAAATAGTAGAAATACGGAATTGCTAATTTGATTCTGAAAGATCAAGTGAATGAACCAAAACTGCATATTTGCTGCCTATGAGGTTGTAAAATAATTCTAGAATGCCGTAATTGTGAATGATGAACCCAAAATATAATAAATCTCATACGTATTATGCATCCTTTAATAGTGACAAACCCAAACTCCGTATTTGTTTTTTTTTTTAAGTGTAAATTGTAAATCACCTGTTGGCCAGAGCCTCTGGGTGTTTGCAGACCCTGTACTTGGTGCGACACACGTTGTCCTCGCTGTCGTCCATTTCTTCGTCCAACATACGCGCGTACCTCTGCGACCACTTCTCCTCTTCCAAGCCACCCGAATTCTACAAAGAAAAGGTAACGATATAATGTAAAATGACAATTAAAATGATATGAAACAAATGTTATGATATATATCTATTTTCAATTTTGTTCTCTACACAGGATGTCAAACTAATGCCTGGGTAATATTTTGTAACAGTCTCTTGTACAAAACAATAGGGTTATTGACATTTTTTTTATCAAACACCAATTATTTCTTGCCGTAGAATCCTGGCCCTGAATAAAAAATCCAATGAGTTTTTTTAAGTTAAACTACTTACAACAATGTGGTCTTTTATGGCCCCTAATTTGCAATGGGTCATAGCAGATAGCTCAATATCTATGCCCCAAAACAAAAAAAAAAAGATTGGGAGGGGATATCCTGAATGGTAGTCAGATAAAAACTTACCCAATAAAATAATTACTATTTTAATAACTTATAAATTAACCATGATATGAATGCATTAAATCATCGGTAAAACAACGCTGATGTCAAATTTCAGTAACCTCATAGAATATTTAACAACAACCTTTTGCTTTTATGCCCTTTTATTTTTTACTCTTTGCTATTTTTCAAACATTTATTTTCATCATTAATATGAGACCACAGTATTTCCACATTTAATGACAAATTATATACACCCATTAGACATTAATTCTGCCAATGGAAAACTACGAAAGGTTTTTCCTTATAAGAACTAAAGTAACAACAAGTCAGAAACAGAAACTTGAATTTCAGCAACATTCTGAGAGAGTCGTTACACAAACATATCCAGACAAGTACCGACCTGCATTATCCCTTCCATACGAAAATGTAGATAGGGAAATAAAAACCACAACGATTCGGGAAATTACTTTAGACAGTTTGATGAAATATCTGGTTTATGTTAGACTTTATTTTACTAAATTGATGTAGTATTTACTTTTTAGAAAGATCTAAAACTGAAACACTCCAATGGTTGAAAGTGATTTATATGAATTACTTATCTTCATTTTTTCCCTTCGTAATTGTTTTCTAATAAAAATAAACTCTTCTCTATAAAAGCGTCTTAAGCACTGGCAGGTGAAGTATACTCGTTACATATAATATAATAAAAAGTTCATTCCTTCACATTTAGTTCTAAATTCGATAGTGTAGTAAAATTATTATAAATGACATACAGATCTCACGTCACTTCCTATCAATAATAGCTGAAAATAACTCACCTCTACCCTAGACAACACTTCGTCTAACACCAGCGAGTCTATGGTTTCAATTATCAAGTCTTCTATCCTTTGGCAGGGCGCGCACAAAATGAATTCTTCTGACAATATTTCGCTTAATTGTAAAGATCGCTCCATCAATTCTGTGTGGCTCACGGTCTCTGTGTCGGCGTCAGGTTCTCGGATAATACTCTCTAAGGCGGTCACTGCGAATCAAAAAAAAATATATAATTAAATTCCATAAATGTTATAAAGATGAACATTGATTTATTTGACTGATTCTATTGTCTTATATAAATTTGAAAAAGTAGTACATATTTCACTATTTCATATAATAATATAGAACGGCAGTGGCCGATGAGTCAAAGACGTCAACTTTGAAACCGAGTCACTGAGTCCAAACCTCGGCTAGGACAGATGTAATCATCGACGAGTTTTTGATTCGGGTCGAATTAAACCAGTCGCTTTATACCTCGGAAAGCGCGTTAATCGCTCACAACACAAATAACGAAACAGTCCCTAGCAGCGTCCGAGTGTCGAATGGAAGATTTGTGGGAATGCATATCACAGAACTAGTGAGATTACACAACACTTTAGGTAACAAACAACGAAATAAATCTTTTTACACCTGTTAGAAATTAACATGAAACTCGTATAGCCGGTGGCTAATTTCCATTTTTTCTTGTTCTTTTGTTTCTCATTTTACCAAGGGAGGCGAGAGAAAAGTGTGTGTGTGCAAATGAATTTATAAGGTACAGGAAATCGTTCATCTTCATTAACAACAAGGATCACACGCTACATAACTCAGTTCACATTACGTTCCCACTAAGATACATCTAATTTATAAGATCAGTCAGAGCCACGTAGGTCTTTCACACTCACCCACGATGGCCGGCGCGGCGTAATGGGTCACGATCGTGTTCGCGTAGTAGGACAGTTCTAAAGCGGCCGCGACCGAATTTTGAGCTCGCACGTTCGCGCGCTCGCCCGCGCCGTCGCGGTGTATCAGCCGGCCGAGCATGTCCATCTGAAATTTTAAATCGTACATATTTATATTATATATATATATATATATATATATATATATATATATATATATATATATATATATCTCTACTAATATATAAATCTATAGAGGTTTTTTTGATTGTTCCGTTATAAATTCCGTTATAACTATTGACCTATACATCCTATCAAAATTAAATTTTGTATACATGCAAAGGATACATCGACTTTGTCGATAGGCTAAGTTTTACTTAAGTGCGACATAAATTTTAAAATTAATTAGAAACCGAATGAGGACCAGGAGTGCAATCTCTAGCGTGACCGAGATCGAAATCAGGATAGGTACCCGGACCAGAGTTGGGAGCAGGATGATCGTTCAAAACAAAAGATGGAGGAACACATCCCATATCCAAGCCGGCGAAGCCGCGAGCGGGAAGCTAGTCAATCAAAGTTTTTGTTTCATTTTGTAACGACTGACAACTAGTGAACGAGATGAAGTTGAAAATCTTTCTATAATGACAATACACTTATATTATTATTTGAATTCATAGATATATACACACATACATAAATGTTGGTTAGTCGTCTTTTGACACTAGCATTTGTTCCAATTCTTATGACGCCGAACCTTGCTTGATAGCTGTATTGGAATTAAAAGCGAGCAGAATCGAGGACTGGCACCGACTAAAATTGAGAACGAGACTGTAAACAAAACCGAGTGTGGCGCAGTACCGGGGTCAGATTTGGAAGCGAGAATACGATTGGGACTTACAAATATCGCTCAATATAAAAGATGAAGGAATACATTTTATGTCCACGCGAACGAAGCAACGAGCGGAAAGCTATTACTCTATAGTTTATGTCACCAGCGTCGAGACTTACTTTATCATAGAATGTGACTTTGAAACCGTAAATAGAGATAGATTTTTTTTATGTTCTTTCAAATTAGAATTTTCATTTATTGCGTTTCAAGATTTGTAGGATATGACGATATCCATAGCATAATGGGTAAAGGAGTAACCTTTTGAATGAATAATTGTGAATTCATAATATAATGACTATTAATGATGGACTTCAAGTAATATACAGTACCTATGAAATTGTCATTTTGAACTTGACAACTTGAAAAAGCAACTGAAGTAGGAATAATAGGTGATGACGACTGTTGAGAAGAGTTACCAAAGACACTTGACAAGACAAAACACATATTTGCGTCTAAAGCAAGACAGAACAGCTTAACTTATAATTAATGCGATTGCTATAAAATGAATAAACTCAAAGCGTAGTGTAATATACTCAGAGCGTGCTGTAGTATACAGTGTGTTTTAATATAATCAGAGCATAGAATAAAATAATCAGAATGTTCTGTAATATACTCAGAGTTCGTTGTAATAGACTCACTGCGTGCTGTAGGATCCTCGCGTCGTCGCCGCTGTAAGCCAGGTCGCGTCCGGCCGAACGCAGCCTGTCGCCGCGGAGACGAACCGCGGACCTCAGCTCCTTGAGCGTACATCCGTTACGGTACTCCGTCAGCAGCACGTATGATACGACGTTCGTCGACATCAACGCTGTCGATCTGGCTGCATCTGCAAGTCGTAGGTATGACATCATTGATGGTTCATACCAGTGTAACGGCATTTATACAGTTGAACCTCGATAAATTAAAGTCCAAGAGAAACACAAAATATTTTAAGTTATAGAGGTTTTAAGTTATCAAGGGTCTATGTTAGGGATAGGTTAATATAGAGGTAGGTATGTACATATGCATGTATGGACCCTTGTTCCACCCTTTATCAGCGTATGTGAGTGTTGTTAGTTTCTTTTTTTTTTTTGAACTCATTTTAAGCCAGTTATATCACACAGTAAGTAAAGCGATGTTTCCAGGAAAATGATCAAAAACTTGTGATCCAAGGCTTACTTATGTCTTAAGGCTAACCGCCGCAAAGCTTTAAAGAATTTCGAAGAAGCAAATAATAGGTGACATATGTATTGTTTACATTAACAATTTAACTAGTGAACACGTGCAAGCAATAAATACCGAAACCTTTTGTTTTGCACACTCTTTCAAAATGATTCATTGACAAACAATTTTATGTTATAGAGGTTGTGGAAACATTTCTTTAAGTTACTGAAGGCCAATACAGAAATTACTTATTTAAGTTATAGAGATTGCATATTTTAAGTTATAGAGGTTTTGAGCTCTGATGGGAAGGGAACATATTATTTTTTGAAGTTATAGAGGTTTTTACGTTACCGAGGTTTGAGTTATCGAGGTTCAACTGTATTCAGCAAAATAATCTATAACAATTATATATTTTTACGTTTGATTACTTCGAAATGCATCAATAATAGTTTACTGCCCCGTTTTAATATTTGTTAATTAGCTGATATAAAAAAAAAACTGAACAAGCTCTTTCTTTGTTGAGTGTAAGACTTAAAATATTTTGAATATATTGGAGTGAAATGACTAGTTTTCATAAAAATTCCACCCTAAAAGATGTTAAGGTTAAGAATTGTAAGTATACCTACAAGTACTTATATAGTTTATGCATTGTGACAAACACACACATCTGTGTTTTACCAAATTTAATTACCAAATTTTTACTTACCATAGACAAGATGTCTGCCTATACCCTCTACCATAATTTTATATTCCATGCTGACGTCTTCACCATAGAGTGAGGAATTACTGTGATTATATAATATTTGTCTGTCCAGATTTACAGCTAGATTATTGCTACGCGCTGCTGGCATTTTCTCTATTGGTGCTTTTAAATAATTGTACTTTTGGAATGAAGTCACTAATTCCTAAAATAATCCAAAAATATACATAATTGGAAATTTGTAATAGTCAGCTTATAAATCTAAATGCCATTGTGATAATCAAATAAATACAATAATTAAGTAATTATATTTTATTAATTCCTGCCACTGTCTTAAAAAAAAAAAAAACAAAAAAAATCTTATTATTTACAGCATGATAAAAAGAATGAATGACACCTAATAGAAAAGTATAAAATTATAAACTTATATTGACATTCAATCAAAAGAAATCACATTGAAAACTAGTCATATTTATTGTATAATACCTTTAAAGATATTGGTTGATTAAAATCCACTCTTATGCCACCGTGATTAGTGTTTAAAGTCCTCCAAATTCCTCGTAACGCTGACCAGAATGTCTCCATTTGCTTAGGCATACCGAGCTGTTCCCTTACAAAGTTCCCATCGACTAATTTGTCGTAATTTAACGTCACTGGCACTAGAAGAGCATCATCTATGGTACCGTCCAAATAGGCATCCATTATCACAGATAATATCCCAGCTGAAAGGAAAACATTTGATTTCAAAATTTAAAGGAATACATTTCATTTAATAATCTATAAAAGAGCTTCTTCCGCCATCATTTTTAAACTGATATCTTAGAAAAAGCTACATTTGAAATAAAATTTGTGTTTCAGGTCCTCTTTTGAACTGTCATTTGAGCTAAAACCATTAAAAGTAAGACATGGAACACAAATTTTATTTTATAGTGACTATTTCAAATGTCAGTTTAAAAGATGGAAGAGGCTTTAAAGATAATACATACATCAATATTATTCCTCATCATCAAAACTATAAAACAAATGAAATAAAAGAAAAATATTAACTTTACTAACAAAATTCTCATAATTTATGGTAAGAAAATAACATACCACAATCCCAAACTGAGCCAGAAGCACATCAAAGAGAAATTGGAATTATTTTAAAATACACATAATAGAATATTTTATAGTGCATGAGTAACAATCAATATAATACCTTTCGGTGGCTGAGGTTTTCCGGTTCTCGTTCGTCCACCCTCAATGAAAAATTCTAAATTATTCTTTTCTGCTAAACTTTGCAATATATATGCTCTGTAAAGACAATAAAAAAACAATAAGAAAAATTAATTGATTCGAAGGAACAGTAACAGAAAAATTATAATAATATTATTATGTTTTAATTAAAATATGCCATTGTTTTATGAGCATATCAATTGATTATAGAATTTTGGATATTCAAATTATTTATATTATAATATGGTCCAGTGGATGTCGCCTGAAAAAACAAACATGGTGGGCGGCACCAAAACATTTTACGTGTAACAAAGTCCCTTTAATTTTGTTCATAATATTAAGTTATGTTTTACATGTACTTTATGCGTACTGGGCATTAATTCCTATGCAAACGAAATAAATAACCAATGAACGGAGAAATGTAAAACGGGGAAAAGTAAAGAGGAAACATATTCATTTTATATTTACTCTCCTACTCTCTGGTTCTATGAATCAATAGACAACAGGTTACTTAATATTCCAAAATTAATTTAAATATTATGAAAAACTATGCAGAATAGACAACCCATATCACCTAATCTTAGGTAGGTAGGTAGGTTAGGTTAGGATGGTTGATTTGCAAGAGTATGAGGTTCGACAATGATTATTAATAAAAAGAAATTACCTCAAGGCGGACTTATAGACGGGGTCCCCGTGGTATTCAGATCCGTCGACTCGCCGTCGGATGTAGAAGGCGCCGCAGCCTCTCAAAAACCATCTAAAAGGACAAAGGTTATGCGTCAACGATTATGAGCGTTTAGGAATTTAATAACCGATTTAACGATTCCGTACGCCGGTAAAATATGTTTCTCGCCAAAGCTGCGATAAAAATCTTTAATAACACACACGCTGAGGCGGACCTGCCTATAGTTCTGGCCTTAGCCTTAGATGAGGATAAAGCGAGTTTTGTCTTTCAACGACCTTCGGTCCACACTTCCACATCACATATCTATTTCAATTCATGTTAAAACATAATCAACAACGTTTTAAAAAACAACTATCATTACAAAATTAAACACTTATTGAATTTTAAAAAAGTAGCGCGCAGAGCCGCGTCTCTCAAAAGGCGCCATCAGAATTTAATTTCGCTTAAATTGTTTTTGGCATTTGGTACTTTGGCGCCGCTTGCCACTTGGAGCCAAGAGCGACCGCTTCTCTTGCCTGCCCTGGGGCCGGTGTAAAATACGGAAACTAAAACACCTCATAAATGTTTGTTTTCTAGTTATTTGCACCCAGACTTTTATTTTCAAGAGACTTCATAATTTAGCTAGTCTACCGAACGTCACAAGTTATAATAATTAAGCTGAATCTTTGCAGCTGCAAGGAATTCATGTGCAGACATTAAACTGGTCTGGTAGAATCGTATACTATAAAGTTATGTCGTTATCTAGCAGATTAGATAAAAACCACATAATCCTTCTTGGTAAGATTCTAATATATATATCACCTTTGCTATACCGATAATCATTAATCACTTCAAGAAAGTACATTTATTTCAAAATTTAATTCTTCTCAGGTATGCTACGAATTTGGTCCGCGTAAATTTAGAATTTCTAGGGTATCTCTCCTAGCCAGCGGCTTTCATTACACACAGATTCCAGCAGCAAACGACTAACCCGAAAAACGGTATCTTCATATTATCACCGGCCGCCACCAGAGGGGGCCTCAACCCGCTGAGGTACAGCGTGAACGTCACCAGCACGTAGTCGAAGTGCGACCGATGCAGCGGCACGAACACGAGAGGTAGGCCCGCCGAATTGGCCCGGCGCAGGCGCTCGACGCAGGCGGCGCGCGTGCTGCACCCGCCGCCGGCTATACGACGGATCGCCTTGTGGCACACCCACGCGACGAACCTAAAATTAAAAACACGTAACGAATTAAGCATAGGTCGTACCAGAAACGTGAATGTGAAAGAACGATATATAAGTACATAATATTAATGAAGTGTGACACAAATAATTTGAGGCAGTTTCTGGTTTATATGGATATTGAAAACACTAACTGCATTAGCGCAACATCATATCAGGTGGGAACTCCAGCACCTTGATACCCAGATTCGAGAAACGAATTATGAATATTACAAGTGTATCATCGGAGGAATCTAGAATTTCTAACATTTAGAGCAAAATTCTGATCTACTTGACTGTGATGGTCTACTGTAGTACACTTTTGAGGAAACGTTTGATAATTCATTCTTAGTAGAAATATTTGAACAATTTATGCATCTGAGTTCTATAATTGGTATTGTTTAAATTTTATTGTATGAAAACAATTGATACAAACAGTATCATTGTTTGTCAGGAAATTAAAATATAAATATTACTTTTTCAACGTTTAAAGAATCAAATCGATTTTAAGCATTTGTAGCCAGCCGCTCAATTCAATTATTGGTGTCATACGTCAAAGTTTTTCATGGACTATCTACTTGTATTAAAATGTAAATACATAATCGTTATCAAAAATTCTTACAAAAATCAATTGTCATTTCATAAGTATGAATGCTTTAATTAATAAAAATTTTTGTAATGTTTTTACAACTTCATTAATAATTTCATCACATAAGATAGCTTCTTTGTATCCACCTATAGCTGCATCAAGGTTTGTATCAGCTTCAATTATTGGCAGAACTTTCTTTTTTAGAGTGAACGGACAAGTTGATTTCATTTGACACTACAACACCTCGATCATTCAAATCGATTTCCTGTATCAAATCGTTTGTCAGAGTCAAAACAACCTAACGCCTTATGTAATTAGAATCGAAGTATAATCGTGTCACACAATGCGAGTTTGAATTTCATTACCCCAGTAACGGCAACTGCACAATATTGTATTGCATGCCTTCTTTTGTACTGTAAGCAAAACATGGTTGTAAATTTGTATGCGTTTAAATATTATTTATTATGTAGTCATATTATAATGACAGTGGTTAGCTGTCAGTAATGTAGAAATAACAGATACACTCCATATCGATCTGCAGTATTTTATAAAGAAAATCGGACAGACACAAGCAAAAAAAAAAACGACATAAACCATTATCATAATTGCACACTAAAAAAAGATACAACATATTCGACATAAGAACAAACGGCGAAGATAAAAAGGGACATGCTGTAGAATACTCTAATTACTAGGTCAATACTCTAATTGCAGTCAGTCCTAAGGTAGGATCGACTAAACTAGTCCATTCTAGTCTATTAGAATTTCTAATACTAGTGTCTAGTAAATATTCCGGTTAATTAGGGTATCACGGATAACTAGTCCTAAGTTAGACCCGATTAGACTAATCCATTCTAGTCTATTAGAATTTCTGATAGAAGAGTCTAGTAAATATTCCGGTTAACTAGTGCATCTCAGATAACCAGTCCTAAGTTAGGCCCAACTAGATTAGTCCATTCTAGTCTATTAGAATTTCTAATAGAAGCATCTAGTAACTATCCAGGTAGCTATTACATGTCTGTACCTACTAAGAGTATTGAGAACACCTTATATCTTTCAAGCAGTCAATCATCGAAGTCAAAGTATTGTAAATATTTCTCTGAATTTCAATCATTGCATACATTAATTTCCACAAAAATGAAGGACCTCATACACTCTTGAATTACTTACATAACTGTAATTAAATCTCATTAAATTTTATTTAAAAAGACAAGTAAACACAAATTAGACCTGCATCAGTTATATTTTTTAAACATAAATGACTATATAGCCCAACTTCTTCACTTTTAAAGTCTCTATGGTAGATAGACATTGAAGTGATACCAATGCGTCTGTCTCACTTGTCACCTATAGTTTTAATAAGTGATTCACCAAAAATGCTCTAAATTCGCCCACAATATTAAAGATTCTTTTATTAATGATAATTATAACATGAAAGAAAATATTGCTTAGCTCAGCCGAACATCAACAACACTTAATAAGTAAAAGCACTTAATAAGTGTGCACTAGTCATGCTCATAGCACACTCATATTTATATTTTTTTCATGGGCCGGGAGCACAGACACTCACTTCAACACGCCGTTCGACATCGCCGAGCTGATGCTGTGAAGGACCTTCATGGCCTTGGCTTCCACTTTCCTCCTCACGGCCAGGTATTGGTTTCCCGTACTCCCGTCCCCGCCGCCTTTTTCGTGATTCAACTTGTACAAGTCGTCTTGTGTCGTGTCTTCTATGGCGCGCTGAAATCGCTCGTCTTTTGCCACCTGAAACGTATATGTAAACAAGAATTGTTACTTTTAAATACTTACGTCACTATTTAGTGATGCTACTGACGTTTGATTGGTAATCAAATACATAAGATTATTTTAGTTATTTTAAAAGTTATATATTAAAAATTATTTAACTTCGTTCCGTCTCAAATGAAGCAGTTAAAATATGTTAAATGGTTATTAAAAAAGAGAGAAAGATAAACATTTACTTTGCTTAGAGGCAATTTACTAAAATATGAAAGATTACACCCCGTGAAACCTAATATTGATATTTTTAACAAAAGATTTAATTAAATAGCCACTGCCTCTACTGTTGCAATGAGTTGAGAAAACTCATAGCGCCGATTTTCAATCAGGGTCACATCAGGCGCGCAGGAGCACCACACCAAGCTCATATGTATATTATTGTTAAGTTCCCGCGTACTCATTTCATTAAACAAATCGACTATAATATAAATAATATCTCATAGATAACCAAACGCTTAATAACTATGATTATTATAACAATATATGTTATACTATAACATATTATAATAATTTATTATAACAATAATTTTAATAACAAAACAATATGTAGTATTACGATAAAAATTATGAACCCACTCACATCGGGCACCACGTCTTTGTAGTCGTAGCTCACCAGGTTGATGCACTGTACCAGATCGCAGAGGTACCGCGAGATGACGCCGCCGTTGGCGTAGTTCTGCCGGCCAATGTCCAGGATGTTGATCGCGGCGCCCGTGTCGGTCAGCCCCGCGCCGGGCTCTAGCCACGACTCCTGGGGACGGGCGATATAAGGGTAAATCGAAAGGTGCCCCGAAACGCTCGAAAATAATTTTTTTTCAATGTAAAAAAATTGTATTCGATATAAGGTTTTTACAATTGTTGTTATTGAAAGTTGTAATGAAAATAGCCATTTTATGACATATATAATGTATACCGATTCCCAAAACTGTTATTATACAACAAAGTATGTATTAGGAAAAAGTGAGAAAAAGAAGAGGTGATTTCAAATATTATCTTTACATCTAAACACTTATTATGATATATTACGAAGAAAAACCTATGGTTTGCTTTGGTTTAATTTCCACATCATAGCCAAATTTATATTTTGATGGTGCCTATACGACCTGTATTTTTAAGGAACGTTCGGTAGAGCGATGAGACAGAGGTATTAAATATAATTCATACTCATAAAAAAAAATTATACTTATTGCTCAAAGAAAATACATCAATTTTCAATACATAATAGGGTACCATTTTTGATTCGTACGTATGTTAGGTGTAATAAAAATATAAATTTTGCTTTGATTAATTTCATTCCTACATTTTTAATTATGGCCAAGTACTTATATAAATTAGACGAAGATACAAGCGATTCTTGGAAAAAGAACTAGCTCAGAAAGAATCTGAAATATGTTTATTTTCGTATAAGCCACGTGATATGCATCGATATTGAGTACACGGAATCTAGTGTGTCGTGAAAAGCGAACGGCTCAGGGGTCAGCACATTGGCAAAGGTATGTAAGACTGGCACGAAAAATTTTGATAAATAATCGCATATTGAGTTTGCTTTTTGCAGGCAACAAGAATTAAGTAACTTTTTTTGGTTTGGCGTTCTGGCAGATATTGTAACTAAATTAAAAATCAATAAATCATGTTACAACTTAGTATTAGATCAAGATCAAAATAACGATTGAAAGAGAAATAGTTCGTCATTAAAAAAACCGAACAAGTGAGAATTGGTCTCGCATCCTGAGGATTCCTTACAAAATCACTGTGATAAAACTACAAATGAATGATTTTAAGACTTTTTCCTTTACTTGTGCTGTAAGTTTTTTTCTTCTTGTCAAAATTCATGATTCTAGATCGATGGTAGGCACATTATAGATTTCGATTTTATTCTGAATATCGGCCATATTGGCTGACACTCGCGAGGGTTGTATTTTTCGATTAAGTTATTTTAGAGCCTTTTCCACGATCTCCTTTTAAACTGGCATATAATAAATATTTCTTTTAAAATAAAATTTGTGTTCCATGTCTTCCTTTTAATGGGTTTATAGCCCGAACAATCGTTAAAAGGAAGACATAGAACACAATTTTTATTTTAAAAGTGAGTCTTTGTTAAAAGTCAATTTGAAAAGTGGTGGTGAAAGTGGCCCTAAGGACCTTGGTTTTTTTTAACAACTCTAAGGAATTGTAGAACTGAGTATTTGATATTAATGTCAACCTGATACTTCCACGCACAAACAGGGTCTTAACAGACAGACAAACGAACGGACGGACAACGAAGTGATCCTATAAGTTATTTATTTATTTTGAGATACGGAACCCTAAAAATGAAGGAATCGATTTTATGTGCACGCGGGCAAAACCGCTGGCATAAACAGATATTGACAACATAATTACGTCGCGGTTTTCTTATATTTGCCACTTTAAATTTGAATATTTCTCATTTGGTGGCAAAAAATACGGAATTCAAACCATAAAAGAGGAAATTGAGCAAACGGACTATAGATATTACTGAACAATACTTCCGTTATTATTTTTAATCTAATTAGTCTCAAATTGCGGCTAAAAAAATTTTACTTCGCCATTTCAAAACTTGTATGGTACCATTAATCGTTTACAAGCAATAAAACGCTTATAAGAGAGTGGTCCACCTAACGTGACGTAATATTGACAGGGGTTGGCAGAAAGAGGGATACGGCGCGACGGACGTCCAAAAGGGGAAAAAATGCATTGACGTATTTTCTGAATGGTCCATATTTAGATCAGGTGTTTGGATGATATGAATGCACTACGAATATAGGTTTCGCCGATTTCTCCGAGATTAATAATAATCATATAAACTCACGCCTATTTTCCGGAAGGGTAGGTAGAGCCTATAGATTTCCACATGGTACGGTCTTTGCATATCTCTCTTGCCTCACTGACATCCATCAATCGTTTCATGTAAGCTCGTCGGTTTCGGGTACTTAAGATTTGGCCCTTTTTTTAATATGCCACCAAACGCCACCAAGGCGACCCTTACCGACCTTTTCATCACACATTCGCTCTATACATTTATTTCGTCGGTCTACTTCCATTCATCCTTTCCAGTTGGCCAAACCACCGCAACATATCAACGAGACTAATCATGCGTTAACGACAGTTAAGCGCACGGGGGGTTAGAGCATGTTTGTAACAATATCTTGTATTTATCTTGCCGTGACGTCATCGGTCTAGTATATGTTAGAGATTATTTCGAATTGGCGTTGCGTGAAGTTATGAAATAGTCCAGCAGGGAAACGCATTCAGCTACGTCATCGATTTAAGTATCACTGTAAAGAGCGAAGCGCTCCAAGCGGCCAAATTACGATGATAAAAATGTCCGCCGATTAATTGTAAAGATTGATAATAAATTAAAAAACATGAGAAAAAATAAAAATGTCGTCTTTTATGACTCGCAAATATGCTCGGAAGTATAGAAAACTAAAATTGTATGAAAAAAGTTTGTGTCAGAGGCAATTCAAAAAATTCTAAAATTTCCGAAATCTGTCCACAATTGACAAAGTTATCGCTGACTATACATACATAAAAGAAATATATGTACAGACAAACATAGAACTCCCTCCACTTGTTGTGCTTTTATCGCCACGTTTTCAAGAAAAAAACTACGCCACGAATCCGGAATGCGCCGTATTAATATTAAATATTTTCTATTTTCCCTGAACACAAGTCAACACAAGGTAGTAGCAATTGTATCTGCACTAATCATACTAAGCGGCATGGTTTCCATATGGCCGTCCGCTTCAGATCATCCAGACGTATTACTGTTTAACACGCTTATATCGCGACCATTCGACCTCGATGCGAGATCGCAGCTTTTGGTGTAACGTTTATGTGTCTGAGAGGACATATCAAAATGTGCCGGATCCTATTCCGAAAACGTGGTGAACAGTTCACGTTTCGTATTGGTAATTATATAAGAAGTTTTTCGCATAAAAAAAAAATGATACGATACTTAAGCGGTTTCCCCTCGAAGCGGATAACCTGCGCGCGCGCCGGTTGGCCGTCGCGAGTCACGCCACCGCGCGCCGAGCTGACGCGCGTATTACGTTTGATTTGGCTTACAAAACCGGCCCCTATACATGTGAAAGGATATGTTTATAGGTACGGTCCGTTCTGTGTGCCATCGTGCCGTGGTAAATAGCGCGCTATTGGCGTGCCAAATGCCTTACTTAACTCTTATCTGCAACCGAGAGGATGTATTATGTGTAATTTCTTTTTACTATTTAATGCAAAGAATAAATTCATCACGCATACGCGGATAGAAATAACGTGACACGGGTCACTGCCCTGAGCTAATAACAATAGAATTTTACAAAACAATAAACCCGTCGAATCAGATATGATATGAAATACGAAGTAAATAATTACAGAAGTACATATGGTTTTTGTTTTATAATTTCTTTAGAATTTTCCTTCATAATCGTTCAAATAATACTCGATAACATTTATGTAATAATTCTAGTCTAAGTCAAAAGACTAGAATTATTACATAAAAAAAATCAATTTGTATAACGATGACGATGATTTGTTCAGGATCTAAGCTATACACATAGCTATTAGCTGTGTGTAAATACTAAGCGCGTACGCATGACAGACAAACCTAGCATAGCTCACATCTTTCATACGAAGAGCACATCGGACATTGCAAGCGGGCGAGTGCGCGGGCGACGGCTACGCGAACATCCCGCGTCCGCATCTGGCATACCAATACGATGCGGCAATGAGAACCGACGCGTGGCGGTCGAACGTCCACTAAACGGCGGCTGACGTGCGCGTTATTGGAATCGGCGACGGTTGCCGGCGTACACCCGACACGTACTGAAGAAGGATGGACCACGACATCTGATTGCACGTGCAAACACGACTTCTACGAAGCGCGTGGCTTGTTATAATATACGCAGGGCCGAATCGTGAGTTAAGGGGGCCCCGGGCTAATACTACTTGGGGGCCCACTTATTTTTTCGCAAATCATCTATTTTTGACTGACGTGACTTAGCCGGGGGCCCCTTGGATCTACGGAGATCTGGGCTGAAGCCCAAAAAGCCATATGGTAGATCCGGCCTTGAATATAGGAAAGCAAAAAAAAAAATGCAAAGAATGCAAACGTATTGAATTTTGTACGACACTTAACTATTTTTAATATGAAAATTAAAAATGTTTTATTATAATTATCGTTGGCTATAATTCAATAGCCAACGATACGTTGGCAACGTTGAACTTAATATTTCAACGTTCTCTGCATAATGTTGAAATATTAAGTTACTGTATGGTAAGTAATAATATTGTCCGTCATAAACTATCACTATCAATATTGATTGCTTTTCTTTTATATTGTACATGCAAAATCAATTTTATCGCATTACCCTCTTATGAAATAAAATATAAGTTATTATTTATGCAACAACGAAATATTAGATTGAATCCTAAATATGGTTAGAATTACACAAGAACTTCGTTTAAAATCGTGACAGCATTTTCCGTGCTAATAGAATTAAGGGGAAACTAAAATAGACCAATATAATTAGAATGCGAAGGTGAAGTTTCAAGTTGATTCCTTATTGTTGTCTGTTAGTACTTCTGGTTGACATGGCAAAATTATTGCTATTTTTTTACTTTACTTGAATAGAATTCATTAGACAATGTTCTTTTTAGTTCTGAGCAAAACATTCGAATTTATAAATGTTACTAAAGATAACAAATCATCTAAGCCATAATTAATAAACATTTAATAAAAATGACGATACAACAATTACAAAAGGAAACGTAACTTATTACACAACTCTAGTAATATAAAAATCTTGCGGTTTTTTTTTGAAATTTCAGGCTTTTTAATATAAAAACTATACCTATAAATTAAAAAGTAAAATGCCAAAACAAAGTGGAAAAGCTCTTGGCTGATACAGAAAATTTACCTTTTTTGGTCCTTTATTGTATTTATATAAAAATCCTTTATTTTTGGTTCTCCATAAAGAATAACTATACATACGATAAAACTCAAACTGTCTAAGTCCTCTTCACGCGAGAAGCATTTACGCGATTTTTATATATATATATATATATATATATATATATTGTCTATGCACGGCTTGCTTCTTCGGCAATTCGGAACACAAGCCCATCGATTCATAGACTATAAACACGTTTTCGGTAGCTGTGTTGTCATATAAAGTCATATTAATAACGCTTTTTTTTTATCCATCAAGCCATTAAATGAATGAACAAAAGGCAAGAATTTTACTATACATCAAAATACAGTCCACCTAAAGTAAAGGGTGTGAATTACACAAACTATATATATATATATATATATATATATATATATATATATATATACATTATTTAAAGTTATGTTATCTGGCCAGCCAGGTTATAGGATATATTTATTACATAAAATATCGTATTAATTAAACAGATAATAATGAATCAAATCGTAAAAAACGCTTTCGGGGCTCACGCTGAGTAAACTATAAGAAATACAGTATATCAAATTAACGTACTAAACAATTATTGTAGATCTTAAAAAGACCTCCAAATAGGCGGAGTTAGCATGTGCGTTTCTTGTAAGAATGACCCATAATAAGTGTTTTAGTCTTTAAAAGAACACCCAGCTATCGTTGGTGGTGGTGGAGAGACGCATGAATATCACGTTACTTATTTACGAATAATAAAAAAAATACAATAATTGTGTTAGTCCACGCGAACGGAGCCACGGGCACGGCTAGTCTATCATACAATATACATTTACGAAGAAAAAAAATGTATTTTTTGTCAATCACTTTGGAGTCCTTAGCGCAAGCACGATTCACCGTCTGTCTGTTTTTGTTATTTGTTGTTTTACATTAAGTTTTGCACTAAAATCATACCAAGTTTGACGCCTGTATATATGTATTAAGTCAGATATACACCTATCGATGTATCGCAGCGCCTAATGTATGCAAACCGATTTGGGCAGATTATCTATCCTGTGTATGACGAATCTTTAGGGATTATCTTACATCGCCGGCAATTGCAATTTCTATTAGACAATTCGTTTTCGATTGCGTTTGCACAGTTTTGTCGTCACCCGTGACGATCTCCCAGTTCGGCAGTTCGTCAAGGACGTCGCTGTGTGCGCATGCGCATCGTACTATTTGCACTAAATCCGAAGAGAAAAAAGTTTGATATCGTGAATAATTGAAAGAGCTCATGAAAAGCTACGAATACGAAACTTGCCTTTGGAAGACGAAATTGAAGGAATACCACGATCGCGAGAAAAAAAATTGCCGCTTGCAACAGACCGGTCGAAAAATACAAAGCCATTAATCCAAATGCCAGCGGGTTATAATGGTTAAGTAGATTCATAACCTTGTCTTAAAACGCAAGTGCGTCTCTATTTCCAATTGCGCATGACATGTTTCTATAGAGCGAGAGTTTGCAAATACCTGATGATCGACAAATATCGACGGCCTGTGTAGACATTAGGACCGTCGGATTTAACTGTGCAGTTTGAAATCGCTAAGATATATCATTACGCCTACATCGTCCATTAGCGTTTTTACGATAGAGAAAAAACAAGTTTTGAAAGAACGTTTCTTGTATGGGGTTCCTCTTTTGCTATTTTTTACGATTCTTCGGATAATAGCACACGGTTTGTAGAAATAGCAATTACCTACCTATTCCTATCCATTACAGGTCAAAATACACGACCTTTTAAATATATAACACGCCGACAGGCAGACGTCGTAGACGCCGCCAGCTTAAATACCGACGGGCCCCCAAAACACCGTAAAAAAGTATGCCATTCATCAGAAGCATTTATGTAACAGTTCATCGGAAGGAAATACAACGGCAACGGGGAAAGATTTCAACACGAAAGCGACCAACCGCGACCGCCGGCGCGGG
The DNA here is from genome assembly GCA_005406025.1 of Eumeta japonica. Taxonomy (NCBI): domain Eukaryota; kingdom Metazoa; phylum Arthropoda; class Insecta; order Lepidoptera; family Psychidae; genus Eumeta; species Eumeta japonica. The sequence continues at coordinate 737,301 of BGZK01000021.1, forward strand.
GGGGCGCGCCGGTCGCGGTACGACGAAAGTCGGCCTTCGGCCGGGCGGCGCGGTTGAATGAATCGCCCGGAGTATAAAAGCGGCCAAGTGCGAGACGACTCGAGCAAGAAGAGTTCCGTAGAATACAATATCTGAAAATGGGCCCGCAATGCTCGTTATTAGTATGTATATGTAGCGAAGATTTGCGTGCACTAGTTTTGTGCATGTGATCGGTGTAATGTTCATGTAAGAATGCAACATTTCCTATAACTGTTCATCATGACAATTCTTAAATACCATTTCGCGAACTGTTCAAGTCACACACACACTTGATATATGCCACAACATTTAAAGACAACACTAGGTCGTAAGACCGTTTTCCCTCAAGGACACGGGTGATAATAATAAGTTGAGGGTGGCGCGTAATAAAATTACTCATAAAATGACGATCATAATCAAATGTAAAACTATTATTGGAAGATGCGATGCGGTAAGAAGGCTGCTGGAGAAGAAGAAGAAACTGGTTAGGTTCATGAATATTTGTTACAATAAATATTCAAAGTTTGATTATACCATTTTAACCATATATTTGGTTAACAATGTTTTTAAATTTATGTAACGGTAAATTTTGACACATCGACAGACGCCTCGTGAAACATGAACACAGAAAGTTCACTAAATGAATTTCCGACTTTACATACTCGACTTAAATGCAAAACAAAACACCTTTTTTTTTATTTTTAGTGTCGAAGTAGTTTCTATTAATGTTTATAACAAACATTTATTCATTTATTTCTTGCGTGCATTAAACTCTTTTGTGTATGAGTCGAGGATGTTACAGTTAAGATTCCAGTTTACTTATAGTCACTTACTAGAACTGAGATTATTTTGATAGTTAACTATGCAACTATGTATTGAACAACGACGATGAAAGAAAGCAAATACACTATGCATTGCTTCTTTTCAGCGATGTAGTTGAAATCCTAATGTGATGGGCGAAACGAGTTCGCTAAATGGCTCGAAAACAAAAGATAATAGCTCGCCTTTTGCTTCGTACGTACGCAGACAATGGCACAAAAGGCAAGCTTGTGCTACGCGTAGAACTGAAAATCACCTCGATGCATGCATTGTACACAGAGTTTTGCGATAAAGCGCGTGGTAAACTGACACAAAAGGAAGTCTGGCATTTCTTACACACACACACACACACACGCACACGCACACGCGCACGCACACGCACACGCACACGCACACGCACACACGCACACACACGCACACACACGCACACACACACACACACACACACACACACACATATATATATATATATTTTTTAATACAAACAGACGGACCTACTGTCTAAAATCGTTATATATTACTATTCATAGAACAGTATGTATGTTTTTATGGAAACATTATTCTATTAATCGTATAGTAGAAGCCCTAAAACTATAAAATGCAAAATATTCAAATTGATTAAGTAATTAATGGGTCTGATCGTTACAGGAACATTACAAAGCTAGGGGTACAAAATGAACACATTTCATTGTTGTCTTGAACTGAAAATGGATATATCTGAAAATTGGCTACTTTTTTTTTTTGAAAACTATTCCAAATATTCCATGATCAAGAATTAGTTCATACCCAATTCAGAATCAAGTCGAATTGTTACTTGCAACCTTCGAAGATACGACAGTCTGGGTAATAAGTCTCAGTCTGATACATCCGAAACCGAAAAATAAATATATTTTGAATAATTAACGGTAGCTATTTCAAATGATAACCTAACGGTACCTACGCAAAACAAAAAAAAAGTTCTAAGATGATCTACTACATTTTAAATTAAATAATTATAACTACAAGCATTCATTATGAGAAAATAATTTCAAATCGAATAGGAATAGTATGCACTGAAATTGGTTAGAAATTGTCTAAAAACTGATCTAAGCTATACGAATCTGTCAATTTCAATGTACGATAGCTAACAGTGGTGGGGAACAACATTTTACTTTAAACGATCTACACACCTAAGTACAAGATTCTAAACACAAACCTATATGGGTTTAAACTTTACAGATACGGTACCCTAAAAATCGCCACCGTGAATGAACGTAACAAAAACATTCTAAAAAGAAACAACCGCTCGAGACCGAGTAGATGATATGGCCTCTTCCGATCGAACATGATCCATCATCGAATGACATCAAAGTTGCAATCAGACAGAATCGAGATTACAAACGTCCCGTCCGGAGCGTCTGTATCGATTATGGAAAATAAGTTAAATATTTCAGAACTAACGTAGACATCTGGTAGGGCAAACGATAAAGTAGGCCCCTCAGAACAACACAGAACACGCAATGATCGGTCACGCGCCGGATACTAATTTAGCCAATGGAGACACCAACCCACTGATCATATTTATCATGACCGCGACCACGGTATGGGGTTAGTTAAGTTTGCGATACACGGTGTTCCCGAGCCGCCGTATTTCAGGTCGGAAGTTAAAGCCCCCATCGGGCCCCTACTCCAGACGATGTTCAATAAGAGCGTATCAATTGGACGTCCGGCGCCGGAGGCGCGGCGCGGGGTGAATGGACGAAATCGCGAGTGCGCTGGCGTCGGCGAAACGCTAACGGTAACGGAATGCCTGTCGCGTTAAACTATTAGAAGCAACCGGGCTCGTGGTACAATCGAGTACAAAAATTTTGGACGATTTTAAGCGATTTCTATCAGAATTAGACCATCGCGTCTCATTTTTTTTTATTGAGGATGACAATTTATCACCAAAGTATAAAAAAAATTAAATTACATATTTTCAAACTGACTTTAATAAACCTGTTTCGTTTTGTATGAACTTTTCAATCCTCATAACTATATATGCAATTACATTTATTATCATATATATTGTATTGCAGTTTCGTCGATCATGAAATGATAACAGCCATAAGGTAAAGCGAATGACCGTTACGACCGGAAAACAGAATTCGATTGCATTAAGTATGCCCTAATGTAACCTTTGAAGTGATCCTAAAAGCTATTATTTTATCAAAAAAAAAAAAAATGGAAGAACCCGTCTGTACTTGCGCGTGTCGTTATAGCCTACTATGGGACAGTCCAGAAATCTTTCAATCGACAATCGACGATGCAGCAATTCCTCGAAGGTGCAGACTAATTCTGTAAACTCAAAACGAACAGTCACGTTACGACACAATTCATACTCCTACTCATACTCATAAAAAACTAAAAAGGTATATTTACTCATAGCATACCTGGTTGTCCTCACTTTGATGTTTGTATAAACTACGTCCCATTAATCAATTCGTTATTATTATACACAAAAAACGTCAAAAATATTGAACAATGGAAGACGTGGCCCACTATCGGTCGCGAGGTGCAGGTGACGTAATGAGAGAAAGATAAGCACGTCCCGGGTAGAATAGAGATGGAAGTAATTTATATTGAAAATAAAAAAAAATGTTTGAGTTTTCACTAACAATTGAATAAAATATATTTTTTGTTAAAAACAAAATTTATATTTTCAGTGCGAATAAAAAAGAATGATTATAAAATAAATAGATTCGTGAATGAGGGTAAATTAATGCATTTTTTATACTACTTAAAGCATGCATAATACATTTATTTATATTAATCATACAATGAATTCGTTAAAATACATAACAAAACCATGAAAACATAAACAATTTTAATTTTATGTCATAAAGTTTTAAGCAAGATTGATTTTATTCACCGTTTACGTCGTCTTGCGTTGTGTTTATTCCAGGAACAATATCAACATTGAATACTGAGACAACTGGTTTGTGGTAACTAAAATATGATACATGAATATCAAAAGGTATATGTGTGAGAAATAGCAAAAACATCGCATCAATAGTGGTACCATATCTAGTTGTTCCCAGTGGTCTACCAGAAAATATTATAATTTGAGATCAAAACTCTGCAAGTTGACAGTTATTATTTATTAACATTAAATGAATAAAGAACATATTGGTATAGTTACGTCGGCGCTATACTTTACATATACTGCTAAGGGATGCGCAAGATAAGTTGCGCACGAGTATGGAGACTATACGCATGTATACACGAGACTGATCTGAACGTAACGTAACGTAACGTAACGCCAAGTTTGATTTTACTTGCCATGATTTTTAATACCCCGTGCTGATACATGAAAAAACGATTCTTAAGGGAGTAAACTGCTAAATTTCTTATATTTCCTCCAAATTATTCATAGAAAAACCCGTTAGATTGGACCGATAAAAAGAAAAAAAAAACTGGCCAAGAGCATATCGGACCATGCTCATTATAGGGTTCCGAAGACATAATTACAAATAACTGCACTACAAATGAAAAAAGTACGTTGTTACACTTTTCCATGTTTCCCGCACAGAACAGTTATAAACACTTTAGTCCCTTATATCTGGAAAAACAAGTAGGAATGTCGACTATTACTATTAAAGTATGTGTAAACTAAAGTGCATCAGCAATAGAGCGTATCTTCATGGCATTATAGCCTTTTTAAAGAGTATATCCAACCATATTCAATATAATTTGCGTGGAAAGTATTTATTAAGCGTTACCTTTGTAATTTTTTTCATATTTTTTGGACATACGGTTTAGACAATAGGGGGGGGACAATTTTTACAACTTCGGAGCGATTATTTCAGAAATTATCAACGTAATTAGAAAAATTGCTTAGAAACCTTAGTGTTTTTAAAAGCAGTCGAAATATGTACCATTCGTTGATGTTTTCAGAAAAAACTATTTTTCAGCTTCTGTTACATGTATGAGAGTGCCCCCCTAGAAATATTTATTATTGTTATTAATCATTAAATTAAATAGCGGCTCATGCAAGCCGTCTACACGATCTTATCAATATAGATCTTGTAGTTTTTTTAAGAAAATGCCTGTGACATACGGACGGCCGGACAGACATGACGAAACTATAAGGGTTCCGGTTTTGGCATTTCGGCTCGGAACCCTAAAAAGAACACCATCAATCAAGTATACTTCTCTAATTCGTACAAATCTTATTAGTATGTCTCGGAGTGATTTGTCCATGAGAAAGGCGACCTTATAAATTCAAAGTGCGTCTGTTCGCCGCCAGTTCTCAGATCAGCATTCGAGTCACGGACTACGGCGCAGGAGTTGGAAGATCATAATGACGGCGTCGGAGGTTATGAAATAACGCAGCCCGAAAATGCTGTTTGTTGCACAACCGCGTGCGCAATTAGTGCATGCATGGGCCGTCGTGAGACTGCAAGTGAACCGATTTTTACAAATACGTTGAAGTGATTTATGCGAAGTTCATTTTTGAAATCGAATTGAGTAAAAATTAATGTAGTGCGGTTAGTTGTGACATGAAGGCAGGCGATACAAAAAAAATCGGCGAAGTGCGATCAGACTACGTACACCTAAGGGTCCATTCTGATATGTATATAGTAGTTAAAGTCACAAAATGAAAAAGCCGTTATAATATAATTAGAATATGATAAAAGAAAAACTAAATTCTTAATATGCCGATATAACGTGTCTTAATTTATTTTTTGCTTAAAAGGGTGAGAAACCCTACAAAATCTTGGCAAATTTCATATATTATAACGTAATTATTGAATTTTCGCACTTGTATTCTGTGTGAAGTCAAATAAGTTACTTTTCGTTTTTTTTTAAAGCTTAGCAAAACGGGTATGATAGAATGAATTAATCGTTTCTTTTTCCTCTTAGGTGAATTCCGGAAAAACATCGACTACAGTTTCATAGTACAATTACAATGCTTTCCTTAATGCGGTCATCGCTATGAAGTGGGGAACGAACCAATCAATGTAATTCAAAAATATCAAACAGTAGAAAGGAAAGAAGCTTAACTTCATCTATTGCCACGGTTCCGAGACAAAAGTTACGACTGACAGCACAAGAGAAACCGTGTTGAACCCCCCCACCACTCCCCTTCGGCATACAACGAAAACTAATCTAACTAACGGAAGACACTCAAACATCGTGATGAACACAGATAGAGAGGCGCTGATTTAGTTTTCAGATGCGCAATCAACTCCACAGAGTCGAACAAAGAGCTCGTTCGATGCGATGTTCTAATCGAACCAAGAAAGCTATAGAGCGGATGCAGTTAATCGAAGATTTTAATTTTTCGGACAACACTATCTTTTTTGTTTGATCGCTGAAAGAAACCCGTCTGATTGACCTTGTTTTTTTTTTTATTTTTTATTTAATTCCGAGATATCGTCGGAGTATCTACTAATGCGCAGGTTAGGCATTTATTCCGTCCGACATGATCAATTAATAATTCCTGCACCGCTTCGGCGTTGCATCTCGAATGCGAAGTCGCTTCGTAACACGTCAACGTGTTATCTTAATGAGTACACATCAATCTTTGAACGTGAGCAACAACGAAACATATTTTTGCCTCGATCAATCTGCTATATAGATAAAATGTTCAATAATAAAAACCGGACTTAGTAATCCCTTTTGACCGATAAGTGTGACATTGCTTTATCTAAATCGTGTATAAATCATGTTAATCAATGAATACATCCTTGTTTTAAGGCTATAGTCGTGGCCGATTTATTGTTTTGGTATGCTTTTTTTTTGTTCTGATGTCGTTTTGAGAGAGTTCGTGAATTGTAATACTTATTAAGTAGGGAAATGATCTTGACAGACAGGCTAGCAACAAGATATTGTCATCTTTTAGAAAAAAAAAAACAAACAGACGCAGAGTAAACAATATATAAATATCTCTAGATGAGTCTCTATTCTTTCTTCCTTTTTTTAATCCGTCAAGACGAAAAAGTTCATGGATGTTAATTCGGTGTTAGTTGAATATTCCATTATTTTCTATTTGGTGTTTATTTTCTCTTGTATTATATCTTATAATAACAAGGTTGTAAATAATGTACATATAATTTCATTCAGATGTAAATATTTAGCATTAGTAGATAATAATTATACACAATACATTAAAAATTCTAACATAAGAAAATCGGAACATAAATTAAAAATCACACATAGTCCATTAAAATGTTACATTTTTTAGGCCTTACCCATGTTTTAGAGGACGTAATTTTATTTTTTTGATGTGTGGGGGTCAGTAAAACAAGTTTGTGGTCGCCACCCTTGTCCCACGGCCGCCATCTTGAAAATAGGTTGAAATGGTATTTACGATATATCTCTTAAACTATTTATTTGATAAAAAAATTTGTTAACATTTTTTGTTACAAATTAAATTTCTACAACTTTGGTCCAGTAACTTTTTGTCGTATAACTATAAATAAAAAGTTATAAGCGAAAATCTTCAGAAATTCGAGAAAAAATTATATTTTCGATTTAACTTTTTTATCATTTTACGAAAAAATGATATCTGACCATTTTGTAGATCTTTTTGAGGAACAACTTTCATTCGCATCATTTTTCATTAAGTCAATAGTTAAGGTTTTACAGCGCTCCGAAGTGAGTACTATTTTTCAGTATTCTTTAACTATACCTATATTATACGTGTGTACCTATAATATGTCATCAGTTATTGATTGTTTTTTTTTTTACTTTATTATTATAATTTTTTAATTCTAAATTTGCAATATTATTAATATTAAATATTGACTCTTTTCCCCACCAACCCACGAGGTAGAGTCTAGAGGCGCGTTTTTTTACGTGGTATCCCAATAGGCATAATCCACGGTGATTTTCTAAATTAGAACTACTCCGTCCTCAGTCGTTTCGATGGACCAGGCTGCGGCTCAGCATCTGATCGGGTTTCTGAATTAAATACCAGTGGAGAACTGGAGAAGGAAGGGTGTTAATGTTGGCGGTTCATCATCAAAGTCATTTTCATTTATTAATTGAAGCTTCTAAAATTGATCTTTGCAAATGCAAAGGAAACTGTGGAGCGATGTGTGGATGCCGAAAAGCAGGAATGAAATGTTCCAGTATGCTTCCATTGTTCTGAGAGACTTGCAGCAACGTAATGGAACTCTCAGAATTAATAAATGAAAATGACTTTGATGATGAACCGCCAACATTAACACCCTTCCTTCAGTTCTCCCACTGGTATTTAATTCAGAAACCCGATCAGATGCTGAGCCGCAGCCTGGTCCATCGAAACGACTGAGGACGGAGTAGTTCTAATGAAAATCACCGTGGATTATGCCTGGGATACCACGTAAAAACGCGCCTCTAGACTCTACCTCGTGGGTGGTGGGGAAAAGAGTCAATATTTAATTATTAATAATATTGCAAAATTTAGAATTAAAAAAATTATAATAATAAAGTAAAAAACAATCAATAACGACATATTATAGGTACATAACGTATAATATAGGTATAGTTAAGAGTACTGAAAAATAGTACTCACTTCGGAGCTGTAAAACCTTAACTATTGACTTAATGAAAAATGATGCGAATGAAAGTTGTTCCTCAAAACGATCTACAAAATGGTCAGATATCATTTTTTCGTAAAATGATAAAAGTTAAATCGAAAATATAAATTTTTCTCGAATTTCTGAAGATTTTCGCTTATAACTTTTTATTTATAGTTATACGACAAAAGTTACTGGACCAAAGTTAGAGAATTTAATTTGTAACAAAAAATGTTAACAAATTTTTTATCAAATAAATAGTTTAAGAGATATATCGTAAATACCATTTCAACCCTATTTTCAAGATGGCGGCCGGGACAAAGGTGGCGACCCCACAAACTTGTTTTTAGCTTTACACTGACCCCCCCCACACATCAAAAAAATAAAATTACGTCCTCTAAAAAACGCAACCCCAAATGTAACTTTTCAATGGACTAACAATTCTCAGAACAACTAATGTCATTATATATACCATAGACGTACTCATGAATTTGGATACACCGAGATGTAAACGAGGTATTCTCTATGAAACATATCTATGTAATGTATACCTACAATAAGACAGTAGAGGTTAAACAATCGGTATATTCACTAAAGACGTATGAGAAAAACTATTCTGTGTGGAGAGATGTATTAGAAACGTCGACAGAATACCTTTAAATTAATTTCACAATTTTTGTCTGTCAGTGTATTTGTTCGCGAACTCCGCAAAACTACTGTACAGAACTGATAGTGGTAATGGTTTATAGTCTGGAGTAACATATGGGATACTTTTTTACGCGTTTCGCTGCTATTTTTTTTACATTATGTATATTTTAAACAGGATCTGAATCTCGATCGAGATTAGAATCGTAATCAAAAGCGGGGCTAGAGATGCAATAGAAAGCGGGAACGACATCGGCATCACGACTGACAGCTCTATCGAACGATATAAAACACGAAAGGATTCATTCGCTGTCCACGCGGGCGGAGCCGCGGGAGAAAGCTAGTACGAAATATGTATAGTATAGAACTTTCTGGATAGTTTTTTTTTGCTAGCCGAATTAGCTCTATCGTTCAGTCAGATTCTTAATCAATCCACTGCCGAGGCATGTCCACCCTCGAATCTTTTTATTTCAGATCGAAGAATTTAAGCCACGCGGGCGCAACGCGAGTTTGCGCCGTGACCGACGGCTTAATTTTCTCTCCGAAGCACCTCAACGCGCTTTAGACTCGAGTCATAAAATCGGTCATCTCGCCCGCGATTAGAATAGCAACTTTACGGTTAGAAAGCGACGCTCTGTACGACCCGGACGCTACCGAATCTGCTTCGACCGACCGACCATTATCATACAATGGCTTATTGATGTACTTCGACTGGCGGACGACCTTCGACTGCACTGAGTCAACGACGTAAGGAAATCATTTCAATCATCAAATTTAAAGGGGTCGCCACGGGACATTCTTTGACGCCTACGTTTTGTACTCACGATACACATGGATATTGTGTTATGCGATGATTATTTTCAACGACAGATATTTGTATCCAAAAGACGTCGATGGAATTTGTATTTTTTTTTTTTGAATCTGAAGACATGGGTTAGACAGTAAATTTGTGAAAATTTATTGTCTAACCCATGTTCTTTGAACTCTCGTAATTTTTCAATATTAGGCGCACAGCAGTGCAACTCGTCGAGTACCATAAAAGATGTACTTACGAGTCAGTTTTAAAATGAAATTTGCGCTCCACATCCTCCCCTCAAAGGTCGTTCGGGCTAAAACCCGTTAAAAGGAAGATATAAAAATACAAAATTAATTTTAAAGTGACTTTTTTTTCATTAATTTTGCATTGATATTTCTTTCATATTTAAAAGGTGGTGGAAGATGCCCTTAGAATCATATAAATCCAACAATTATCAGTTGTATTATCGGGCCCTTGAGCAGCCATAAGGTTGAATATCTTGATCGATGCCTCTCCTCACCAAGAGGTGAAAATAAAAAATATCCTTTTTGATTAAAATTTTTAAAATTAGTATATTCCTTTATTTTTTTAGTTTTCTATTTTGTATTTTTTTATATATAATATTATAAAATTAGTATTATTATATACATATATATATATATATAGTAGTTATATTCCCCTCCCGCAATTAAATGTAGTGGGAATTTTTTATATTAAATAAATTACATTTCCAATCAACTTCTGTTGAGATAAAGCGACACGTTATAAAGTCAATCAAGTAATAACACATTTAAATAAATAACACATATGCAGTTTTGGTGATAACAAAAATATTATTAATTGAGGATATCAAATCCTGCTCTCAAATTAATACAAGATAACGAGTGGAAGAACACCCGACAGCATAAAAAAAATAATGTACATACTTCGGGTCAATTGCGGGCTAGCTGTCAAGAGCATTGTTTTACTGAGAAGTCTAGCATGACGCCCTAGACGAGAGTCTCTCTGTGAGGCCATCCTTGACGCATGAATATAATGAGCGTAAGGGACAGTCTCATAAAGAGATTCTTGTCTAGCGCGTCATGCTAGACCCGCAGAAGTACGTTGTAAAGTAAGTTGAAATATATACCACGGAGTATTGACCAATGAGTTTTCATCTCGAGTATAAATCAGATAGTACAATGCAACGCACGAAACTCTGCCGCTCTGAATTGCCTGCGAATGATGCGCTGCACAGGTTCAACGCTCCCCGACCCTTTCTTCTTATCCCCGGCGTTCCTATTTTATGCTATTGCGACGCTTTCTTAACTAACTTCACAGCGGCAGAGTTTCGTGCGTTGTACTGTACGTTAAAAAACATCTGTCGTTGTCACCGCATTTGCGAGACAGCAGTCGTCAACGGCCCCCCGACCCACATCGGGTCTACAAGAAGGACTGTGTACGGTCCAAGCTCCTCGTTCCTAAATGGAAAGAATGCGGGAAGGAGTGCTGCATCAGATAAACATCCGGCAGAAGAACACGTCTACTGTCCATTATGTGTTGAAGTAGGCACCTGTATGTAACCTGTATCAGGTTTCGGATAACCCCACAAGCATACCCCCTTCTCAACCATACTTTCCCATAGTAGTTTCGTTTCAGATCGAAGAGTCTAGAGCTTAAGGGCTTTTTGTATTACTATATTTAGAGCTCTTTTGATCGAGTATGATGAGTGTAGTGAAAACGTTTTTTAGATAACTATAAAAATACTTAAGTATTATTTTGAATCACTAATCAAACAGAGAAGGGCCTGGCATCCAGTGACGTGTTGTCCATCAGCACCGTGTAAAATAATATTAAACACCGTTGTGCAAGAAGGAGATGACATAGAATTTTTGACAGCTTTATAATTCACTGGTTTTTTAACCGATTTCAATTTTCATTTCACTTTTAATCAACATGTCTAGTTAGCAGTCGTAATTCATTAATAAACATATCTCGAATACCAATAAACTACCCGATTTAACTCGAGCACATTTGCCCGCAGCACAGGATCCCGCTAAGCCATCACCGTTATCGGACATAGATGGCCGGCGATGATGCTACTGTAGTCCTCAAAGCTATCGAGCCGTAGTACTCACTCTGGAGACGGGCGCGCAGCGTGCGCAGGCGAGGCCGGTGGGCGGGCGCTCCGGCGGCTGCGGCACCGGCGCAGCGGGCCCCTCTTTGATGCGGTACAGCGCCGTCGACCGCGCCTGGACACAACGAGTGCTGTTGTAATTTTTTTGTATGGACTGTATGTTTGAAAGGGTAACGGCGGATTTATCAACCGAACGAGGTACACGTATATGATATGTGCAAGAAACGATGTATCGCTTATAAGAATACTGCGCGCACGGAATGTGAGATTTGGCGTTGACAGAGTTTATATGGAGGTGTGAACAAAGCCAAATTTTGTATACAGCATGTGTTAATAAATTAAAAGAAAAAAAACCTCCATTGTTTACATTTATACTGCAAATTAAATAGATAATAGACTGTGGTCAAACAGTGGCGCAGAGTGGAGATTATCGACTTTCGAAAAAATTGTAATTACATATATAGAGGCAGCTAGTTAGACGGTCAATTGCATGTCGCATCGAATAGAGAGCACTCGATGTTGGGAGATTTCATATTTACATACAAAATAGCCAAAGACACTTTGAAAATGAAGAAGTTTTTTACAAAAAATATCGTTTACACAGTAATTTCGCATAATTAAATTCACTTTTAAGTTTAATGGACAACATTATTTTTTGCAACACCGGGATTTCTTGTTTTAATTAAATATGTATGAAAAAAATACGAGGCGAGTTTTTTTATTTATAATTAAAATTTTATATAATTCGAAAAAGATAGACAAATCAATTACTGTGTAGCTTTGGGGTAACTTTTTTACTGCCAGTATAACAATAAAAAAGCCAAGGAAATGCCAAAAAACACGACTTAACCGAGTCAAGCCAGATTTTTCTTATCTCTCGTACTTTGTGAAAAACTCGAAAATCTATTCGCGGAAAAATTATATAAGCTTTCTAGTAGATAAACTTCGAACTGTTTTCAAATTTTACATACCTTACCAAAAATAGTATGCGATCAAATGAAATCGAAAACAAATTATATATAAGACTTACGAAAATTTAATCTACAAAAGAAAATCTCATTTTATTAGCGTTTGATTCAATATCAACACGATAAAATTAAAACTGACAATGAAATGTATCATCAAAAAATAAATGTCGTAAGAACACAAGCCGTATTTCTGTTTTTCTTCGACTGTTAGTTAACATTATTTTTTTTTCATAAGTACTACACAGACAAATGACATTAGGACAAACAATACATGCTAATGACGTATTTGAACACGCTTACGGCTGACGCGATAGAGCAAACTTCAAAAAAATACAGTATATACAATGATTGTTTAAACATTATACTCTTTGACAAATCGACTTTAATAAAGTTCGGACTCAAAAATTCAACGAATTAAGGTCGAATTTCGAATGAAGCTTGACTACTTAAACTAATATAGGGCAGCTATATATTGATAATGAAAAACATTAAGGACTTCGATCGGATCGTAGTTGGAAATGTGGGATCCAGTTCACGATATGAACATGGATTCACTCGGCGGGGCGGCCACCAGCGCGCAACCATGTGGGTGCTCACCGTTCTGTCGGCGTCGATCTTGGTGTAGAGCTCGGCGTGCCTCTGCCTGCGCTGCACGCGGACCGCCTGCCGCAGGGCCGCGTTGCTGGACGGCTCCCGGCCGTACCATCCGGTGACCCGGTCGCTCAGCACTTCCAGCATGTCGGCGACGCGGCTGATGGAGATCAAACGATACGATTATGTATTATCACATGCGTCCGTGGATTTTATAGTCTTATTTATTATCTTTCTATCGGTATAGGGAGCTGCCTCGAAATGACTCGGTCGGGAAAACGTGTCTGATTAGAAGTGAGAATGTAACGAAAACACATATTATATATATATGTGTGTGTGTGTGTGTGTGTGTGTGTGTGTGTGTGTGTGTGTGTGTGTGTGTGTGTATTTGTAGGTGCAATTATTAGTACACATTTGCAATTATTATCAGCCCCTTCAGCGTGTCCGTAGGGTATAACGCGCGTTGGGGTGATAAAGAAATATATCACATACAAAAGAAATTATACAAACATTGCCACGACAATGAGTGACACCAGAATGCCAATTTGTTTAGATGTATCATTTAATACAGCTAAAACATAATGTTAACAAATTTTTAACTATAAACACTACTAAAAACTGATGAACACGCATTTTTAGATAGTGTTTTAGGAAATGAAATGAAAACGAGAAAAATAATAAAATAAAAATTGCAAAATAATGAACGAAGTTGAAACAAACACAAAATCTCACACATTTCTCATAAACGAACAATACAAACTCTACAATATTGTTAAACTTTACCGTCGCACGTATAAAGAACAAAAATATATAAAACTAGGTAACTAAACTTTTTATCGGTGTCATAAATTCGACATATTATGCGATGAGTTTATCAGGTGCATCCATCCATTATGAAATGCATTATGCGATTGCCTACGTAAATGTCGACACGTCACACGCTCCATCGTAAGCATAAAATCGATCAAATAGTGAATATTTAACAATAGCGATAAAGATAGCTGAAGTAATTTTGAATGTCGATTGTTATCGATAGAGGTTTTAATCGATTCAACAGTTTATGGCAAATTTTAATATTGCATAAACAGCTAGCTTTGGAACGTAGCGAATGAGAATCTTAATTTTAAAAACCAAAACTTACGTTCTTTGGATTATGTTATTCTCCTAAAAGCTATATATTTCAACTACCTATATATGTATTTAGATAATTTATAGATGATTTTTAATAACTTCTAGACAAGTAAACGGTGTATGTTGTACTTTTTTTTTTTTTAATATATATCCGAGATTGTGGATACATATGATCCATAGGTATATAAATTTTAGAAAACATAAGACAAAAATGTGAAATATACAGACATTGAACGCACAATGGTGTGGGCATTGTAAGACAAAAACAAAACATGAAAAATTGAAAACATTTCTCGCTTGAAAACACAGGAAAAACTACATTAATACCTACCCGTTTAAAATAATTTGTCATATAAATAACTTTTTGTGAAAAACATTGCTTTCAAAATTCGTATAAAACTTCGACATTATGTGAAAATTACAAATGAATTTATAATTATAATATGAATATTTTTAATTATCAGGAATTAATAAAAAATCCTAATGATTATAAATATAAATATTGTCCAGTCTGAACGCGCATCCAAAACCTTGAGGTCTCTCGTCCGCAAGGTCATGGAAGAGTTGTGTATAGATAAAGCTTTAAATAGTTTTAGCTATTTCTAATTTAATTCTAGCTAGTTTTAGCTATACAGCTCCGACAGCTTTCGTAAGCATTTCCTAATAGCTACCACAATCGATTCGAATAGAATTGTGGATTCTGCAACAATTTTGTTGTGGGCATGTTAAATATAATATTTAACGACGTATTTTCACGTAGTATCTCTATTAGTATGGATTTGTTCACATATATCTTCTATTTGCTTAGCACATAATCTATTCTATTGATATATTCTATAATAAATTATATGTAGATGCGCTTAAAAAACAAAATTATGGTATACATGATCAACGGACTAAGTGGGACACTTTCGTGGTTCAGCACACTTTCAAAACGGGCGTGTAAGTCGCTTTGAAAGGTTTGCGTTCCATTTTTGGCCAACATTTTTGGAATCAACACTTGTATTCAATCAATAAGTCAATCACGATACGTGAATTATTTTAATATTTTTTGTACTTATACTGAATTGCCAGTCAAATGTCTCGTGTTCGCCATTACTAAGTAATCCTATATTGTCGATGGGCGTGATGCAGGCGATAGTGACGGACAAATCTGCCAATAAAAAAAGTGTCAAAAAAGTGCCAATAAAAAAAGTGAATACAAGCTAGACTAAAGATCATGATGTTAGAAAGAAGCAAAAATATGAGTGAATGGAGTACTTATACCTCGATAGGAGACGAGAGTTGAACAAGTGAGAGTTTAATTGTATAATTGAGTCCCGAACAACGGTAAGCCGAAAAAAATATTAAGAGGGGCAGATAAACACAAGAGAAAAAAAAGTGAATGGGGCCTTGTGTGCTGAGAAACATTGCGAATAAAATAGAAAACGATACGTTGAAATGAATGGTCATCTGGTAAGGATGAACGAAATAACAGTGAAGAAAGAAATGTAAAAAGCGAGCATAAGCGTCGATAGGGGGCGCCCTAGAAACAAATATTCAACTAAAATTGTTGATACATCAAAGAATGGTAACCTTTTAGGCAACACAAATCGACGAGCTCGCATGACACCACCGATTAAAATCAATGAAGTAAAGGAGGTAAGTGGGTATATGACAATCGTACCTAGTACAAATCCATGGCCTTTCCAAAACCCGAAAAATTGTCTTCATGATTGGAACAAACTTGAAAGAGAAAAAACATGTTTAATATTAATTAGGAAACTTAATAAACAAAGCACACGCCATAGAATATACACAATGTGACGTCATTAACTAATAAAGATTTCATCGTGTCTATGATTTAATTAACAAACAAAAAATCGTACATATTCCTCTTTAACGCCACGAACAATATCATTCTGTAACGTGACATGAATGGAAATGAATAAAAAAAAAATGACCTTAAACGAACGTCTTATCAGTTAGTTACTAAAATATCGATTCTAGATCGATTACAAAAATTAAAGTCCAAGGCTTCTCTAGATATGAACTTGTTTACAGGATAAGCCGTACAAAGGTGGCTGTTTCAAACTTCAAGGATACACAGGCCTAACGAGGTTTACGATAAAAAAAAAAAAAACCAAAAATATGTTGAACGGTAATGATGACTCGGCGTGTACCTGTAACATCCTGGTGTTGCATTTAATGATTTAGCCAACCTCAAAAATGTCATCATAATACAAACTACAATCCATTAAACACTAATAGTTTTATATGGTTTTTTCCTTCGAGAAAAGCTGTTTGTACATAAAATTTAGGTGTTCCTCAAAAATAACATGCGAAATGCAAACACACTCCAAAAGTTAACTTGAAGAAAACCATATTTTCAATATATATCTATATATGTGTATGAAAATATAATAAAATGTGCAGTCGAGTGATTCCTGTCCAGAACGAAGTTTTTTTTAAATATGAATAATGCAAGGTAAAGAATAAAATAAAAGAGTTTCTTTAATTAAATATTATAGGAAAAATATTCATTTATTAAGAACTAGAATAATATATAAATGTATTATAAATTATATAAAAAAAAACAATAAATTTCAAGGGAAAGAGAGAGAGGAAATCCCATAGAGGGGGGGCATAACGCTTTTCGTTATGTTGCGATTTCTACAATCAACTCCTACCGCAAGCAGGGTTAATGAACTTCGTTCCAATAAATGTTAAACGCAAAAAAAATAACGTTTTGTCTAAGATGGGCGAATGAATATATTTATTAGAGAAAAGAACCGGTTACCATATTTTATAGACTGATATGTAATTTCTTGTCATATAAGAATATTTTTAAGGAAAAATAGATACAAACATTAACAAATATAAAAAATATATATTAAAATCCAGCTCCTAAAAAACCCTATCATCATGTTAATAGATATTCGAATAAGGTTTGGTTTATATAACTATAACAGACTTAAATATATTCTGATTATTTTAATAAAAAAGTTAGCGTGAAGGAGTTCCTTTTTCGCTTTTTCTTCTTATGGTATTTTCCATTGTTTGCCAGTTCAATTTTATCTTTCAATAAAAATGAATAACTGTGTTGTACTTGTACGTAATATATTAAAAAAAAAAATTAACAAATGATGGATTATTACGTCCGGTTGTACTGATTTAATAAAGCAATTTTAAAAACATGGCAACAATGTCAATTTCCGGTTATACTTTTTCTGGAAGAAACATCTACATGTCACTTTACTAGTGGTATAAAGTGTCTAAAACCAGGGCTTTGGCATTTGGGTGCACTAGAGTTTGGGACCCAACGCCAAGTAATACGTGAACGAAAATGGAATGTTGCTAATTCCGTGCAAATTAAACGACGTTGACGGCACGTCGGAGCTTCCATCAGACCGGAGCCCTGGGCCTCCGCCCCGCGTGCCCTTTCTGACAAGACGTGACGGTAACTTCTCAAGTGGAGCAAATATGTAAGTTTTTTTTATTATGAACCGATTCCGAATGCATTTATTTTACCGCTTATCGTAGCGACATATCAACATAGGTTTTTATATGAAACATTCTGATCGATTATGACATCATTTTTGTAAACATCAAATGTATTTTTTATCATATTATATCAGAATATTAAAAAAAAGACAATAACAAATTTTTATTTCATAACAACGTGTATTTACCTACATATTATGTTTACATTTCTTATCGTGGAAATTATTACCAGGCAAAAACATCGAAGAAATTCTTTACTCCTAGTTCAATTAGCCTCTGACACTTAACGATTTTTACGTATGCATAGAGAGCAAAAATAATTTATTCTTTATGATAGAACTTCAATTTATTTTGTCTGACACCCGTGAGAATAGATGGAGTTGTAGGAAAATGGGGTCAGAATCAGATTTGGGATCGAGGTTTTAAGATTCCTTATTTACGCGGACCGAGCCGCGGGCGGAAGCTAGTTCGAGTCATAAAATGGAAAAAAAAAAAACATCAGCCATTGCCCAAATTTAATTGTACCCACCTAAGTGGGTGGGTAACGGTTACTACATTAATATCACCTTTTGCGCCTTCTCATCAATGACGCGTCGAGGGCAATGCGTTAGGCATGATTAGCGAAAAATACACATGTAAAACTCAATTATTTGTTTTCGACGAAAATTTAATTTTATCTATTAAAGTTTATTGATAAGCATTTCATATCACACAAGATAATTCATCTACGTAATTTTTAATAAACGTGCATAACAATGTTTGTTACCATCTGTGTTTGCGATTTTGTTAGCGTGGAATTTACTGTTTAAAAACTAACTAATTAGCTGTGAGCCTATTCCAATGAAATAAACACTACACCTCAAGTCGCGTTCAGGTTTCCTATGAAAACCCCATAAAAATTCGTCTAGTAGTTTTGGAGACTAGCGTGTCCAGACAGATAAAGTTTTTTTTTTTTTTTAAATAGTCCTATTGTATTTTGTCACTCTCCATACATCACCGGTAACCGGTTTTTGGCAAATGTTTTCAATCTACACACATGACGATTCTACACTTTTATTACATGCGCAGCTGTACCCATGCAAAACATGTAATATTTGTATTGATATACATACATAAATTATATGCGTCATTAGGAGCATATATTTACAGTTTTCTTTAATTTTTTACATACAAAAAGATCAGACTCGGCTTTTCAATCGGGTTCTATTAAGTACAATATCCGGATCTCTACATGAATTAAAAAAAAAAACTTTCATTCGAAATCACCTAGGGTGCAATCAGCCATCTTACATTTTTTCTAATTATTTTTGCAAATAAAAAATCCAAAAAAAAAGAGACCGTCGCCAGAGTACCTATCAAATCAAAAAAAAAACCTTAAAGGTTCGTCTGTACACCGAGTACTACTATCTACTAGGGCATTGGGTCTTCATACCTTGACGTGCAGAACCAGTACAGGATGGCCGTGAACACGGCCAGCTCGGCGGCGCCGGTCGCCAGGCTGACGTGCTCTACCACACTCCACATGTTGTCCATTTTTTTTTTTTTTAATTTGTCTATTTAGATGCACTATTCGAAAACTATTACATTACACGACTCACTATTGAATTGCTTACTGTCTGCGCAAATAAAAAACAAATGTTTTACATTTCCAATTGAAGGAATAAATAAACGATACAAGTCCATAAATTGAAAACAAAACGGCAAGGTGTAATTCGCGAGGTATACTTTTCTTTGGTTAATATTGTTTATTTAATTTACATTCATTTAATAATTGTCGTTCGATACGGAGCAAGCGATAATTAAAATTTGACAATACGAAGAGAACACGACCGCTCGCCCCGACGGCGGAAGGTGCACTAAACTCGGCGAGAGTCCACACCTCTGTCATCGGGTCGGTTGCCCGCCGACCCCGCCGTGATACCAGCCTCTGAACTCTATAGAGTAGCTGGTTCGTGCGTGATACGGCTGATAAAAAAATTCGCATTGACACATGATAGAGAAACGAATAACACGACCTATATATATATATATATAATCAGCACTTTTAATTTTAAAGATAATTTCGTTTGTACGTTTGGATTTTTTTTTGTTATTGTTATTATTTGCTAATATTGAGGTGCTTTGTTAATTTATGAAATAAGAATATTAAGTGTGAATTGCTTATGTTTAGGTATGAGGATGCGAGATGGGATGTAAATACCTGTTTAAAATTTAGTACGTTTGCAGAATCACAAATACAACCTTATGCGTCAAGATAAAAATGAAGAATAAGTCACTGAATAGTAAAAAATATTTATTAAGTTAATCCTACCATGCTTTAAAAAGAGTTACTTTGCTATTTTTATCCGTAGAATCTAAGTTATCCTATCGTGTATTCAGCTTTCAACTTACTGAATCATAATTTATTTTTCAAAATTAATAATATCGTAAAACGAAATTATTATCTTTATTATGAATATATTATTTTTAGAAAGTTGGACATTTTCCAAATAACCTTTACGATCAAAGGGCAAGATGAAAAATGTCTTTCTCTCTTTCACAAAATTAGTACACAAAAAACGACGTTTTGACGAACTAACTTGACCGTTCAGGACGTACCATAGATTGTAAAGGATTTTTGAGCCCGCAGCTAATTATTAACGAAGAAACACAAAATGCGATCACAATGTGAAACTGACAACGACACGTGACCTTTGATAAACTCAGGTGGTTAAGTATAAGGCTAAGTATACTCTACTACAGTCGAATCGATTCTTCAATACGCGACGATATTGCATCACTAAAAATAATCGATGTCGGGCACGTGGCGATGCGTAATCTCATGCTCCCGTTTACTTAGCGTTCGGTCAGATAAAGTTGCCCTAGGTCATTCGGTGCCAAAACATTTAAGTCGTTAAATACTTATAGAAATGACAACTTTTTAAATTTTTATTACTATCTAAATTTAGAGAATATTTAAAACTGATACTATAATAATTGACATAAAGAAATAGATGTATATGAATAAAAATTTTGGGAAGATCTATTTCATATTTCTCTTAATAAAATCGTAAAACATACGATATATTTCTATAATACCATTTAGGAGACAAAACTCGAAAACATTAAAAAATAGACACGTGTACTTCAATATATTTTTTAATTCCAATAACAATATAATCAATCATAATCAGCTCAAATTAATATCAAATTGAACGCGTAACGTGTCTATTAATACAACACACTAAAAAATATTGGAATAACAATTATTGACCGATTTAATGACGTTTTAAACTTTAATCAAAAACAAATACAGATAAGGGTCATCAGCCCGTACGCTACGCATATGTTCCGAAACATAAGTGGAATACTACATTGTTTTAGAACTAACTACGCAGTTATAAACGAGGTCGATACAATATCTTCAGATAAAGTGCGACGCCGCGGACATATGGACGTACACCAAAACAATTATTGTCTGTGAAAACAACACGACCCTCGATTACATGAAGAAAAACAATACACAAAGGTTTTAGATGTAAGGCAGTTTCTTGGTTTCAAATTTTCACCGACATCGGACAATCGCGAGATACGACCAGATGGGCGGCGGCGGACCTACGTCAGGAAGGTTTATTTTTTTAATAGAAATAATGCAAAATAAGGAATAAAATGAAAGAGTTCCGTTTAATATTTTAGAAGAAATATTCATTGATTAAAAACAGTGAATTATAAGTTATACAAAAAATACTAAATAATAAATTTCAAGAGACAGACAGAGAGAGAGACAGAAAGTCGCATGGAGAGGGTACAATGCTTTTAAGTTACGATTTCCACAGTCAACTTCTATCGCAAGTCGGTTTGAAGGAACTCCGTTTCAAAGAGACTTAAAATCACGTGTATGTATTTACTGTAGTTTGTTTAAAAAGTTTTGTTCATTGCAAAATTTCCAATTGAAAACTTTAAGAAGGTAAATTTCTAACCTATGAGCCGTTTTCTCGGTGAATATAACAACTACAAGATTAAATTTGAAACACAGTTTATTAAAAGTACAATTTGCTGTATTAATATTTATAAAGAAAAAAATAAAATAAATTATATACACAATATGATAACTTTTTCTCGACAAAAAAAAATTATATATATATATAACGTTCTTATTAAAGAGGAATTGAAAATATGTCCTTCATTTTATTGAATAAAATTTTCATTTTCACATTACTGTATATTTTTACTTGCATTATCGATCACAAAGAGGATAACTTAATTTAATATGTAATCATTCGAACCATGAAAAATCTTTATGTTTTGCACTTAAGTTATGGTGTTCTGAGCGAGTGACTCCCGCGACGGCCCGTGTCCTAGTCAAATGACATGCAAAAACACCAAACGCTATCTTGTCTTTTGAATGGGGTTGCGCCGAAAATATAATGCAAAAACCTCCCCGAGAATTTAGGGTAGCAGGTCTGGACAAACTCTTCTTCGATATACGAGACCTATCGTCAATGATAAAATTGAAAATGCATGTGTTTGGCGAATATGTTGTAAAAAAAACCACTTCCAAGACGGAAGTCGAAAAATATTTTAAACAATAGAAGACGTAGTCTACTAGCTTTAAATTAACGATAAGTATTTTATAACAAAAAAAAATCTGTTGGGTTTGCGAGCGTATTTATGAGGAATATAAAATAATCGTTATTAATAAACAACGGCACGTGAAGAGTACATTAAGCCTTCCCACAAAAAGCATCCAAGTGTGTTTGACCACGCACAGCGATGGACACCACACGCGTGTGAAAAACGTATGTATTCGAGATATTATCACATAACGTCTAAATTGTATTCGGCACGTATATAACGAAATAACAAGGACTCTCAATACTGATTGTGAATTGTATTAAATTTGTCTTATACAATTACTGTGCATAACTCGAAGTATTCAAAGGATATCTCTATGATTTTCATTGATATTTTCTTACGGAAGCGTGGGTGAATACAGGTATCAGACCAGTTTAAATTGAGCGGGGGAGTGTATGAGAACGTTAAGAGTACCAAAAATTCTAACTTAATATGTTCGGTTCAAAAGTCGTCGACGGAAGAACTGAGGACACTACTAGTGTCCTTATAAATTCTGACGACCTCGACGATCTAAAAGCAATTATCTCGCGATCTGAATAACCAAAGAGGCTGCCTTGATGCATATATAAAAGAAATATAAAATTAATGGTAGATGTCGTTAAAAAGCTTGTAGGTTTTACGTTCTCCACATAAAGGTCTGAGACTATCTTATGTATTGGACGCCGAACACGACTGGCTCTCTGGCTATCTTCATACATGCATAATGAAGGTTCAGAAGACCGCATTGATGAATACGCAATGAATACGTCGGTCACGATACCTGGCCAATGTATTTGGCCGTCGCGTTCCTTGTCCGAAGCCAGAGAATGCTTTTT
Organism: Eumeta japonica; assembly: GCA_005406025.1. Lineage (NCBI taxonomy): Eukaryota > Metazoa > Arthropoda > Insecta > Lepidoptera > Psychidae > Eumeta > Eumeta japonica. Next base: position 760,823 of record BGZK01000021.1, read on the forward strand.
TTTATTTTCTGATTTGTTAAAATTTATTGCTAACCATTTTTTTTTGTGCCATTCATTGCAACGAAGTTTTTAATGACTAGTTTCAGGCAACGAGTGAACTGAAAAAAAATGTTATCGCCAAGCATCAAATGTGCATCACGCCGTTTCGTCATTGCACTCTGTCACGTCTTCCATCTCGTTATAATATAGCTTAGTGTGTGGACAACGGAGCTCTGCTAGGCGTATTTGCAGTTTGCCGTATGTGATAATTTCCCATGGGAAGAGCTCCATATATTTATTTTCAAAGAAATTAATACGCAAAACATATTTACTTATTTGGTTTAATATAGCACTATGTGTATATCATGTATTTTTTCTTTGGGAAACAACGACATAGCAACGATTAGTAATTACCTCAAAATTCCACAAATGATACTGAATACAGCAACATTTAGCTATTTTTTTTTTATCTAGTCGTTTTTAAAAGGTATGATACTCATATAGATACAATTGAAAATCAAACCCTAATCAAAATAAAGTATTCATGGCATGTACTTTAGTTATATAAAAAAGACGCGGCCGTTTAAACGTCGTCCTAAAATAAACACCACTAAAATTACTATTCAATGTTATTTCATAGCCAAATGCGTGACAAAATTCGCCTACCTACGTCGTGCGTCAAGGGAAAAAACACAATTCATATTTTTTTTATTTGTACGGTTTTTTTTTTTGTATAGGACATTAAAAAAAAAGTATTTTAACTATTTACGTTCTTTTTTAACGTATATTTTTTTTAATATTTGCGTTTTTCGTCTATGTACTTCCAAAAAGTCGGGTAGACAAGGTACGTCCAGCGTTGCGGCATGATTCGGACAAAGAAGGGAAGCAACATTGTATATCATCCGATATTTAAACCGAAATACCATAACAATAGATCCATTTTTAAATGCACACAAAACAAGTAACGGCCATTTTGTTATTGGCAGACAATATAAGTCGTATTTTTTTACAATTTATACGTGCTGTTCTAAAACAAGATCTCAATGGAGTGGTTTAATATTGATTTAAATTTTTATTTTTTGGTTAAATGTATGAAAAAAATCATAGTGTATTTTTCTTCATAATAAAGTTTAATGTATTGTAGTGGTCACCTAAAATTAAAATTAATATGAATCTTTAATTTCATAATGTCATTGAAAATATACATGAAAAAACTTGATAATTTCTAATCTGTATGGAGTATAGTAATATAAAATTTTCTCATTACTTATTATTAATCAAGGCAAGCAGGCCCTCTGCGGCACTTGCCCGAACGCGCGCACGCTGCTTCTACGGAACCCTCCGACCGTACTCCGAGGATAAGAGCAATGTTTCCACCTTCGCCCTCGCCCTACTGGCAGCAATGAAGGGATGTTTTAGGACTGTACCGCAGGGTTAATTGTTCCTCAATGACTTTTAGCGTTCGATCAATCAACCGATCAATTCTAAAATCTATTCAGCTCTAAAGTTTCGCAAACCACTTGGCCCGATTGACGCGAAAAATATCAATATCGACATTGTCTAAATTTGAAAATTTATGGATAGTATTATTTTTGTACTCTTTCAACTCGAAAATAATGTGAAGCCTTAACCTAAATTCTTTTCTGGTGATGAACACCATGAGGTCGTGCCATGTCGACCATGGCGTTTACTTGAAGTCCAAAATCGTAATTTCACAATTCGTTGTTTACGTCTTTCCCCGAACTGACGTATAACATTTATGCTAATCATTCGAGCTCCATAATCAGGAACTGCGAATCGTCCTCTATTATTACCATCCGGTAAGCAACGCAATCATAAATAAAACGATTAACAATCAATCATTGGCTAATCTCCGATTAAATATTTGATTGTTACGTACGATGCATTCCCAGAGAGGCTTCGAGAATAATTAGGGCTTAAAACGTACCACGCACGTCATATTCGCCTTATCACGATCTATGCCGATGAGATAGGACACGATGCAGAAGTTTTGGGGGTACATTTAGATAACTCGAGTACATCTGTACATATGTATAATGAAACAGTAAAACCCGGTGCGTCTCTATATTGTAAGTACGTATGAGAAATGGTGAGGGGGACTATAAAAGAAAGGTAATAAAAGAGAGAAAAAAAAAACATTTTTTTTTTCAATTCTTTGACTGTCTGTCTGTTCGCGCATATTTCTGAAATGACTGAACGAATTTCAATACGGTTTTCACGGGTGGATAGAACTTAGCTTCGAACAGAATATAGGCTTTGTTTTATTTAAATTAGATTTCAGAAAAAAAAGGTATCCACATTTAAAAATCTAGCCTGAGAAGTTACAAGTCAAATGATAATTGCTAAAACCTACACTAGACCTTCCTACCATGACGCGCTGGACTTATTTAGAAACATACTAGGGATGAAAAGGGATTTGGAGGGGGAGTGGACCGGTAAATGAGGTTGGGAGTTGAGTTCAGATAAAATTTTTATATTAACAGACCGAATTCCACGCGGGCAAAGCCGCGGACGGAAAACTAGTGAACAATAACATTATGCACCTTGTACTGGTTATCTTAAGGTCGTGCATATAGTAATATCTTTATAAATATGCATAATTGAATTTAATTATCAGCGGGATAAAAGAGGCTTATAGATAATTTTTTCATATATCTTGGATAGAGGTCACAGAGGTCGCGTAGTAGCTAGTTAGTAATTTGAAGTTAGACAGTTAAAATTGTAGTAAGTTTTTCTTTAACTTCAAGAGTTTGGACCAAATGGTTATAGGTATGTTTCTTTTTCATGTAATTTTTCACTGTTTCACTGCAAGAAGGAGACTCAATTGCAATTGTTCAGTGCGTCTATGAGAACTGCTAGTTGTATAGTTACTGTTTCGAGCGATATACAGTAATTTATTGTTTCGTATAGGTAAAAATAAAAGTATAGATTCGTATTTGTGACATTTTTGAAGATATATCTGTATGATAAAAGTATTCATTTCACGGTGGTAATAACGACTTTTAGTTATCTGTGAATATATGAGAAAAAATTAAAGACTTTGATATTTTATTGATAACCCAGATCTCTAATTATATAACAAAACACATACATGTAGTCTTCGTGGGATTTTTTTTTAATACTTGAGACATCACAGAGTAGCAGTGATAGTTTCCAGTCTACAATAGAACACAATTATTGCAACAATATGATATTTTTTTTGTACTATACAAATAAATATACGAATGACGCACGGTAATGTGATATAACATATTTATGTTGGTATATGTTCCTTTTATTAAATGCTTCCAGTACAGATAGATGTCTTCGAACCGGTTTGTATCGATGTTTATGTTTGTTTAAATAACCATTTGTAAGAACTTGTGCACTTATTGCCTTATCGCATAATAATTAGCTTATACACCTATGACGACATCGATAAACAAATATTTAAAACCGATCATATCTCGTTTGTTTATTCTGCAAAAAAACAGTAATCAAAGAATATGTAACTAATGCGTATGTTTAATGAAAAATAGTCTATATTAATAGATATTTTAAACCATAGACTACAGTAAAACTTTTTGGGTGCAATAAAAACTTTTAAAATGAATTAACGTCATTTTATGTTCGTTGAACGATGACTACAGGCGAGCCTATTAATTTATTGTCAAACCCCTTAATCGAGTTATTACTTCTAATCCAATAATTTTCTATTTATTCACATAAATACATTTATATGGCTACATTAACGGCTTTGCTTATAACACAAAACTTGATATTTGTATATACTTATTGAATAATATCCAGCTCTTTGCTTTCCAAGGAAGATGTGCACTAATACGGCGTACGTCACAAACACATCAGGAGTCAGTCGTAAGTCTAAAAAGTGAGTCTTCAGAAGTCAGTCTAAATAGTGGCATCGAAGGTGCTGGATCGTGGATCGCCTTATTTATTTCATCGCGGCGAGATATTCGCGTCATATTGGCGATATGCTAAACCGCTTACAAAAACGTCATACTCGACGTCAAACGTCATTTTATTATATACATACCATTATAAAGTAAAACCACTTGCCCACGTACTTGCAAACATGAAGCTACAGTATACACCTCTAGAATCGTCTCAATAGAATACCTAAGCTGTTGAGAAAACTTTCATGTTTGTGCATTCTTATTATTATTACTACAGATATAACAGTTTTAAATTATTTTTAATAATATTATTAAAAAAATAAGTACTACCTACCACTTTAGTGATAAAAAAAACAACAATATTTGTATCACCAGTGTTATTTGTAACAGTTATACCATCTGTGGGTTCGTGGTCTCACGATCACGGCGAAAGTTTTGCCTTTATTCATTGCAAAAAAATAATACCAATTTCCACTGATATCATTAATGCGAAAGTGTTTGTGGGTTTGGTCTATTTTTCACCCAGCAACAGAGCGACAGATCGATGTGATTTTTTGCGTATAAATAATAATTTATAAATAGGAATATTTCCTGTTTATAAATTATTTATAAATAATAATTTATAAATAGGAAACGACCTTCGGGCAGTGGTGAAGACGCAATTTTATCGTCACAACGATACAGATCTTAAGTCAACATAATTGGCCCATAGTGGAATAGTTCTAAAACGTAATTCTGTAATAACGTATTCATGCTAAGACAGCTCACGTGACCTGTTTTATGTCAAAGCAATAGACAAACACGCACGAGACCATGCCGCTAATTGACCCGAATGAGATGTCCTAAGGCGCCCTTGGCGATCCTTCAGTCACGCACATAGGACCCATAGATTTCCTTCGTTGATCTACTTCGATTTAGTTTCCCCTAGCGGGCCCAGCACGATGCCCTAGAGAAGAAAAGGACAATCATATAGAGCGACTCCCGTTTATGGTGTCACGCTGGGACCGTAGAAAAACTCTACAGAGTCTTTTAATCTTAAATCACTACATCCACTTCCGAAATCACTCCGTTCTCCCATATCACTACTCCTAATATCGTCACATATCTATCGTTCGAGAACACATACGTATGACAGCGATAGTATCTACATCAAAAAGCGATATCGTAATCTGTCACACCACGAGTCCAGCTCGCAGTTCGCCGGCTCGTCTATTAGCATACCTATAACCAATGATGAAACATTTCTCTCACAGCAGAAAGCGTTTAATTAAGGCAGCGATAACGGGCTGACACGGGCCACAGTTACATAAATACCACTAACGTTGGACATAATCGATGTTCGATGTGTGTATCGGACCCGTCATCGCGCGAATTCGGACGCGATAATTGAATCGATATCGCGACACGATGTGACCTGATGGAGTGCCGGACGAAGTTCACGATCGTGCATCGGTAACTATGCGTCAAGATATTAATAAGTTTTACATATCAAAGAAGATTTATTACTAGAATGTTTGTTAAAATATGTGATATATGTTATTATTCGGTATGACAGCGATAAAAGGTGACAATTGCAAGCGAACGTGTTGCGTCATAATATACAGGCATATAGCATTAAAATTGCATTACAAGAATTGGGAATGTGAAAAAAAAGTAGTTTTCCGGCTCTGGAATATCGTTTATGTTGAAAACTGGCAGGAAAACTGAATTTTATTTTTCTCGAGAGAGAAGTGATTCGAATTTCGAACACTAAACAATTCAGTTTAGCGCACGTTCTGAAACTAATTTTTTGCATATAGTTTTTTTTTTGGTTCTTTATATCATGTTGACTGGAAACTTAACAAACAGAATCATTTTTTAATGAAAAGGAAATGTATAAAACGTTATACGTACAAAATATAATGGTTTATAAATAAATGAAATATCAATGATTTTTTCCTTAAACAGATTCTTTTTTTATTTCACACGGGAGCAAAGTTATCTGCATTCATTTCTCGAATTTTCTCGAATCACAAACTTCGAAATTCGCTCGAATCCTCCGCTTCCTCTGATTTCAAAACTAGTTCTCGCTGTAGAAATTACCTTTGCTCTGAATAAAAAATGCTTTAGAATAAATAACTATTTTTACAAATCACATCTACTTCGTTTTCGAATCAACAATTCATATCTGAGTATAACGAATTGAATTTGAATGGGTGCGTTTGAATCGCTGTACCTAATGAAACTATTTATTCATTTTTTCTATATATATTCATGTTTTTGTTTTATATTTTTTCCTGTATTTCGCCTTCCCAATTTTTAACAATAAACTATTGTGATAAAAATAGGTACTACTCGAAAAAAAAAATGCTTAAATCAATTTATCTCAAGTATAGATAAAGACTTGAGTGTTGTCCTAAAAAAAGGAGATTATGAATGTTTGCGAAAAGATGCATGTTAAAATCCACCTGTATACGCTTCTGTCGTGACATTTATTCGAACAAGATAATTGAAAAGTTTAGACTTCGATGTAGTTCGGATTCAAATTTGAAAAATTAGTATCCGATTTAGGCAATGTCGAATATTATTCAGAATTTCACCAGAATAATCATCTTATTATCCAATCAAAAAATAGTTAAAAGACATTGTATATATAATCATATGCTTGTAAGAAGTTGATGTTGTATTCGTTGAAACATCAGTTGTCTTAAATTCCTTTTTTTTTCAATATCTTTATATTTTACACGTACTTATATCAAAAAGAGATATTTAATTTCTTACTTACAAGACTAATCACATATACTGATTAGTTTCAAGTTTAATATCATTTAAGAAATGCTAGAATTTACACGAGCGCGATATATAGTAAGACACGAAAAGTGTCTGTTTTGTGATCTTAACCATACTATCTGTTATTACGATAGATAACGTGCCATACACACACAACGAATTTCGTTATATTTACATATGTATACACGCCTTATAATATTAAATAACAAATTAAATAAAACGTATTTTATGGTACGGCACAAATCGTGCTCACGTCAATAGTGAATGCGACTGATGCATCATGCTGTCCCACGTAACGCTCGCCGAGCTAGTACAGCAGCGACGCGTTCATTATATATCTGTCGTTTAGTCGACACGAGCCGACTTTACCCGAACGAGCGTTACTTAGCCGAGCGTAACGGCCTAGTCTCATTCAATACCCACGAAATAAAGTGCTTAGCGCGCCTATAAAGAAGTTTTCATATGTACATACGCTTATAAGGGAGCATCCATTAATTACGTGAGACGCTTGAAAGGGGGGTCAAGCCGAATCTCACCCAATCTTACGGCGGTGGAGGGGGCTCGACAAATATCACGTAATTTTTTTTTACAAGAAACAGTGCAAAATTGAAAGAAAATAGGATAAAATGGGATAACATGAAAATAGTTTAAATACTTGATAATTTTGATAAATCTCACGTGAGATTAAGAAAGGTGGGCTTAAGACAAATCTTACCAAAAGCTGGGGTTAAAAATCACCAAAACGCCTCACTTAATTAATGGATGCCCCCTAATATTAAATAACGTATTAAATATAACGCAACAAGGACGTAAAAAACTGGCCAGTATTTTGATACAACCCAATAAGATCTAGTAAACGGCTATATGGTAATGTGTGCATCATCCATAATGATGATGGCGCATGCGAACAAAGAGCGCAAACACCTACTATGTTTGTCAGACTTATAAATATCTCTCGGTTTATTTCTTTTATGGACTCTACGAAACCATTATCTAGGTTTGTATTACTGGTACATTGGCCCGTACTAATTACAATATTTACGAGTTAATGTTATTTCTTTCTACGGCCATAATAATATGTATTGTAATAATTATAAGTGTTGAATGTCGAGGCATCGGTTTATTTGTCGGTTTAGCTTCTTTTTTTTTAACCTTTCAATCTGTCGGTGGTGACGTACAATTTTCATTAACTTGATATCCGGCCGGGAGACGTCAGAATAAACAGACGATGTTTTTATTGCATAGGCGTAGAATTCTAACGCAAAGCTTATGTTTTATTCACTAAGGAAACCAACGTCATAAACAAACGTGTAACAATAACACGTATCTATGACGTCTTTTTATTTATTTTAAAAATTATTTAACGACACCTTTACTTGACGAATAAGGTATTGAATGGTTAGACCCCATTAGAATACAAAATCTATAAAATTGGTCACGCTTACTTTAGTTATTTTTTTTTATTTAATAAAGATACCTAAAATAACCTGATTTAGTGGTATTTTTCACCAGATTTGCTTCAAAGAGTTATTTTTAGCTGCGCGACATATATTTATTTCGGTTGATTTTAGATCTATACTAACTCGCTTTTTGCTTTCCAATTTTTAAATTTCAACTTTGAAACTTATGTACCTAACTCAGTCGGGTTTTAGTTTATTTTAATTAACAATTACTTTAACTGACAATCATCCACCGCTGTGGCGTATCCTCCCTGAATCTGTTTACTTCACATTAAGGTGCTTGACTTCGAAAGTCCACGATCGCACAACGCAGGTTGGTGTGTGTGTGTGTGTGTGTGTGTGTATGTGCGTGCGTGCGTGCGTGCGTGTTTGCATACATACCTAATTTAATACAACGTCAAAAGAGCATTTTCTATATGTATGTAATTTTTGACATTGGTACCTCGAAAACGGCTCTAACATCTTTTACATAAATTTATATTTTGATAGTTTTACTCTTCACGCTTATCTATATAGGCGTCTTCTCTGGAAAAAACGAGGCGAAAACAATATACCTACACGCAGTGGCGTAGCTAGCTTGAGTGTCACCTGGGGCGGATTTGAAGTGACACCCTAAAAATCAAAACTGTTGACTTGAAGAAAAATTGTAATGATAAACAATGTTTTATATACCGTTGTGCATTTTTTGTGAAGCAAAATTTGCGGTCCGTTGAATTCGGGTGTCACCCCTGAATGGGTGGCACCCCGTGCGGGCCGCCCCCACCGCCCTCCCCTAGCTACGCCACTGCCTACACGTCACCTTATTTAGCGCTATTTTGTAATTGTTTCTCAACAACAAATGCCACTAAATGACATAAATTTGAAACAGTACTTACTACATAAATAAAATACGCACGTAAACTTTACAACTACGTAGTGTCTATATTATATATCTAAACTAGCCATTACTCGTCCATTTCGCTAGGCATAAATTAAAATTTAGAAATGATAAATTATTGTTTTTTATGATTCAAACATGTCCGCGATTTCGCTCGCGTACGTATACATAAAATAAATTCCCGTCGATTCCTATCTCGACTAGTGTGATTCTCTATGTCAATTCTGGTTCCACTATCAAGTCCGGTATCGGTTTCGCTTTCGATTCCAATACTGTTTCGGTGCCGATTTCGTTAATTTTTTTGGGCATTGATGTTACATAACAAATTATATTTTTTAATTTTATTTACACATTTTTGTTACACAAAAGGTATTCCACATCCTTGTTGAGGATATTATCTACCTCTATACAAAATTTTATAACAATCCGCCTAGCCGTTTACTCGCTATTGCTGTATGTCTGTCCGGATGGTATTCCGAAATATATTCTAATCTAACTTCCCGATGAGTTGAAGACTTGAACTTTTCAAAATTCATATCAAATCATAACTCAAAATTGGATAACAATACAAGAAATTAAGAAAAAAAAAACGGAGAAAAAATACCGTCAATAACCTTTACAAGTATTTTAATTGCTATTAAAACATCGTAATCACAAATTTTCAAGGCAGTCTGTAAGAAGTTAAAAATCTATACGCAGTTTCATTCTTCATAAGGTTTAGAGAAATTATTTTACCTTTTCTAGTTAGTTTTAAAAAAACGTGGTACATTTTTTTTTATTTATTAATTAATTTTTGTGCTGCAGCCAAGTCAGTAGCAGCATCGCTCTACCACAATAGTAATAATGCCTTTTGCCCGGATACATTAATATTAATACATGCTGAAGCGAAACAAAAAAGTAATGTATTATATGAGACTAAGGGAGACGGATGGACGTAAAACGTAAAGATTTCCAGTCGACCAACAGACCCTTGGAAGGTTAGACGGAGACTTCAATATCGAGTCGTGCGTAACTCAGTTTTACCGACTCTACATCAAAATTAAATATGACGAAATTCGTTACTCTCAAAGGGCAACTCGACTGCTAAAAGGGCAAGAAAAAACAACGCATCATAATAATTCATCTAACAACAGACAAGCAGTAACGTATTTCTTAACAATAAATTGTTCGTAATGAGAAAATAAATATACCCGCATGGGCCCCTAATAATGGTATTTATATATTACTTTTAAATTCTTGACGGAAAATGTAATGCAATATTATGTTAAATTACTATAAAATAGTCAACATACCGAATGTTTTACAATTGTCGATTAGACAAAGGAATTAATAAATGACACATTACCGTCTTTCGGTAGTCACACATTCATATTTGTGATCGCGGGTTTATCAAGATAGATACAGCAAAGAGTAGCGATGGGTACTAGTGGTTAAAAGTGTCGCTTTGGAACTAAAAAGTACCGGGTTCGATCTCAATAATAGGCGATTTGCCCGAGGACTGTTTTATTTATGGCACCCAAAAATGCAAAAGTGCATGCGAGCCACCAGGGAGTAGGTGATCGCCGCCGCCCATGGACGCTCGCAGCCCTAAGTGAGTGACTAGTGCGTTACCGGCCTAGAAATAGGATATGCCGTGAAGAGTGGACAACGGAGCTTTTAGAAAGGAATAGGATATCTGATAGATTTAGGAAGTGGACCACCGGAACTCTCACACATTGAACTAAAAGAGAAAATGGGATTTTAGGTCCAAGCGTTTCTATCTGAAATAAAAGGATTGTGGAATTGTATAGTTCAGAAGTGGCACGATCAGAAGGTGACATATAATTGATGTCAAACAGTTTTATTGGCGTTCAATCGAATTTTAATTTTTCATCGTGGCACCGTATCCGGTCCACGATTTCGTGATATCACGTCCTGTCTCGACCGACAGCCTATTTTTTGCGCCATATTAAATATATTGCGCAAGCGCGTCTCTGAAAATTCACTTTCGTCACCAAACAAATCGGCCGACGTGGCCGCGGTGCGATTGTACGCAAATGAACGTGGCGTCGGCGCGATAATTAACAGGCAATTATTCGTGGTAACGTCATGAAATATGCATTAAGTTTCAAAAATTTACAACATACATAACCATTGACAATATGGCCGCATCGATACGAAATAAATGAAACTCGATTAATTAAACGGTAAAAAAAAAAATATGGTGAAAATATCATTATTACAAATGTTGTATACGTATTTTGATAGCATGAATACCTTTTTCGTTGACTATGTAAGGTAATATTGCATTAGTCGCAATATTTTCTTCTCTTTGTTAGAGTCGAGAACGACCAACTGGTGATGAATATTTACAACAATGGTGAAGTATTTTTATTTTTCCAGTTACATTGAAACTAACTTCAAGGCAAAAAAAAAACAGAACAAGATCCTATACATAATTAAATAGTCTATTAAAAATGTGTTTCTGTTTATCATTACAACGAGAGCAAATAATGAATCCTTTTAGGGATAAGGAAGGCCATGATAGTCCAGAAACTCGACGCATGCGAGGCAAGAAGAACATATTGTCGATGGCAGAACAACAAAAGACTATCGAAAATATTGAGATCATAATATCTATGATATTCGGGAAACCACTTTGCAGATCGAAGAAACTCATTTTTCTCTACGTGCGGGCCTAATGCAAAAATGGATTCAAAAACATTGAAAACAGGAGAAACAATAACAAAATTCATGTTAAAATACATAAAAACGAGGCGTTTAAAACCAACCAACAGTAAGTAAGTACGATTGCAAAATCTCATATACTTTGCAACACTGTCAGTAATCTATTCCAAAGCGTAATAGTAAGGTTACATCGATCGATTTGCACGCTTTTTCGGTAATAAAAAGAAAGGAATCCATATTATTATTATTGTATTTTTATAATATATCTGATAATAATTATTATAATGTTATCTCGTGATACTTTTAAGTATAACCTCGACAAAAAAAAAATCGTCAAACAAAACCCTCAACAAGAACCGTTTCGACAACTGTTTAAATAGGCGCATCTGTATTGGCTTAGATGTTACAATTTTCATAAACTTCGGAACATATTGTCAAGTTATTACGTAAGGAAGGACAAAGTATAAGCGAAACAAACGAACAATAAATACTTAACGAAAATTAGACGGATGCTAGGTGGTGCATTCATAGGAATAGTGTCATAAATAATTAATAACAAACGAAAACAAATTGGCCATATCAAAAACGATTAGCCCAGAAGAGTAGCCGTATTAGAATGTACGAATACAACGCACGAAACTCTGCCGCTCTGAATTGCCTGCGAATGATGTAATGCGCAGTTTCAGCGCTCCCCGACCCTTACCTCTTCCGCCTTCCTATATTACGCCATTGCGACGCTATCGTGACTAACTTCACAACGGTCGAGTTTCGTGCGTGGTACGGTAATATGGAGTGTAAATTACGACACCGAGTAATGAAGACTAGATTAACGTTAGGGCCGATAACCTAAACTGGCCTGAAATGGGCTAACCATTATGAATATTTATCAGTCGATATTAATATAATATTGAAATATGTCGATTTTACATATACAAGATACAGCCAAATTAATATTCATCCAATCGGAAAATCATCGATGAATGATAAACTGCGAATCGATAAAAGATGTTTGTCTTCGTATCGATATTCCTTTTATAAATAAGACTATAAGAAAGAGTAGTGATGTCAACATCGTCGTCATTTATCTACATCGTGCACAAATACTTTGTGTTAGACAGGGATGTGCAGCATCGACATGATTGTTAAACGTAATCATGAATAGTATTAATGATTTCTAGGAGTATGAATACAGACCGAAAACGGGCGAGTAATTTTCAAATGCTTCATGCACACCGACGTACCACTTGGACAGTCGGACAAGTGAATTCGAGTCGTGACGATGGTAAACAAAATGAACCATTCCGTTCTATCTATCTGTTAATTATTTATATTTTATTTTATGAACTAGACTTTTTAAATAATGATAAATAGATATTAGATAGAAATTTTTTGTTACGGACATGAGTGACGCGGTGCTGTTCATTTACATACTGTATAACGTCCTAGAAAATTATCAATACGGGAAAGTGAAAGAAGACGTAGTGACTAGAGTAAAAAATGGTATGAAAAGGCGGTTTAATCATCCGGATCGGATGGACGATATCAGATCAATGATAGAGATCTATACAGAAAATGTGTGTGACGAGGAGTCGGCGCAAGAGCACGCCCTGAGATAAGTCTTACGCATAACAAATTGGTAGCATATAATAAAATATTAAATTTTTTTAGCATCTGAGGTCAGTGAGCCTGCATGCAGGAATTGACGAATATCAGTAAGTCGAAGACAGTATGTATGGATCGCACCAACCGAAAATTTGGATTGCAACCGGTTTAAAAACTAGTGGGTGCAAGGTTATGTTAAGAATGCAACGTTCATCGCCATAGAGAAATTGTTGTCACAAATTTCGACATGATAAATAATTAGATCAACGGAGATGCGTTATTAAAGATTGGAATTTGAATTTCGTATTCAAATTTATAGTACAATATATAATACAATAGCTTGTATTTTAAAATAATCAAATTAATTTTCTTGATCAAAAAGAAATCGTTTGACCAATTTTCGCACAATATGCAATAATATTGATATAACTCTCTCATTCATAATTTTATTCATATATTACATGTTATCTTGGGACCTAACAATAGGAAGGAGTTATTAAATTACTCGGTTTATTAAAATTAAACTTTTTTTTTTGTAACGTCAATTCGACTGCTTTACGACCTTTTATAACACTTTTGAAAGCATTAATGTTTTTCAAAAAGAAAAAATTCATATTGACATATACGATGAAAAACATAATAAAGGATACAAAGTAAAAAAAAATCTTCCTGATTTAATTTACAACTAAAATACAGTATTGCTATTCTTATTTCTGTTTTTATTAAAATTTAATAAACAAAAAATAATTACTGACCTAAAGGAAATTAACATTGTCTGTGAACGTATTAATATATAATTAATTCATGTTTGACATTTACAATGCAGCATTAAAAACAATTTAAAATGATACTTGTGTCCGCTTGTCTGGCTAACAGACATCGGAAACAGCAATGTGAAGTTACATAAATATAACATTAAAATATTCGTTTTTACTATCGGCAGTTTTACAATCACTTGAATGGATGATAATCCTGTATGTTCGTGTTTTTTCGTCATTATTAAAATCAAATCGAGGTCAAAAAATATGCCCCGAAAATTATACTTTAAAATTTATGCAACTGTACTAGATACCGGTTCATTATATCGCCTAGTTACAAATTAAAAATTTTTAAATATGACCGCACCGCAACTAACGTGAAACGCGTCTAGAAAAGATAACTTCCTTGCGGCCGCTTATAAAGCGGACTTCTAAAATAAGAAATGAACATAACAAAAAAAAAAAAAAACAAATAGTAAACCGTCCTATTTATAAACGAAAGTGTGTAGTATAGCGGCCACTAAAAATGTACGAGGTCGCCGTACAGTGCGAACGTAGAAAGTGATGATTCTCACCTTCTTTCTTTGGATGCTTGAAATTAAAAAAAAATGTTTAATGGCGCCAAAAAAAAAGAAACACTTATAAAATCACAACATACCTCACGAATCACACGAATAACCAATCCTATTCAATTCGACTACATAAAATTTTACGTGGAATTTTCCGATAGTGAAAAATAGTCACTGGGCTGAAGCGATTAAAAATAATTTATTTATGTAACATCGCGGGACAATATTCTTTTTTTTATACATATATTCTATGAACGTCCTCCGTCACCAGGAGCGTCTGACGCGATACTGAACCGACTTTACACTATTACATTACGTCGCGGTTTAGTCTACTGACAGGAGAGCTCTTTGGTTTGATGTTTGTCGATGGACCCTTGTTCAGTATCCATTGCTGGATTGCAGTACTTCACATAAAATGTATTCCGTGAAAAGGAAGCGGTGCATAACATCGCTATGAGACATTCGCTTACGAAGCACGCCAAACTTCCCGTCATAAATAATTCATTAGAATTTGTTAAGTAAATGAAATTATTATTCTTTAAAGCAGCGAATTTTTTTTTTGAAACAAAAGTTGGGGAAAAAAAACACGTAAACATATTTACTGTAAAAACAATGGATGGGCCAGTGGATAAAAAAAAACAGTATTGTATTTATGTTCATATTCTATCGAGTCATATGTATATATACTAACTTTTACCCACGGCTTCGCTCGCGTAGACACAGAAAGAATCCCTTCATCTTGTACATATCACCCCATTACGAAATCGAACTCCCGATCGCGGTCCAGTATTTAATTCCGACTCTGATCTTAATGAGATTTCAATTATATTCTCGATTCCGGTCGTGCTTTTAATTTTGACATCCGCAGGTACCGCTTCTCATTCAGATTCCAGTTATGCTCCAATTTTGATCCCACACTCGATCCTGACCTCGCTCACATTCCTGATTTCGGTCTAGATTTTCAATTTCGTCTCTCCTGTGTGCAATTTCGATTCCGCCACCGGTCACGACTCTGATTTGGACGAAGACCTAGCGAATGTCAGTAATATCAAAATAAAATTTGGACTTTATTAGTCGGGGACAGTGTGACTTTCTATGAGTGAAAGGATTTTTCAGGATATTTAATGGCAGAAATATGAACATGATGTAATTTTTTTTCCGAAAGTTTCTCTCGTTCGAGCGTACAACATATAGGTAGTTTAGTTTCATAGTCATCGAATAAACAATTTGGGCACCCAAAAAAAGGAAACGGATAAAATACATACAGCGGTTTAAATTTTTCACAAAACATTGCCTTATTTCAGACTCTTAGAGTTACTTTTCAAAAAATGATACAATCATTATTTGTTATTTGTAATAAGAAGCTAAAATACAATTTTTATTGTTTATGACTTCAATGGTCTCACTTTTTTTACGAAAAAGTTTAATCTTATTTCATCCCTTTTAGAATTGTTTTCAAGAAAGATGCATGTTATTATTATTTTTTATTAGTAATGATTATCTAAAATATAAATTTTATCACGAATAGCTTAAGCGGTTTCGATTTTCCATTCAACATTTCATCCCCTTAATTAAAAAAAATTAAAGTATTTTTTTTTCTTGTTTCTATCAGTCACTAAACTATTAAGTTTGACATCTCTAGTTTTACATTGACTCGTCACGAGATCTGCGAAACTATAGATCCGATCGACTTAAATTTTGATATAGTTACTCTTTTTGAGACGTAAACGTTCACGGAAGAACGGATTTTACATAAATTACTAATACTAATATGGATCAATGGATGTAGAAATGAGGCTTAAATCGGTTCCGTTTCTACATAAAAAGTGAATGTCAATTTTAAAAAAAAGGTATTTTGATATTGTTTTCACTGTTATAAAAGTTAATAAATCGTGCAACGGCAACTGACAAATTAAAGTCAATAAAATGGAAAATCGGGTCACCAAAAAATCACTTTCACATGTTTTGTATCTCCTGAGAAAAATCGGGGTACCTACAATCAAAATTTCTAATTCGTCACCTTAAACTTGCCAATTTCTAGAAGCTTGTTCCCCTCCCATATAAATGTATAAAGTAGACAATTCACCGACTTCCAATTCTTTTTGTAAACTGATGACGGTATTTTGCAATTATTTCTTTGTATATATTTTTTTTTTTCCTTTTATTTTTGTCGGATACAATCATAAATTCGGCCGCGGATGTAATTTTTTGTTTACGATCCATTTTTCACGTGTTTCCCGTACCTTTCGAAATCTTCAAATACACTGGATTGTCCACCCGTGTGAAGAGTAACACCCGGATCATTAGTACGCCGTGTTTATTAGGCTCAAGGCGGGCATGGTGAATCTTGATACGGAACCAATATTCATATTTTCTCAAGTCAATTGGCTCGGATCGCGTCGCACTGTAATGCCATGGCGACTTCGAAGAGCTGACGAGTGCTCCTGGCTTTCGTGAAAGACCGATAGACAGACTAATAGTTAGCTTTAGGGGATCCGGTGAGCCGACACGAGAATATCCCTACGAACATTTTCATTCGTCGTTAGAGCGAACGATTCATTAACCCGGCATCGAACAACTGGCAAAAGATTTTTTTTTGCCAAGCTCTTGATTTCTTCACTTAACGACTTCCATTATTTCTTTTAAGCATCTTTTTCTAATATTGCTTACGTCAAATAAGGAAATAAGTTAGTCGTTGCGAGCCAACGGATAAGCACGAATGATATATTTTACCCACTCGGCATTATACACTATATTTATTAAGATGAAAAAGTTTTTATATAAATAGCGAATATATTTAATGTGCAAACACCGTTCGGTCCTCCCAAAGTTTGCGTGAAGTCAATGGGTTTTGTCTTCAATGAATGATATAATGATTAGCGTTCGCAATGTGTCAAAACTAATCAGTAAAGCTGTTTAACCCTTTATATGAAACCGTAAAGTTCCGGGTACTAGTGGGACTCTTGTTATCCAGCACGCTCGAAATTAAGTGAATTTATCTGTCAATGTCCAATACTGGCGAAAACCATCGACAAGCTGCGTCAGTCACATATTGTCTATGTATACGTGCAGTAATAAACAAACTTTTTTAAGTGACAAATCCGTTCATCTTATATCGTTTGTGTTTGGGCTTTATTACTTAAAAAGCAAATTTGTTAAACTTACGTCGAATTTTTATTTTTCCCCACTATATTTATTGACACACTATAGTATCTATTACCTATCCCGAATCCAGTTTCTGGCTAAAGGTTGCACGAATACCGGCTGGCTCTACACTCCCGTCACTCCTAATCCAAGCTAGAACCTACACTCCCCCCGATATTTACGCTCCCTTCGGTGTATCGGGACTTGTCCCTTTCAGTCATTGCGACTGGCTGAAGGTTGAGCGATGATGATGATGATGATGATGCTGATGATGATGATGATGATGATGATGATGATGATGATGGTGATGATGAACCCCGATTCTATAACTCGAAAGACATAATTGGAAATTGTTCCGTTCCAAATCAATATTTCAACAATTGAAATCTTGAAATATTTGTTAAGTAAAAAACTCGCTGATTCGAAACTTTTAGCATGTCCCTTGAAATTCCAATTGACAAGAGTCTTCTGATATTAAAGAACGATGAATGGGACTGTATTGCTTGCGACACATGAGCAGTGATCGGAGCCCAGCCCAACGAGCCCAAGGTCGTTGTCGTTATGTCCACCAGAGCGTCCGCAGTGCGATCCTGTGGCCAATTTTTGTCTCTATCATCAGATCACTTCAATACAACGTCAATACCGAATTACCACTGGATCCATTTTCACTGCATTTCAACATCATTGGATCCTCGAAAACGTAAAACTCAATTTCAGGATTCGACTGTTAGATGGCTGGTGAAACTAAACAACGTTGTTTAAAAACATACATACCGCATATTCTTATCGAGATTCAAAGATACAGGTAGGATGGTTAGTAAACATCCAGACAAATAGAAAGTTTATATTCAGCAACACTGAAACATAATAATGCACTACGGATTGATCGCATTTAATCTGTGACCATACTGATCGCCAAAAGAAAATGAACTCCTTAACACTCAAAATTCCGGTATATATAACTCTCGTCGAGTGTCTCATACATTCTTCGATTGTAAGACATTTATGAAAACAAAAATGTAAACATGTCGCGTCCGACATAAACAAAGAACAGTTATCGTAATCTCGAACATTCTATCCGATGCGCAAACCCTATAGAAAACAACACACGCATTTCCAGATAAACAGATAGAGTATTTATTCTTAAATTTTTTTAGTAAGGGAGCTATTTTGCAATTCCGCTATTTCGCTTGTGAACATAGTTTGTAATAGTATTTTCTTGATGATTAAGGTTTATAATAACGATTTGAAAATTAAGAAATTAAATTTGATACAGCACTAAAGTACATGGTACGAGTAGTAGATTGGCCCGCGTGGCGAAGACCGCTAAGAAGGACGAGGCCGTCCAGCCGTTTTCTTGTCCTTAAAATTTACCATAAACATTCTAAGGCATGTACGTAATTATGTTTAATACGTATGTAATTGGCGAGTTTACGCTGGTAAATCGAATTCGTATATAACTAACCCAACGATTTAAATTCATACGAGGTTTTTTTTTTCAATGATTTCCAAGCTAACTATAGCTAAGAAATTATTGATTTTTATTGAGTTGTTTGTTCGCATATAAGCCGTAATAATCATTTTGGAGAAATAATTGACTTATGAATGACAGAGGAATGGTCAAGACGCTGTCGCAATTGCAGGATTTTTGAAGTCGCAACATGTCACGTTGGGTACGACTGCGTAAAGTTTGGATGAAATGCACCTGCGTCCTACCTCTGGATACTTCGTACTGGGAACAATCGTGAAATTAAATCATTACAAATTGTTTTAATTTGACGATGTATAAGATATACTCAATCCTCATCGTAACCCATCTTGTATGAGAATATATTACGTTGAGGAAAAAGTTTTTTAGGTATTTTATAAGAAAATAATTGCAGCAAAATCTATTTCATTGTGTTTTTTGTATCTAGCTAGTTTTGATAGCATTAAACAGATACAATTTAAAAAAAAAAAGACGAATAAAAAGTAAAAACGGTGTTCCGTCATTTTTCTATTGTTTTTCTGTCCACCAAAATAAGTGAAATTAACGTAGAAATTCAATACATTTTGAAGTTTTATTACAAAAAAGATAAAATACAACACAAGCCGAGAAAAAAAAATTGTGACATTTATGGACCTAATGCAATGTCGGTAAAGAGTAGCACCTGGTTCAAGTGTTTTCTGTCCGGTAATTTTGATGTCAAAGACGAATTTTGCTCTAGTCGACGTGTTACGGATAAAGTCATTGCCATTTTGAAAAAAATAGAGTCAGATCGGCATATTAGGTCTTATGACGTAGCTAAAGAGCTGGCGATTGACCACAAAACAGTTTTGATCCATTTAAAAAAAAAGCTGAGTGTACAAAAAAGCTTGATACTTGGGTCACACATCAATTCACTGAAAGAAATCTAATTAATCTTTTACTCGTTTGCAATTCTCTATGAAAAGTAATGAAGATTAATGTATTACTTACGACAAGAATCTGCGAAAATAATCACGGTTAAAAGGCAAGCAAGCTACACAGACTATAGCGAAACTCGGGTTAATTCGTAATAAGTTGGTGCTATGTGTATGGTGGGATTGGAAGGGCATTATTTATTATGAGCTTTTACCACCGGGCAAAAGCATTGATTCGGATCTTTACTGCCAACAGCTGATGAGACTCAAGCAAGAAGTAGAGACAAAAACGACCGGAAATGGTCAACAGAAAAAGGTGTACGTTTTTACAATGATAATTCCAGACCACACACATCTTTAGCCACTCAACAAATATTGAGAAAGTTTGATTGGGAAGTGTTAATGCATCCACCATATAACTCCGATCTTGCAACCTCAGATTTTCACCTGTTTCGGTTTCTTCAGAATTGCTTAGGTAGTATTAGGTTAACATCAAAACAGGACTGTCAAAACTACTTGTAGGTTATTGATCAAAAGTCCCAGACTCTACCAGAGTAGAAACGTAGGCACGATCAGGTGGCCAGCCGCGCAGCAAGCTGTGATACAGTACCTACGCGTGAGCTATTCTAAGGCGTCAGTACGACATTTCTACGTAATGTTTTGAGCTATTTTTCTCAGAAACGGATACTTCAATGACTTATGGTGTCTTTGGCAAAATTGTTTTATGCAGAGAAGAGATAATGAATATTTGCGAAAAAATGCATGATAAAATTCACCTGTACATGAGAAATTATTGATACATTGGTTATTTATTATAATGATAATAAAGTTGAGTGTCTGTATGTTTATTCAAGCTAACTTTCACAACTACTGCGGTTTAAATTTGTTTACAATCCGGTGATTGTAAACAAATTTTGTGTAGACATGTAATCGATCTCGTCTCGTCTCACACGACACAGAATACTTTTATATGTATGTATGTTAAAAAAACTGAGCAAAAGCCAAGACCATGCTCATTATAGGGTTCTGAAGCTATTATTACAAGTAAATGCACTACAGATGAAAAGAGTACGTTGTTACACTTTTCCTTATTTTCCGCACAGAATAGTTATAAGCAATTTAGTCGCATTTATCTAGAAAATCGAGTAGGTATGTCGAATATTAGGTACTATTAAACTAGTGTAAACTAAAGTGCATCAGCAAGAGAGCGTATCTTCATGGCACTTACTTCCTTCTGTTGAGAAGCGCAGTTTTTTGGCCATAACTCAAAACAGTATATCCGACCATGTTCAAAATCATTTTCTTTGCAAGTATTTTTAAGCGTTGCCTTGGTTATTTTTTTTTTATATTTTTTGGATATATGGTTTACATAATAGAGGGGCGAGGGAAATCAATTTCTGCACTTGTATAAGCCACTAAGTAGAGGCTTATACAAGACACCTATACTATAAACTTCATCAATATACGTCGTATAGTTTTTGAATAAAATGCCTGTGACATACGGACATGACGAAACTATACGGATTCCGTTTTTGCCATTTTGGCTCGGTACCCTAAAGTGAAAACACTTTAAAAATACCATAAATGTGAGAAAACAAAGACGACAACGGGTCCGGCGTTGAAAGAGTATATGAGAGATCAAAATCGCGAGCAGAAAGGGGAAACGAGCAATACTAAATAAGCATAACGAAGCGGGACAGAAATAGCTACTTATAAAACACATAAACATGGGCGCACGCATTGAGTTAAGTTAGGGCTCCATTGAGATGGGTCCAATTAAGATTAAGCGCGTATTGTATTGTGGTATCTTGGACAGCGACAAGCAAGTGCTCCTGAATGCTGGGCACAATTGCCGGCGTACGGAGAGCAATGCGATCTCTTTATTGGTTAACACAAGCAATTGATCCGTAGGCAATGTTCACACGAGCATGGACTTTATAGTTATACTAATATATCATTTTAAAGTGGTAAAAAAATATACATAAGTGTTCCTTTTTATTTCCTATTTAAGTATACGTATGAGTATAATAAATGATATGTTGTGAAATGTATACAACGTGTCCCAAAATTTAACGATAAGCGGTGACCTGCCCATGACTACTTAAGAATAAAAAAGATTTATTTTTTATCTTTTTTTTTACGAGAAAAATAAATAAAATTGAAATTTTCTGAAATTGTACACCCCTTATCATAGTTTTAACTACCATCACCACAGTTTTCCAAATATTTTTGAGTTTTTTTTTTATATATTGGCAACCTAAATGGCATAATTATTCTAATGGTGTGTATGGTAGCGGCATGATAAACGCTAAATAGTCCAAATTATGTTAAAAATCCAATTCACAAAACACACAATCACAGTCCAAAATAATGCCAAGTCAGTTTAGTTCATAGATCACTTTATCTAGTCCAAAAGCAAAGGCAAAAGTCGTTAGTACGAGAGCCACATCAATTGAATACGGAAAATGCACACTAAATAAAGGAGCAGAGCGTACTGGGGACAGTAATTTTTCTATCTGCTCTATTGCTATTCAACAACGAACATCTATCTGTTTAGCTTTCTCAATGGTATGATCTCTATCTATATCTTTCTAACGTATACTCTCTATCTTTTTCTAACCTCTAACAGCGCACACGCCGCAATTAAATTCCAAGAATTTGCAACAAAAAACCCTTTATGGGCGTGCAAAGTGATTAGGCAATTACAATTAACAACAACAATTTATGAAAGTTTTTTGTTTAGTACCTTCGCATTTTTTTTCTGACTAGTTTTCTTAGAGTATTTTACCATTTTAGAATCTTGCTTAGTTGCGCCAATTTTTAAAAAAACTTGCCATACCTGTGTCAATACTTTTTTTTTGCACCATGATGAGTGAAAATAGTCTGTAAATAAAATTCTTATAAAATTTGAGAAAGAAAAATTATTTTGAGGGTTTGTTGTTTAAAAACTACAAGCCTTCTGGGATATTTAGGGGTTGTAGTGCATAGCGGCACTACTTAGGTTGCCAATACAAAAAAAAACTCAAAAATATTTGGAAAACTGTGATGATGGCAGTTAAAACTATCACAAGGGGTGTACATTTTCAGAAAATTTCAATTTTATTTATTTTTTTGTAAAAAAAAAAGATAAAAAATAAATCTTTTTTATTCTTGAGTAGTCATGGGCAGGTCCACCCGTCGGTGCCCGCTTATCGTTGAATTTTGGGACACGTTGTATATGTTGTCTTTTCGCACTCTCTACAAACGTTGGGATCTGTGGGCCTAGCATGACGCTCTAGACAAGAGCCTTTTATGAGGCTATCCTTGTCGCGCCAATACGATGAGCGACAGTCCTATAGAGAGATTCTTGTTTAGGGCGTCATACTAGGCCCGCTGGACGTTTCTTGTCCATTTTTTTTCTCAATCGTATCGCTGGTTTATAATTTGTAGGAACCTTGGTGTTAACATTGAAATTAAAATGCTCACTGCTACCCTTTAGTCTTATGAAATATAAATTAAAATATTACATACGAAAATACTTAAGAACAATAAATTATTGAAATGCTAAAGAACTTACAGGCAAAGAATAGTTTGAATTGGAAAGAAAAGAGATTTTTTAAGAACTTTCCATAAAACAAGAACAAAATGAGTAATTTTCTCCAATTCTAAGCCAATACTTTCTATTGATGGAAATTTGTTGTGACAGTTAACTAGTCAACTAAATATTCTTTCAATAGTAGAATTTCAAAACCACTCAAGGGCAGAAATTTTTAGAATGTTCTGTGGTAGAGCCAATCCAAAAACGGCCTGGCGTGACCGGTCACTTGCCGCACGCTTACAAAATACGCACTTCAAGTAGCAGCTTCCGCTGTTGCATTCCGTTTGGTGAATGAGATTTCCGATTACTCACTCCCCCTTTCCCTATTCAATCAGCCTGATCACCATCAGATAGCCACCCAAAATTCCCATATACAAGGCGCTCCTTCAATATAATCAGACACTATTCATGTAGAATTAAAGAATATTCCGAACGATCTATTACATATTTCTTACAATGATGTTTTGCCAAATCTACTTCAAATAATATAAGTGACGTTTTGGACAATTCAACATTGTGCGGTTGAATCGAACGCTTCTCTTCTAGTAATATATCATTTGATTATATTATGAGGTCCTGCAAGAAAACTGTAGTCGACGTCAAAACTATTACTATCTTTTCTATGGATGTCAACATTGATATCACAAGACATCAATATTGTAGTCATCCCATGATTATCGAACATGTGAGAATTTGGGTATAGAGAAGGTCAACTTGAGAACCTCGCAAGATCTCATTTGATTAAGATGATGTGAGTTTGTGTTTGCTTTCCGTTGCTGCTTCATTTAGGCAAAAAGACTTTGCTCAAGGGAACAGTCACTGGCGATGCAAGCTACCACAAATGAAAACATCAGTGGCTATTTGAAAATGGAAAATAAGAATAAACTTGTAAATCTATCATGAAGAGAGAAAAGTTTTACTTGTTGTCATTCTCAGAATTTGAAGGGTTTATTATATTATGTGTTTCGTCCATTTGACCTGGTTGCATTTAACATGATGAGAAATATCAAGACATCAAGTCTAGCCTCTATACAATCACAAATATTGCCTGTCACAATGAAAAAAATGACATGTATATTAAAAAACTCCCGGAAAATTACTTAACGACAGAGTTTGACGAGAATACCTGAAGTAACTGTTTTAGAATTAAAATGGAAAGTAGCCAGATCCATCAAAGTTGCTAGCTTATCCCTGTCAAACCATGATTTATTCAAGGCTTTGAAAAAACAATTTACATGTTTTACAAACAATTGATGATAAAATGAATCCTTCCTTGAAGAGTTTTTCAATCTAAGACTCAAATGTTTCTAAACCATACTGAGCATGGGACACGAGTTGTAGATGTAGAGGGAAATTATATTAAAAATTAATCATATCTAAATAAAATGTTATGTTTATTATATAAAAAGATGTTGTGTCACAAAATTTTCTTATCGCCCTAGTAGATTCTAAAAGTTTAAACCCCATTATTGTCCCTCGAAAGAATTATTTATTTTAAACCACAATAGGATTATTGTGTCTGTGATGAAGCATTACTAAAATCATTAAATTAATAATATTTGAAAGCAATATACAAATTAATGTATTTTTTTTTTTGAGCCGAGGCTAGGTTAATGCTTTTTGTGGCCTTTGACTGACAGTGGCTGTATAAAGAATTGTATAAAGTTTATGATTAATTACTTAAGATGCAAGTTTAGAATAAAAACAATCAACAAGATAATTTATCACTTAAACTTATAAATTTGCACAAAACAAAAAACTCATTTGGCATTCTAATGATTTACTGACAATAGGTAGGTTATATTTAAATTTTTTAGGGTCCTGTATTTGTCAAAAAAGAATCCTAAGCAATTTCATTGCCTGACTGTGACACATCCATCATTTATATAATTACCTAATTGCACAGCAAGCGTAACAGAAGACACACACTTTTTAAAAAACTTAATCTTATTAATCCATCACAAACAAAAAAAAAAGTTATATTATAAACAATAATAATATGAATTACACAAAACAAGAAATAACTAAGCCATACCATGAAAATTTTTTATTGAGATGAAATTATAGTATATTTTCAGCAATAAAAGACTCGGTATAATATATACTTGGTATGTTGGACATGAGACATACCTCTTCTCAAAATATGAGACAACATCAGTTATTGTTGCATATGATGGAATCAGAAAGCAGTGCGCCGTGCAAAATAAATTACGTATTGAATAATTACACAGTGATCAAAATATTCTTTTTATAATAGGAACTGCAAACACAAACCTAAGCATCAATATAAAAAAAAATTAATTCAAGCATCCAAAGCTGATAAAGCTTGCACTTACCTAATGAAAAATGAGTATAAAAAGTAAATTAAAACAACCTTTAAAAACCTATTTAAATAATTCTCAAACGGATTAAAGCCAACTAACCACTTGTGTTTAGAGTCAGTTCCAGCTAAAGAACATCTGATTAGTTGTTTTTGAAGTCTGTTTAAAAAATAATTTAAATAGGTTTTTGAAGGCGGTTCTTTTTTCTGTCTTTGAAAAATTCATTTTATATCATATTTTTTAGTTATGGAGTAATTATAACTTTATAATTAATTTAGCTACTTTGCATGTGGAACAGGCCATCGTTAATAAAATCGGCCAGACACCTCTTTTACTTTTATACAGAGCATGTGGAAAAGTATTTCTGATCCCAACTTATTGTCCAATGGTAGTCACTCGAGAGTCTCTACATTCTTAGTTGGAGTGCATCTATCACATTAAGTTAATTTTTAGTTCTGTTTAAACAATATACTAGGGTGACTTTCTCATCATTAGTAGTGTCAACCTCATATCTTATAATATTTGTGATAAAATTCTTTTATCCATATATCATTTATTGGGACAAGCTTTTCCATTGTTTCTCTTATCACTTATGATGTTTAAATCAAATAACACATATTTTTTAATCATTTTGAAAAATCCTAAATTTTTATATTCTACTTGATTCATTTAGAAGATTAAATTTTTTAAAGTATACATTATGGCACCTTTTATCTTTTTTTATCTGTTGACATCATGTATCTTAAAAACTCTGATTGTCAAGACAAATTTAATGATACCTTAATTGTAGGAATCCACCTAGTTTTTTAGATGATACAAGCTAATAAAGAATATTACAAACAGACAAACATGCAAAGATAGATATGCATGAAAACAGATGATATGAAATAATAAGGAATATTACAAAGAGACATAATTATATAAATAGATATGCAGGAAAAACATAAATCTTCTTGTGACTCAGTTAAAAAAAGTACGACATTAAAATAAGAAACCTGCATAAAGCTCCAAAATGTGTAAGTTTTTACACAACATTATTTTCTAGAGGATAAACACAAGCCTCACATTGGGAAACTATATGACTTATATGAGAAAACTTTTTGTATGCCAAGATTTTTAAGTATTGATATTAATTATGAAAGTGCATTTCTTTTCAAATTATTTTATTTCTATTTATAATGTCTCAAAGATAACCCTATAATACAGTTTTTTAGTTTGTAGCATGTAGACATAAAAGGAATATAATTATGTAATATATATGGTTACAGTTGTAGTAAAAAGAGTTATTATAATTAGTTGATAATCATACAAAATTAGAGTGGAAATATTCTTAAATCAGGCTAAGAGACAATGAAGTTCTGATTTTCTGTACATCTTCAAAATTAAACCAAAATATACGAAAAAATCTATATTAAACTGTAAGATTAAACATATATGAATATATCTTTTACTGGCGTTCAAAGAGACCTTAAAGATTTGTATTCTTTAGTAGAATTAGTTTCCAAAATACTAAGTTCTTTTATTATAACTCGAAAATAGTGTCGCAATTTATGGCAGCAAATGAACAAGCCATTATATTTTCACAATCAGAACTGGATTATATTTCAATATATACACATCTAATAACTTCTTAAATAAATACAGATAAGAACTAAAACTAATATACAATGTACAACTAGTACTTAATTCCTTTAGACCTGAAATAAACTATTTTACATAACCTAAAACTTACCAATTTATTTCGCCAAATTCTATGAATGGAAATATTGTAATATTACTGTAAATTTTAGCAAAACAAATCTGTAATTTAAAAAGTATAAAATGCAAAAGTTATTTATAATATTCACAATTTTAATACATTTTCTCTTTCAATTTTTTAAAAATAAACAATTGTAACTGTCAGTCAAAATCACAGCATTGAGCATTCCAAAAATGCTACCTACCGTATTTCTCTATCAGGCTTACCAACTAGTCAAAAAGTTGTCAGTTGAATATTAGAAACAATTTTTCAAAATTAAGTAATTTCTAAAGAAACTACCATAACTGTATATAATAAAAATTATATCGATTTACCTCATTAAATATGTAACATTTATTAACAAATTGTAATATTATTCATAAAAATGTGCCTTTCTTTTATTATAATACAAAATTAGGGTATAAATTTACTTTTAAAGTGATCAATGAAAAATAAATTTAATACAGTTTCTAGTTTCATTCATCATAAATCTTTTTGTAATAGTATTTATCAAATTTAAATACATTGTTAAAATATATTCTTACCTCTGCAATTTAACGTTACACTATTTTTAAACAAATAAAAGTAAATTGTATTTCTCTATTTGTAACTAAAACAATGTCTTAATGTTTGAAATAAAAAGAAAACCTATATGTTTGAAATATACATACGGAATCTGTAATTTTCGTTTATATTATGGACACAGAAACGCTAAGTCTCGTCTCTGAGACAATAATGCGCTCGGAGTACCTAATTATGTGCAACAAAAGTTAAAAACCGATCTGCACTTTTTACAGATAATTATGAGCGTGGAGACGTATTTAAGTTTTATTTCTACTGCATATACATTAAATTCAATCTGTTTAGTATTTTAAAAATATGTTATAGATGTGGCCATATTTGATGGGGCAACGCGTCATGTGATATAAAAACTTAGATTTTCCCTTATGTCAAATTCAATGAGTATAGGTGCCAAGTTCTAAACATAAGCATTGATATTACATAACGTATAATATATGTCGAGGGCGATTTGTACTTCGTATCACTAAAGTCCTACAAAATCTGTGGAAGGTCCATTACGAAAATCATTTCACTTGACATAGTTACAATGCAATATACGGAATATTATAATTTGCAAGAAATTGACTATTATTACGCAATTTATAATACGACAAATTATGAGAAAAGTAACTAAGTAACAATTATAGCTATCCTTCCACATTTCAAACAAACAATGACGTGCGCAGGCAGTTTATATAATAACTGCTTTTGATATAAATGATAGCTCTTACTTTTATAGAATAATATCATAACAAAATTAAACAACAAACCATAAAAAAATCTATATTTAAATTTTTTATTGAATTAATATAAACAACGAGATATTAACCGGTATGAGTGGTCGCTCTGAATAAAATTAAAGTAATAGGTAGTTTATTAATCGCGTTAACATTTAATGATAATTTCAGAGGATTTGTTTTATAAGGCATAAATAAATTTATGTCTTGGACAGTGCAAAAATATTATAAACAACTTGCAATTTATTGATTAATTAGTTATTTATTGGATATAGTTCAAAAAAATGGACTTTTGTATGGGGTGTTAAATTGTTTGTCGTACAGAGTTTCTTTGGTTTAGTTTGTATAGTAGGGAAAAAACATCGTAATATCATCGAAGCTTTTAACCTAAGATTTCGACTTAGATTGGCCTTAACTCATCGAATTTCCTATTACAATTTAAATCTGATATAAAATACCGAATGTCTAAAACAATAATACTGTTAACTATTAATACTTACTACTAAGTATTTTTGTACGAAAAAAGTTGAAAATGAAACTTTGGTATTTTTAATACTTCTTTTACTTTATTGAAAAATTATCACAATTAATTACTACCATTATCTTCAATAAAAAATAGCTGTACGAACACATAAGGAGACAACTACAACGTTTTGATTAATTATACATTATAGTGCATACAATTTAAGTTTGACTAGGAAACTTTTTTTTTGGTATTTTTTTGTATTTCTGCCCGTGCGAAGGGCAAGGAGAGGCAAAAATCCATTATGGACAGTCCGTGCGCCCGGACGCACGGGGTGTGTCCGACTCTCATGGACTAAAAACCCCCTGAAGCATTACGGTGCTTGCCATTAGTCCGAAGGCTGTTAAGCCCGTGGACTTTTCAGGCTTTATCTAAGCGGCCAGAAGGCACAGGGGTGTCAACGGCGCGAAGGTCAGGAACCCTTGCAGGTTACCCCGACGTAATAATAACGTCCGGGTGAATGTCTTGCCCCGGGAAGAGGCAAAAATAACTAAAACTATCTATTACGTGTTTAATAGATATTAAAATAGGCGACGCTTGAAAAAGCGAGTAGTAGAGGGGGTGGCAAAAAACCGCGAAAGGCGGTTATAAAACTAACGGTTCCGGTTGAGGGCGTTATGCCCTTAAATCACTGAATTTAAAATTAAAATTCAAAAAATGACCTATAACCGTTACGTAAAGACGTAACGTAAACTAACTGAATTTAATTCTGAATGGATTAACCATCACTAACAGAGTTTGACCGCTAACCGTGACGCTGAGCGAAGCCCGTCCCCAAAGGGCCGCTGCTGGTCAACATGCGGTCGCACTCACGCAGTTAATGGAAAAACCATTTACGCGCGTAAAAACATGCGAAATAACTAAATTAGCGATCGGCATCGGAGTGTGAAAACTACTGGAGCGCACCCTAGGCGCAGAAACCGTGAGCGGGCTCGGCGTGCAGACGGCAGGGTAGCCGGAGCTTCTCGCCGGGACGGACGCCCGTGGCTTAACTGCTCAACACCCCACACACTCGTACACGCGCGGAGCTCGACACTACGGAACGCGGCTCGAAGGAACACTGCCACGCAGTAACACACTAAACTAAACGGGTGATCCAGGGGACTGAACCGAAGGCGACCGATCGCTACGGAAGAACAACCGGAACTGAAGGAAACTTAATGTGCAAAGATTCCCTCAGTTAGATGCCACCACATATTTCACTTTTGTCATTTAATGCAAATGGTTTAAATGAAAAAAAATTGGAACTCAAGAAATGTACTATAAAGTAACGGAATAGATGTGCTTTTAGTTCAAGAAACCTTTTTAAAGCAACACAGGCCTAGAGTTTGTACAATTGCAAGTTACGTACAATTATGAACGGCCAGGATGTACACTAATAAAGGGGATACCGCACTATATTACAAGCGCTCCTTACGCGGTTGCCCGATTGACATTTCACCTCTTCTTAATATGGAAGCTACAGGTTGTAGATTCGCTGTGACGGGCCATGGTATTCTTGTCACAGTCTTAGTTTAGCTCCCGGCCACCAAACAGTTGCTCTAGGGCGACCACGAAGCTTCCTTACGTTAGGGAATGTCGTCATCTTTTTTGACGATTTTAATTGTAAAAACCCCAGGTGGAGATATCACGTTGCTAATTGTGATGGAAATAAATTTATACGACTCGAGAACAAACTAAATTACGAAATCATAATGCCCTCTTCGTCAACTTGCTACCCCGGCAATCCCTCTAACAGACCTTCCACGCTAGACATCGCTATTATAAAAGGCGTCAAGAGGTTTCGGCATCCTAGAACCATCGGAAACTTCTTGACAATGTTCTCGAATGGATAAGAGCAAAAAATTCCGCTTTACTCAGCGCGAGCGCATATCCTACTGCAAAATATGGATTCGGAGCGCAAGCCCTCGAACGTTGAGTGACAGTTCGCATTTAGGAGGTCCGAAATGAGAACTGGAGTGATCTTATAGAGCGATCCACAACAAAGAGTTTTGGAAGGTTACTAAAGCGCTCTAATCAAAAGAATACATCCCTATACCTTCTCTCGAAAGATCAGACAATTCTGTTGCCTTAGGTGACGCGAAGATAGCGGAGTGCCTGGCGGATAGCATAGAATTCCGATGCTCTTATGCTTCACCTCCACGCGATATTTTACACATACACCGCATCGAGAAAGAGGGCCGGCATAAAGCCTCCCTCAAACCCAAAGACGATCTGCTTCCTGTCTCTCTCAGCGAAGTTCAAACGCTGATTAAATCTTTCAAAACTAGAAAGACACCGGGTCTCGATAATATCTATAATAAAGCTATTAAATGATTACTTCTGCTTCTATTGGGCTTACTAGTCGTTATTTTTAACGCGTGCTTTAAAAATTGCTAATTTACTCCCCTTTGGAAAGAGGTGGAAGTTTTAGGTACTGATAAACCAAGGAAACCTTGCGACTTCCCTACCAGTTACAGACCAATTAACCTCCTGAACGATCTAGCTGAACTCTTTGAGAAAGTTTTCAGAACTCACTTCACAATCATCTCGTCAGAAAAAACTTTATCATAGACGTACAGTTCGGTTTTCGGCCTGCATATTCATGCCTCCAGCAAGCACTTTGTCTAGTCTAATACATTACGGAGGGCTTTAAATTTAAGCAAAAAACCGTAACTATCTTTTTCGATATAGCTAAGGTCTTTGATAGAGTTTGGCATGTGGGTTTTATTTACAAACTTTACATTCTTACCAAGTACCTGAGGCGATCTGGTTCTTAAGGAGTACCAGATCGCCTCATTCATATTATACATAGTTACATCAGTAATAGTTATTTTATTTTTAAACACGAGCCCACACACTCGACTAGATGACTAATCAGAGTAGGAATTCCTCAAGGCTTCACCCTTTCACCACTCCTGTACTTGGCATACACAAACGATATTCCGGGTCTGACGTCTGACGTCCAACTCGTGTTATTCGAGGACGATACCGTCTTGTTTTATCATGCAAGGCACAAAAAACCAATTCTCCTCCACCATCAGAAAGCCATTGATGAGCTGGGTCGATGGTTCCAAACCAAGAGGATCGAGGTTAACCCTTATCAGGGTTAATTTATGTCAACCGCTATATAATTCAATTATAGCAAACGTAGCAGTCGAAAAATTGTCGACTTAGACACCTGACGTTCTTACAGCGATAGTACAAAGCCTCGTGGAAGTCAACAACACAAATGACCGACTAAGCTTAGGGACCTCTAAATCAGTAAGGTCTAATTAGGTCATATCACCCCACTCCACCGGGTCACTTCCGTGCCACGTAGGTTAAATGGACTCGCCCCCGTGTCGGTATCCATTTACATCCTATGCCAAACGATCCCTTAGGGAATGGCCCATAGGACATGTCACACACCGTCGGCACCTCCGTGTGCTATCCGGCCGCGTTCGATCAAGCTGTCACAGCATTCCAGCTAACAGCACTTGCCGACCAGGCATTTTTTCAGGGGAACTATTTTTGTGGGTTTCAGCCCGACATTACTCACGTGCACGGGCACGCGGGTGTGTGTTATACATTTTTTACCTTGCTGCAAGAGGGAAGAAAATTGGCAAAGATTATTCTTAGTCAGGATCTTATATTAGTTGTTAATTAATTTTGTAGCAAATATAAATTACAAAATTTAATGTATAGAGATTATCTATCATAAATGTTTTTTGCAAACTGCCCTCGAGTTTTCTCAAAATTTTCTTTCTTGCGTTTAATATTACGAATGATTAAATGCCATATGTACATAGTAAATGAGAGTGTCGAACAAATGAAGGAGTTTGTGTACTTGGGTAGTCTGTTTACAAATGACGGTAAACATGAAATGACGGTAAATACATCGAAAGGAGAAGAATGCGGAAAATGGTGTGAATGAGACCTTAATTGATATTACGAATAGTAAAAGTGTTTCACAATAAGCACGTTTGGCTATTAATAATTATAATCGGATTCTGATCCCTATATTTATATACGGTAGTGAAAATTGGGCGTGGCAAAAGAAAAATGAAAATGGAATCAATGCAGTGAAGATGCGATCTCTGTGTAAAAAATGTGGAGTGTTTTTGAAAGATAGATTATTGAACAATAATATCAGAGAACGTTATGGCTTCAAAGTGGTTGTAAATAGAGTAGAAAAAGGTATGTTGCAGTGATTTGGCTATCTGAAAGGATAAATAAAAATAAACTGAGAAAACATTTTTTTAGAGCGAATAAGTGTGATGGAAAGGTCGGCATAGGTCGCCCTAGAAAATTCTATACAGACCATATTGGGGGCATTTTAAAAATGGGCCAACCGACGAGCTTATTTGAAAAGATTGATGGGGTGTCAGCGAAGCAAGAACCGTATGCAAAGATTATACTATTTATGTGGAAGTCTGTAGTCTCTGTTTGCTGTTTTGGGAAATAGATATATGTCCATGTTATTATTATATTAATACTGTTGAGTAGTTTCGGACCATACTATTGTATAATTACATTTCGTTATACGTAATTATTACGACGTCGCATATACTTAAACGTGTTTAATCACGACAATTATAATTACATACAAATTTTATTCAGCCCCTATTAAATCTAACAATATAAGTGCATTTTTTTTGTATACAGAAGCTTACATTGTGAATGTTGCCACGCTTATTTTTCTTTTTCCCTATTATTTCTATTCAATCAAAATATTTTGTTTTTTGTTAGTATAGGAATTCGATGAGGTCATCTGGTAGTCTGTCATTTAAAAACTTCAAGACAAAAATCCCAAAACAGAAACAAGACAAGAATTGAATTAAACTTGTGCAATAATAAAATAACGAATATGGGTTTGTTTGGTAAATCTCCTGAAAGAACACCAAAGGAAATGGTACAGTTATGACAATTTTGTTGGATATTCTCATTATTTATACATAATGTGATCTAGTTTACCGTACCTTATGCATCCACAGGTAAATGAATGGTCGCATAAACTTCGTAAAGAAGGTTACAATTTGGATCGCCAAATTAGAGGTATGTTTTAACGCTGTCTAATTGATTATCATTCGATTAATAAGTATAGACACCAACTTTACATGAGAAAAAGAAACATGTTAAATAATAAATAGAACAATTATTATATGTATAAAATCCCTTTAATTTTATATCTATCAAAAGTATAAAGTGACATGTAAACAATGATTTATTTAATATCTATTTAGTAGTTATATTGTATTCCTTGGTTCTAGTGGAATTTACATAAAATTACATTGAAATTTTCACACATAACACACAGTACACTAAAAAATTATGACTGCAGAGACCTCGCCGCCAATATTTTATCAGATTTTCTCAAAATATAATATCTGACTTACCAGGACTACTCAATTTTATTTTCTCTAAATCTTTTAGTTTGAAATGATTATAAAAGGGTGTAATTATTGTAGCTTGCCTTGTGAATAAATGAGCACAATTAATGCAGTACACATGAGTAGAAAATGGAAGGGTACCCATATTGAATTTTGAGAAGAAATATCATTTGACACTCAACTTTGATAGTGTTTCGATGTTATGGAATAGCAATGGCTCCATCATTGAGAATTTTTTTGAAACCATTAAGTATTTCTTTGGCACCATCATAGAAATTCAAGGGATAATTACTCTTAAAATTAATATTTGATTAGATCAGGTAGATTTATTACTCTTCACAACATTCTAAAAAGGGCAAACAAAAATGTGAACCGCCAGAGAGTAGATGATCACTGCTATCCACATACATTGCAATTCTAGTGTGTGCGTTGCTAGTCCTATAGAAAGGAATAGGCTCTTGAAGTCTCCACCTTGTAGTTAATTGGGGATGCTGCTGGTGGTAGATTATTTCCAAGTCTCACCACACATGTCTAGAATATTCAGCATGAAGCATATGGTAAGCGATCAGCGTGAAGTAGATTGTCAGCCCTCATGTGGTGACTGTTTTTCTGATAAGGGGAGTGATTACAAAATTCAGTGGCTAGAATAAGACTTGCTATTTATGAGAGCACTTCTTACAGTATATGTAATAAAGTATGATTAGCAATGCTACATCTTTTTTTGCATAGTTAATGTGTCGATCTGGCTTGGTATACAATGATTTGAGACTTGATGTTGGATGCGGTCTAGAAATAGCAGTTGGTATTGAGGTGCTTCAGCCTGGAAATTAAAACAGCACTGCAGAAGCAATGGTCTAGCTTGAAGTACTGTTGTAGTCTATTGAGAACCTCAAGCTTTTTTTAAGCTAGTTTTACCTTTTCTCAAGCTGATTGTAATACCAATACTTTTCGATATGACAACATTAGGATCCCGATACTCGCATGTGGCACAAAAAGGAGTGCTTTTGAGGGAAAGAGAATGGTTACTGGGATTTTTTTTTTGCAAAAACCATGCAAAATCATGTCTTTCTGGGTTTGAATTGGACAAGGTTATGTACCCCATTCCAAGATTTGTTTTAAGGATGACTCAATTTCAGACACAAGTTAATTTCAATGCAACTAGAGAGATATTGATGCTGTTAAAGTATAATCCATTCACACTACTATTATTCTGATAACAATAAATATTACCGATTTTCTGTAAATCATTAACTTATTGATGATTCTACTTATATAATGAAAATGCTAGGGAATAGTACATAGTTATAAGGGATGTGGGCATTTAAGAGCTTGGGATCCAAAAATGAACTATCAGTCGTGACCTTGACTTTCCTCCGTAAGGAAACTACCAAACCATCTGCAGAATTTCTCTGGAAACTTACAGGAGGAAAGCTTTAAGAGAAGCGATTTGTGTCAGACACTATCAAAGTCCTCACTACATATTTTTATTACTGAAATATAATTTTAAGAAGTATTTTTATTTTTTCTTGAAAAGAAAAAATTCTATAGGAAGGGTATATGCTTTTGTAAAATGGCTGTTTCATGCAGTTTTTAATAAACTTATGTGTATTTTGTTATTTTTTTGAATCAATATTGAAATGGAAATTCATTTTAATGATTAATTTATTTATACTCCTTTTATGCTTCAAGTACTATGATAATTTAATTTTATAAAGCAATTCAACGGGAAGAAGAGAAAATCAAAAGATCTCTTAAAGAATCAGCTGCAAAAGGCGACAAACAAGTATGTACTATATTAGCAAAGGAAATTATAAGATCAAGGAAAGCAATAAGTAAAATATATACCAGTAAAGCACATTTAAATTCGGTTCAAATGCAAATGAAAAACCAGCTGGGTATGTTTTATACACCATTTTTTAAAATAGTATTTTATAATAATTTTTACAATATATTGATCAACAAACTCTTTGTAGCAACACTGAGAGTCGCTGGATCGCTACAAAAATCAACTGAGGTATGGAATAAAAGTCATATCTGTCTTTTCTGTTTTTTTTTCTTTGGTTAGTTTTTAAATTTCATTATCCCTTATCTATGACTTTTTTTATGTCTAATTCATTGTATAATAAAATATTTAGCTTCTTGTAATACTGTTCCAGATTACCTAATGTCTAAAATAAAATATGTCTAAATATTTATTTAATTTTAGATATTATTAAAATAAAACACATTTATTTAATAATATCTAAATAACAGTTTCTTTTCGAATTTATTTTTATAAAGAACATGATGATTCAAGTTTTAATAATAAATATTGAAACTTAAATGGTTGTGCTATTCATATTAACCAGGTTCAATATGTTAATATTAACTGTTTAGTTACAAAAATAGAGAAAGAATATTTTAAAATTATTCCTTCAATAAATGTCTATACAGTGGAATCTCAATAACTCGAATGTCTAGGGAAATGCAAAAAAAATGGAGTTAATGAGTTTCGACTTATAAGAACTTCGAGATACATATGACTGTGTCGACAAGGAACAAACATAACGTTCACAGCTGTGTTACTCAGAAAGTTTCATGAATGTATTCATTCATTGTACGTGTACAAGATAAAAACAATAGATTAGAAGCCCCAAACCCGAACATTCATTTTGGAATTTATTGCTATTATTTCGGAGAATTCCAAGTAAGACGTCATTATATTTTACCAACTGTGACTTACGGAGTCTCCTTTTTGAAATTCGAGTTATAGAGTATAAATATGTATTATCAATACTTCATAGGGAAATAACATTTTGTTCGAGTCTAAATAATTCGAGATACCGCATATTTAGGGGTTCATCGGAAAGGAATGGCAATTTTTTTTGACTTACTGAGGATTTCGACTTAACGAGGTCCGAGTTATTGAGATTCCACTGTATATGTATTACATTTTTTAAATTATAAAAACTACCTTCAGCATTTCAGCATTTTTTTGCATCACGTATCTTTGTCTTTATCTATCTCATAATTTCAAATTCATATATGTATTTAAATGTTTAGATTGTGAACAAACAAGTCAGGTCATAAACTTTATCTACAATTCTGATGAGTTTTAGTTGAAATAAAGACATTATAAAACTTGTATTGTTCAAATAACTTCTTTCGATTTAAACAAGTATGTTTCGTTTTTTGGTGTATTGCATGCCTTAAGCGTGAGCGTAGGAATGTTTCTACTGTCGCCTGAAAATCCCGTCTACACCAGGTGTGACCACGATAACTAAAAAACTATTTAACTTTTAAACTTAATTTTTTTTCAATCTCATCACTAATCGATTGGGAATAACTGTATTGAAAATGAAAATCACAGCTTGATATAGTACCGATTTGCTGTAATTGAATTTTTTAACTGGAAGTTATTCATGTTTTGATCCGCCAGTTCGCTTAAATATCTGAAATAGACGCTGAGATGAATATATTATTACCTCCATCTGTTGACAATTACAAAAATAAATTGAGCGTGAAGTTGTTTATTTTTGTAATTTCCAAAAGATGGCGATAGTAATATAAACCATTCTTGTTAAAAGTGCAAAAAAAATCATGCATTGAACTACACATAATTTTTCATTATGATGTCTAATAAATATGAAAAAATTACCTATCCTTTTTTCGATTCAAGTTTACTATATAACTATTTGGAAATCAAAAATTAAAAGAAGATTTTCGGTGAAAAGCTTATGTTTTATCATAAACCTCTAATTTAAATAACATACGTATGGCACGAGTGCTTAAGGCACACACATTTGGTAAAACCAAATGTGTATTTTATTAAATTATTTTTGTATTTATATGTATAAATTTGGTTTTTCCTTCTCTTTTTGTATTGATTGAGGATGCCATTTTCATGGTTCTGTAACTATAAATGAAAAAAAAGCTATTATATTATTGACTAAGTCTTTTAATTTTGAAGCCTACATTAGATAAATATTAATAGTAATTTCTTAATCACACAGATGAAACTTAGTCTCAATGAAAACATGGAAAAAATTTATCATTTTGCAGACGCTCCTTAAATAAAAAAAAAGTGGAAACTAATAAAATTATGACAAAAAACTTTTAGTAGATTAATCTGAGTTTCTATAAGTAAATAAGGTTAAAAGCAAATTGTATTTATAATACAAAACATGTTTATTCTTTTTTATTCTGCAAACTCAAATGCAGTTTCTGATTATTTAAAAAACAACATTAAACAATTGACATATTTTATTTTTTCCAAACATTAACTTTAATTAGCGAAATCGGCGTATATGATTTTTGTTCAATATAATTATGGTTGTCATCCCGAAAAATTTTTCAGTTAAAAGATCAGATTGATTATTATTAAAGTTTTTCCTATAAAATAAGACCTAAAGTTTTTAAATACAAAATAATGGACTTTTTACCCATTTAACTTAGCAGTAAAGTAATAATACTATCCATTTAGAATAAAATGCACTATTTTGATACTCCTAGCTTTTGTTAGCAGCTAACCTAACAATATTCATATTATGAGCATAATTTGATGTGGCACTTGTAAATGTAAATAAATATAAAATAGCACTTTTAAATAAATATTCTTATGACTTAGAGCCTGTTTCACCATCTCCTTTTAAACTGACATTTAACTAAAAATAATAAAATTTGCGTTAGATGTCCTCCTTTTAATGATTGTTTAGGCTAGTACATGTTAAAAGGAAGAAATGAAATACAAAATTGATTTTAAAAGTGGCTTTTAGTTAAAAGTGAGATATAAGGAAATGGTGGAAGAGGCCCTTAAATTGTACCTAATAAAAAATATATAGTACAAATGAAACTTTAAAATGAATGTATTTTCAGGTAATGCAAGCCATGCAAGCTTTAGTTCGTCTCCCGGAGATAGCTAGCATTATGCAAGAAATGTCTAAGGAGATGATGAGAGCTGGTATCATAGAAGAAATGTTAGATGAAACCATGTCCAATATTGAAGACGAAGAAGAAATGGAAGAAGCGGCGCAGACTGAAGTAGACAAGGTGCTATATATTTTTTTTCATATTTCTTAACATTTTACATATAACTATAATAATAGAAGCTATTTAACTCTGCATTCTTACATTTGCTGTCCTTTCAATGTCTATCTTGTTTACCATCACTTGTAAACAAACTATTCAAATAGACCATCTCTTTCACTTATTTGATTCTCTCCTATATATAAATTGAATTCAATCATGTTTTCTTTTCCTACAACCATCATGACATTTGCTTTTATATCTCTTAACAGAAATCTTTATTTTAGTTACCACTGCCTATAACTCGCAGGCTGGCGGAACAGGTTTACAGACAGGATCACCATACAGGATGCATTTCACATATATTTTACCATTTCCTAGTCCACACTGATACGCTTTTAAATCATACATACAGCTATCTATGAATAAGATGAATAATCACAGTTAGACTACACATCACTCTCTGATACTTTTACAAATAACAAACCAATCAGTATACTCATTTATTCTGCTGCAAGCACTGGAGCTTCTGTATAGAGATTACAGTGCCCTCACCAATTTTCTACTCACACCATGCATAAATAAAGTTTTCCATAGATCATTCTTTTTTATTCAATTACAATTTTTTTCCAACTATATGAAACACAAATTCATTTAGTCCTTGATTAAAATATTTTTGCAGAATTTGATCTGTACACACCATCCTTTTTCAAAATGCTGCTTTAGCATCCCAGATCTTATTTTCAGTCTTATTCGTAACTCTTTAAATAATAATTTACTGATGCAGTTTTCCAATGATACAGAAAGATACAATGACAACTTTGCACTAGTTGTTAGATATCAATCTGTAATTGCAACACTAAGATTGATTCAATTATAAAAAAAATTGTTACTACTAAAATTAAATTATTTGCAATTTATAGGAAAGATTTTAAGCTTTTAATACTTAATTTCGGGACACTATTACTGTACAAATGCACTATATTGGAATTTGTTGTATTTATATTGCAAGGTCCCACGCAAAGGCTAAAATTAAAATTACAAAATTTGATGTGATACATTTATACATGTTGGACTGGGGGTAACATGATGACATCTCCTAATTCAGGGGATGATTGGTTTTGGCCAACGTCGTTTGCGCCTAGCATTGTGTGCAGGTAGAGGGGATAACGTGTTGGCATGAGGCAATACAAAACGTCTCACACTTCGGAATTTTGACTTACACCGTGTGCATCTTATCCTGTCTTTCCTCTTGTGATGAAGTTTTTTATACCAATAAACAGTGATTTCTATATACAATATATAAAATGTTATATATTGTATATAGAAATTTATGCATATGAAATAAATCTATACATAAATAAACAAATCTATACATATATATAAAATAATACAATATACAACAGTTTTGATATTTTGCATCTACCAGGATGACCCTTGATGCACTCATTTTTTTATCAGTTGAAAATATATATTTAATTAGCATACTTTCTTTAAATAATAATTTTTATCGCCACTTTGATACAAATACTGAGTATGTAAGGAATAACAAATTTTGTATTTATTGAAAATTTTTATTAAGTTTTGTAATTGCATCAAATTAATTTTACGATTATTTTTTTTTATGTTCTGTAAACCTTATCACCAATTTCATTGATCTCCAGGTGTTATGGGAACTGACACAAGGTAAACTTGGTGAAGCGCCAGCACCACCAACAGCTGTAGGAGTGCCTTCCACTAGCCAAGAAGTGGCAGAAGAGCCCGACGAGAGTGAGCTCGATGAGATGCAGACGAGGTTACAAGCCTTAAGATCATAGGATTAGGACTTGCTACATATTACTTGTAAGTTTGTTCAGTTCAAATAAAAACACACCTTTTTTTAAATTCTAACTCGGAACACTACTAGTGCAATTTTATTGATTAAGAGTCTCTTTCAACATTTCTTTTTAAACTGACATTTAATAAAAAGTTACTTTTAATATGAAATTTGTTTTCTATGTCCTTTTAATGGGTTTTATCCCGAACAACCATTAAGAGAAGGACATGTAACGCAAAATTTATTTTTAGTGACTTTTTGTTAAATATCAATTTGAAAGGTGGAAGAAGAGGCTCCAAATATTGTTATCAACCAAAAATGATAGTTTTAAAAATGGGATAATGTAGGTACAGTACAATGCATGAAACTCTGGTGTTGTGAAGTTAGTCATGAAAGCATCGTAATGACGCAAATGGGGAATGGGGGCAAAAGAAGGAAGGATCGGGGAGCCTTGAACCTGTATTGCATCATTCGCAGGCAATTCAGAGCGGCAGAGTTTCATGTGTACTGTACATATAGTTCAGTGATACATTGATTTGTATTATATACAAATTATCACATTATACATTTTATGCAAATTCAAATATTTTACGTAAAGTTTCTTAAGTTGATTATACACATTATTTCGATTTGAAATATGATGTCTATTTTTTGATATTAGTGAATATAAACTCTATTTTTATTAACAAATTGTAACACAAATTGAATTGAGAAGGATAATTGCTTTGAATTTTTTCTAAGGATTTACTTTGACATATGCAGAAATTTTATTTTTTGTATTCAGTATTATATTAATATGGGCATTGTACTAAATATAAAGTTAAAACTGATGGAAGCACCAAAATAATATCTTTTTTTTTTCAGGTAAAAGAGTATTATATTAAAATAGGATACTTAATGAAGCTAATACTACAGCACTATTCATACTCTATAATTACATAAAATAATTTATTCTTTACAATTGAAAATCTCTTTGATGTTAGTAAACAATATTCAGTGTTGAACATGTTTTCAGAAATTT
This sequence comes from Eumeta japonica, assembly GCA_005406025.1. Taxonomy (NCBI): domain Eukaryota; kingdom Metazoa; phylum Arthropoda; class Insecta; order Lepidoptera; family Psychidae; genus Eumeta; species Eumeta japonica. The sequence continues at coordinate 803,593 of BGZK01000021.1, forward strand.
TGCATATATAAGTATATATGTATTACAATACCACATCTGTTATGTTTACAACACAAGCTAGTCATTGATGCATTGATTGACTAACTTAATTAGACGCCACACATATGTGTCTTGGGCTTTTACTATACAATAGAGCAGAGTTAGTATTTCATTTGTGCATTATTCAGATAACTTCAGGCCATACTAACTTCATGGAGTGTAACATACAACATTCTAATCCATTTTTCTTAATGTACCAAAAGAAATGTAACATCAAAAACTTGTGAAGCATACCAATATTATGTCATATGTTTTTGTACAAATATAATGTAGATGTAAAATATATGTATGTATGTTCATATAATCAGAGTTGATGTAAGTAGGAGTAAAAATAAACTGTTTTATAACATTTTGCCTGAAAATAATTATGATATACCACAAAAAAAAACCACCATATAAAAGTGTATTTGTATTAAAAGTCTATAGTAAGAAATGTTCCAATAAAATATTTTTTTACTTTTTCCAGGATATGAAATGCAAATACCTTTCCAGATTATTTCATATGTATGTTTCTTATTATAAAGTGAAAAAATTGACAATAAACAACATGTGATTATTGCTACAATTATATAGATTGCCATTCATTTTAAATTAATTTAAAGGGGTATGTTAAAGTATAGATTGTTTGTTTAACACATTTGTTCAATAACTATTTTTTTATAGTAATATGACATTTGCATGAAAAAATAATATACATCCATCCTCCTTATTACTGTCAAATACTAATATTATAACTTTCCATAGATAAGAAACAATAATCAATATGACACACTAGGCATTGTAATATTTTCAATTGCTACATAATAATAATATTTACCTAAAAACATTTTATGTTAATATTGGTATGAATTCTGTCACAAAACAAATATAATGTCATATTTAATTTTGTCGATATGGGAAAATCCATTTAAAAAAAAACAGTTTTTTTTTTTTAATTTGCTTGTTTAAATATTCTTCTATTTCTTGATTTAATGTAAATAAGATTTTATTTTTGTATTCAAAATTTAAAAGTAAGTAATTGTTAAGTTGATACTTTTTTGTCTAAAATACCTTTTAAAATAATATTTTTTTGTATATGTATGTATATACTTGTGATAATGTAAATTAATAAACAAATGCAAACAATATTGATAAAAAGCATTTAAGGATCTGTGAAAATTTTGAATATAAAGCATGAAATAAAACTGCACCCCAATTATCATTTCTTTCATTTGGTATTATGCCAATATTATTGGAACTTATTTCCACTATTCTAGCTGTTTTGACCGGCTTTAGAAAATGGCAAAATGTGCAGTTTTAGTAAGTCACGTAAAATATTTTATTGTACCTGCCAACGTTTTTTGTCACACACCCTTATGTATTTATTTTTATCTACTATAAAGACTTGCTGCCTTTATTCCATCGCTGTTCAAAAAAAATACAATACACTGGGATGGCTATATGCAAACATTTTAATTTCCTCGACTCTCGCTCAAAAACTATAAAAGTCCAGAAGAATAAATTACAATGTACTACATTCCTTCATTTGACTGTAAAGGTACTAAAGCAGGCAGCAACCTAGTCTAACTTTAAAACGTGCTTAGATAACAGTTTAATGCGAGTTTACAAAAAAAGTCTATTCAGAAATTTGTTTAATTTATAAACACTGTTTAAACCTTGTCTAAACTCGTTTAAGGCAAAGGCTGTTTAACAGTGGTCTAAGGATTGCTTTACTGAATATTTGACATAGGTTGTCAAAAGTGACATTTGATTATCGTGTTATTGTCATCAAGTTAGAGATTGATTTCTATAAATTGTGAATTATTAATTCGAAGCACATTCATAATGGAAGAATTATCTGAAATTAAAGAATTTCACAAATATTTCAATAAATATAAATTTTATATATATATGTAATTATATAAATACATACTTTTCATTACTTTGATGTCGATACTAAATATTTTTAAAACATTTTTTGATCAGAATGTTGTCATTATAACGCTTAAACACTGTGTTAGTTAGACTGCAGTCTAAGTGACATTCTGAATTGCTTAATGCCTAAACAGCTGTTTAAGAAGTAACAGTGTTTAGTTAAACTACCTTTGAACGATGTTTTAAATAAAGATTCTGAATAAGGCAGATAAAGTGTAAATGTAATTGCATCTAACTTTATTGCAGCAATATGATTTTGCACAGTAAGAATAATGGATACCTTTCTTTAAAATATCTATACACTTATGCTATTTTATCGCTATTATAATATTTATCACATAATAAAATTACTTTTATCTGTAATATCATAGATCCCAATATGATGAATGTTATTTCTTTTATTAACAAAAATTGCATTGAATGATACAATTCTGCATATAGTGAAAAGTCTTGAGGGTTGTTTATTTCAAAACGGATGATTTAGGAAATTTTTAAATTTCTCTGTATGTACAGCTAACATAGCAATTTGTGTCTAAATAGGAACATTTTTTTCTTGGAATTCGAACAGAGATAAAATATATAAATCTCTTTCAATAATGAAACCAACATTTTCATAGATATAATATGTAAATATAATTTCATTAATTTAAATATGATCACTTACAAACGAAGACAATAAGTACAATATATTATCACAGTTAGTTACAACATTTTGGAGGACAATTCTAGATCAAGTTGTAAATCTTGTATCGATTCCTTCTTTAGAAGGGGTTTCTTATCAATCTCTTTAACTTTTTTCACGTTTTTCTTTTTCATATTCCTGAAATGAGATAATTTTAATCAATATTTAATTATACCTTTTAACAGATAGCACCTAATTTTCTGACTGTTTTTATATATTTTTATAGTCAAAAATTATATGACAAGGCTAACTTCCAAAAAAAAAATTTGCTTTGTCAACAATGTTCCGGTTTCTAAATGAGCAACTAATTAGCACATATAGAGCACTAAATCCTCAGCTATTTTTTACTCAATTGGGTCAGATTGTTGAGGCTGGCTTCAAGGACGTATGTTCATAAGAGTGTTACATGGTTTAATAAGTCTATAGGCTTTAGATTATGTACAATTTACAAAACAGCATTTTCTAAATAATACGAAAAGAAGGCATTATTTAGTTTTATAACCTAATGCATTCTAATTTCTAAGAATAGAAATAACTACAGATGAATAATGCTTTAATGTTGGGTTTATGGTGAGTTGTAAAAAATGATCTCTATATTTATAATAATCATATTAAACTAAGTTGCAAACCTGTTGATGACACCATCTGGATGGTCCATCATCCTAATGATATCGGCTTGATCCGAGGAATCCAGCGGTGCAACTGATATGTCCCTGACGGCTCTGAACTTGCCGCAGTTATTTAAATGTTCATTTTCAAGACGGAAAAAGTTCCAAATGAAACGTCTGAAAAGAAAAATAAATTATAACCAGTATAATTTTTTTTTTCATAAGCATGGTGATGTATCAGTATTTTATAAGATTGTTTTTTCTTCATATTGTTTAAATAATTAAAAAAAATAAATTTGAAATAATTTAGAGCCTAAAATATATATAATTTTGACAAACCTGAAAACTTCAAGTGGGGCCAATATAGATGTCATTGTTTCTGGGCTTACATGATGGTGTTCAATTAGTATAAAATTCAGTATCCATATGAAACGTAAGACAAAATCTTCCACAATTGCGAAATAATAGAACTGAAAAAAAAATGTGACATCTTACACAATACTAACACTTTAAAACAGAAAATTAATGCTATTAAGCCCTAGTCCTCACAAAGCCTCCTTCCCATTCACTGTTAATAATGAAAGATGCAAAGATTTTTATTGATTTTACAATCAAGACATAATAATTAGTGGTCCAATTCTGTAAACTTATTACAATTTAATTGGTATCATTTTTAAGTTAAAATTATGTAAACCAACATTTTCACTACTCTGTCGAATGGTGATGCGACTCAGTGAATATTGTCTAATTGTCATGCTTGCCAGTACAATACTGGTGCATGCCAACATATGAACTACCTATTCTGCTAAGCAGTTTTATGTTTGCTTGACTTTAATATATGTATAAATTACAGTGGAATCGCAATAATTTGAATCTCAATAACTCGAACCTCATTAAGTCGAAATCCTCAGTAAGTCGAAAAAAATTGCCATTCCCTTCTAATGAACCCCTAAATATGGCAGTATCTCGAATTATTTAGACTTTTGTAACTCGAACAAAATGTTATTTCCCTATGAAGTATTGATAATACATATTTATAGTCTATAACTCGAATTTCAAAAAGGAGATTCCGTAAGTCATAGTTGGTAAAATATAATGACATTTAACTTGGAATTCCCCGAAATAATAGTAATAAATTTCAAAATGAATGTTTGGTTCGGGGGCTTCTAATCTATTGTTTTTGTCTTGTTTGCAATGAATGAATACATTCATAAAACTTTCTAAGAAACACAGCTGTGAATGTTGTTTGTTCCTTGTCGACACAGTTATATGTATCTCGAAGTTCTTGTTAAGTCGAAAACTCGTAACTCGATTTTTTTTGCATTACCCTTGACATTCGAGTTATTGAGATTCCACTGTATTGTGTTTCACAAATATAATTTTATTAAAAGAATTTCTTTATGATGACATTAAATATATGAGAAAAGACCAATTGACAAAGTACTTTGATTTCAAAATGTTTCAATGAATGAAGGCAGTAAAACTGACAAATTCACAAAATATAAATAGAATTACAAAAGAAATGAAAACAATATTTATTCAAAAAATTAAATACCACAATAGTATATTGTGCAACTCGTGCGACAAGTTGTCGATTGCCCACGAAAGCGAAGTTGAACGCACGAGCGAAGCGAGTGCGGTCATTCGCTTGAGTGGATAATCGACAACTTGTCACGATACACATATTTTATTACAAATGCGGCGATTTATGTGGGTACAAAATATATTTAAATTTGCGTGTGCCAAGAATAATTTGCGTGCGACAAGTAAACTTGTCGCACGGAAATTCAAATGTCGAACGTGCATTCAATTTGTCGCACTCAAATAACAGTTTTATTTATGAAAAAACTCACGCGTAATTTTAAAATGGGCAAACGGTTCTTTTTCAACCGCAACAGCGAGCGTCAAGATACTACTTTCCCCGCATGAGTAATACAAAAAAAGGATACACTTGTGATTACTTGAATACAAAGATGAGAAGATAATCTTGAATGAAAAGGTATTGCTAGAATTAAAAGTTGAAATTATTTTTTAAATTGTATTTTTATGTTATACAAAAATGTTATTGTTATACAAAATTGTATTTTGAAATATAATAACATACTACACAACAAAATGTTAAGATATGAAGCTGTTACTATCAATTTTTCCATATTTAAAACTAAAACATTGTTCATGGTTTTACATGTTTTAACTTTTTTTAACTGTTACATTATAAAAACAATGGCAGAAAATTCAAAGCTATTATCATTAGTAGAATGCGTTTGAGAAATGATTCAAATTGAAATTGATACCACAATCAGTATGTACCTATGTAATTCCGTTTTAGCAGAATTGAACTGCTGATTTATTAAAACTTATACACTTTTTGTTGATAACAAATTTAGTGATATTTAATTATAAGCATACGATGAAGGAATTTTGCTGAATGCACCTGACTAAAGTACTATAATGTCTAATGAGTGCATTTCAAAATTAGCAACATAAAAATTTTTAGATTCTTATTGTGCTGAATGTACTCATACCTAAGACTCTTCTACATCTAGTTTTAATGGTAAAAATATAATAAAAAAGGTTTACCCCTGGACTGTAGACTATCTCTTCTCTGAGAAATTTGTTTTCAGCATTAGGCCCGCAGCTGAACAGGCCCCAATCCATTTTGACGTCCCAAGTATAAGTATAGATTGAAGATATCGTCTGGCAGATGAACCACAAGTATAGATATGGGCTGTTATACGGATCAACATAATTATCTGGAAAAAGCAATCATCACAATGTATATAGTCGCTTGAGCGAAACTTAATCCTATCCATCACTTTGATAGCTGGCCATAGCATTTAGGAAATTAACACACAGAAAAATCCTTACCACCGAATAAAACATCTGATTAATTATGACTGGACCTCCAAGTTATTCCTATCAGTGATGGACATTAGCATTTCAATTGTGTGTAGTATTAGATACCTTCACAATAAAAAGAATTTGTTGGAAAAGTTATGTTCCGTGATTGATTGTGACGTAAGATTAGAATGGCTTTTGGAGTAGTAAAATTGACCTATTTAGACCACACCTTTACATAAAATAATTTTCTATTTGTTTTTACGGTCACTATTATTAACAAACTGGAAATTCTAGCAGAGTATATTATTTTACTAATACTTTTAAACTTTTTTAAATACTATTTGAATCATTTCTATATCAAAATAAAAATAAATAAACAAAGAGTAAGTTGCTTTACATTGACGTTGTTAAGTTTTTTTTTTTTTTTGAAGTTATCTATTCTGATCCATCTTTCTTAAACACTCCTACAACCTCTACTCACTGTCTGAAAAAAGATCTCAACTATTTTGGCGAATAGAAAATTGACTATGAAAATATACAAATGACAATAATATGAAAATAAATCCAATTAAAAGTTTTACTTATGTCTGAGCAGCTTCGGTTGTTTCGATACTAAATAAAGTGCTCAATTAATTTTCTTGGTTAATTTGTTACCAGTTGACATAAAAAGTAATTATTGTAGCATTTATTTTAGTGCAATAGTTATCTAGTTTTATATAAATTATTTCTTTCGAAATGTGTATAATTTTACTCATTTCATTTATGTATCATTTCAAAGATAAGGTTTTATAGTGTTGGCAGATAAATATCTCATCTCATCAAGAGTTTATTAAGAAATTACTGTGATTAAAATTAAATTCCAGATATCAAATCATGGATACCAAAACAATATTTTAATATTAATATAAATATGATTGTTACTGTAACACTTGCTGTTGTTTCAAATTTTTTTTTAATATCGATATTTTGATGATATCCATATATAACAAACCTTGGTAAATTTGTCGCAACGTCGCAAACACCACTACAAAGAAAGTGGTAGAATATTTGCCAGCATTGACCAAATGTGGGAACGCCTCTCTGCTGTCGCGGTATCTTCTCAGGCACTGCCAGAAACGTGTCCAAGCCGGTATTATATTGACTATAACTCTGGTTATTAGGAATGCATTTGATTTTTCAAATATGAAGTCTTGCTCTTTTAAATCTGTAAATGAGGTTTATTTAGTACTGTAAACAGAATGTCACACTAAGGGCCCCTTCCACCATCTCGTTTTAAACTCGCTTTTAACTAAAAATCGAGTTAAAATTAAATTTGCATTCCATGTCTTCCTTTTAATGGGTTTTGGCCCAAATAGCTGTTATAAAGAAAACATGAAATGCAAATATGGTATTAAAAGAGACATTTTGTTAAATCTAAGTTACTGCTAAAAAAATTTTTACAAGTCAATTGTGAGTTGCTTTTGTCAATAGTGAATTTAGAAGGAAGTCGCTTGATCTGTGTATAAATAGAAAGTGTAATACAATAGATTGAATTATTTCTGTGAAAAAGTTGGTCAAGTGCTGATCACTCTCGCATCGAGGATTTTGTATAGTATGTAAATTCAAATATATTTTTATTTCATAGTTCGTGAATGACATGAAATATGTCACAATACTTTAAGAATTTACATTTTACTATTTTGGCCCTTTACCACTCACGAAGGCAGTTTTGCCTCAAAAGGAACAAGCAAGAAACTTGAATATAGTTCTTTTCACATTAAAATATATTGTATTATATATATATATATATATATATATATAAATATATATAAAATAAAAGAAACAAATCCGCAAGATGTCGAGCTGGTTATATCCATGAATATTTGTCTTTTAAGTACTCACAAATTGTGTATCATTTTTTAACAAGCATTTGTTTAATAATGATTTCAAATTTGTTTAAGGGTAGATTATAAATATATTTCTAGGGACCTTATTGAACATGTGCACACAGAGCCCCCTAAGTGAATCCATGATTTTATGGAGTTGACTAACATGTAAACACGGTTAATTTTTATTTCTTGCATTGAATTCACATTTATCACTAGTTCTTGAACATTTCTATATTCCTTGTTACATGTATTACATTTTCATAGATAAATTGAAATATCAGAGTTAAGATCCCATTTAACGGTTAAAAATAAGATGAGTTGGATCAAATAGTACCTAACTTAGATATTAGGAAATCAGAGAAGGATAATAAATTAATTTTTTTTTTCCAAAAAGTATAAATTTCAGCAGCTCATATTATTTGTCTTGTAATAGATATATCGGAACTCCCATAATCAAAAATTACTTTCAAACTTGAGAGAAAATAAAATAGTTCTCCAGAACTAGATACAAGCAAATAACTCGTCCGTATTAATAAACCTCACTCACATCATATGCCAACTCAAGAAGTAACATAGGAGCGAGACATATATCATTTTCTATACTGAAACATTATAACTGTCTCGCTCTTTCCACTCTTAGAACAGACACTTAAGTGTGCTTTATTAATACGGGGATATAAGATAAATATCTCCAATATGTAGTTATATTACTAGCTATATATTCCTATAACAAAAAATATTCTTTTTTAATTTTCATTAAATGAAAATTAAAAAAGAATATTTTTTCATTATGAACCAAACTGTTATAAAATTTTAATTTTGTCATATGATTTAGACCTATTTGGAGGACATAAACAAACTAACCACCTATGTGGACAGGAATCAAAAGCTCATTGTATTATTTCACAGATTACTATAAAAATTACAAGCTTTTCAAATGCAACTACAATTTTGCCCTCTTCACTGAATTTCTAAAAAACAGTTTTCTTCCAATTAGCTTTAATATAGATATTTTAGTTTATAATTTTAAATTACTAAGAATTTTAATATTTGTATATAATATTTAATACTTAATAATAAATTCAATTTTTATCATTTTACATAAAAATAAAATACATACCGCTAACTTGAAACCATTCACTGCCGCTTACATAAAAAGCAATCAAATAATGAAAATCTAGGAAGGCAGCAACGAAGGAGTTCCACTGATCAGCCAGCCAGAAGTCAGCAAATAATACTGGTACGAAGGGCGCAATGAGTATACGACCCTGCAAAAAAAAAACTTTTGAGGACTTTGAGTTGAAAAAATGAGTTAAAAATTAAAGTGCAAACAATAGATTTTATGCTATTAACAATTGATTCCATTCACTATATTAATATCAATCCTTGCAAGCATATGTTAAATTACCTCCATGAACTCAATGAATTTCGAGGATCATTTCAGTATGAACAAATGAATTGATTATAGGTTTATCTAAATACAAAAGATGGATGTTGCTCTGTCTGCAATTAATAGATTTAAACTCTTTTTGACCGAATACCATTAACGTTGACACATATACATGTTTTCATGGAGAAGGTTTTTTGCAATCTATTTTAACATTTGTCATTTTCGTCCACATTTTGGAGTGAACTACTACAGGTTCTAAAGATTGTTTCACAAATAAAAAGCTACACTATCTCTGAGTAACATAGCGAATGTTTTATATGTAGACATATAGACAATGGCATATGTTCTGGCTTTTTATAAATTGGAAATGGGACCAATAACAATTCCGAAATTGATTTATAAATTGGAAATGGAACAAATACTGGAATTAAAAATGGGACAGGGAGCACAATCGAGAGCTGGAACTGGGATTGAAATTAAGAATGGGACTCGAGTGTGAGACTGGAATTAGAATCAAGAGCATGACCGGAACTAAAATCAGGAACAGTACTGAGACCAAAATTTAAAGCAGGAATGAGGTTGAGATTGACAGCATAATCGTTCAATATAAAATGTAAAAGTAATTTTATGTTACATGAGCGACGCCGCAGGTGGAAAGCGGATTGTATTTAAAACATGACTCATTATGATAATAATCATTTGAGGTTTAAATCCAAATTGTATGTAGATTCTATATCATTAGTCTTAGAAAACTTAATACATTCATATTTAAAAAAATCTAAAAATTTTATGGAGCTGTAAAGACAGATGAAACAAACTACTGGATTCATAATGCTACATGTAATTATGCGTACTTACACATATCCTCATGAACCAAAACCGCGCTTCATGTCTGAACATCTTCAATGGATTAACCAGAAATATAATCATTATTACCACCAGTGCCAACGGACTAACAAACGGTGGTATACTTAAACTTGTACTATATATAAAACTTAATATGCTTAAGGCCCAGACAACTCCAAAAATAGCCGCCATTTCCATCAGGTGTTGTTCCGAAAGATGGTTTCTAGGATCCAATTCGAATATCAAAACGTGATTGACCCCTGACGATCTCCAGCCATAGACGTTGATACCGATTAAAAATATAAATTCAACTAATAAAAATGGACCTCTATATAAACGGAATGCTGTTTTAAAATTTTCCACCCCGCCTTCATGGAATAACGCTGAAATAAAAAATAAAATTACTATTTTGTTTCAAATAATCTTAAGAAACTAAATTGTAATATTTTTGTTCATCCATAAAGTTTCCAAAGGTAAAATATTTACTTAATAATTATGTACAAATGTTATATATATTTATAAAGAATTGTATATCTGAATGTAACTATCCATGTCCAACCTGTAATAATATACTAATGAGTTATATTCATCTATAAAATTAATTATACTTTTATTGACATTTTTTATAATCTTTTTTTATAGCCTAGTCTTATTATGGTCTTAAAAGTCACACATATTGTATACTAGTGTAACATTTTGTTAATATGAAGTAACACTCCATTTATTATTAACTAAAATAATTCAAAACCCATTTCATTATTTGTAGACAACATTATCGAACTATCTAAACTATATGTGAGCAACCACCGGCCTGCAAGACATTTTGAAAAATTTCATGTCTGATATCTATCGCTAAAAATTATGAATACTAGTTTAAAACACTACTTTAAAAATGCACTGCTTTTTAATGCGGCCCGTGAATGTATTTGCACACTAAAATTTGGCCCACAACATGTCAAATGTTGCCTATACCTGATCTAAACTCCAGTTAACTCTGAATTTAACTGGAGTTTGTTAAAGTAGTATAGCTGCATATTATTACCCACTTATATTTGTTGCATCATACTTTAACAATCATTATTATAACTATTCAATCAAGGAAGGAATTGCAAAAATTGCTTTAAATACTTTTAAAATTCTAATATGACTGGTAAGATCACATAGGGTCTGACAAATATTGTATGTTAGTAATAACATAAGTATTTACCAACAATATAAACAAAAAGAAATACATATTTTTATATTCCCCTTGGTGAAAATCGCTATTAAGAAATGATGTAATTAATCAAATATTAGTACAGTGTAAATCCATAATTTACAGTGAATTTCCCAAGATTATCTTTTCCTGTAGCCATGAGGGTAAATTTATGATAAGAAGAACTAATTTACTAAGGTAATAATTCACAGCTCTGTCTTAAGATAGCCACTCTAAATATTTATGGTAATCTTTGTAAATATGTGGTAATTGTTAAATATTGAATAGCTCCTTATGTTGTCAAATAAGGGAAGTTTTATGATTAACTTTTATTAAGCGATTAAATTTACGTGATGATATGTTATCGACTTGGTACCTTCAGATGTGGTGTTCATACCATGTGGTCTTGTAATGTCATATTATAAGGTATTTTTAAAAGTGAGAGATCTATAACGAAATTAAAAATAAAGGCTGTGACCGGATCAGATCGAAATTGGAATAAAGATGGCAATACAAATATTGAAAATAGAAATTGATTTTTTTAATCTTTTAAAAGTGCAAGACCACTGACATTTAAAAGCATAAGACAGGAACTTCATTCAAACAGTATTCAAATGCAGTTATTGCTGTACATTTAAATACTGTTTAAATGTAGTGGACTATGTCAAGTATTATAATACACTAGCTGTGCCTATGGTTCTGCCCATGTGTATTACAAAATTATTAAGTTTTTTTTTAAATAAATAGCACAAGAAAGGTGCTGTCCTCCCCACTCGCAGCAGTCGCCCACTGTCGATCACTGAGTTTTATTTTAAAGATTAATATGCATATTGTGAACCATTCTTAGAAGATAGACATATGTTATTGCATAGTTTTTTTGTAGGTTTTTTTAAAGGTCACTTATAGGTAGTACATTAATTTGGTACATCTCTTATGGTTTATTCAACATAAGCCACTTAAGCATCCTAAAAGTTCTTTTCCCACCTTGATTCACTATCATAGCCACTGCTTATTTCGTATGTTACTTTATGTAACAAAATATATTGTATAAGCCAGATGTCATAGCTGTGAATTAAAAAAACATCAAGAGCATCAAACAAGCATGCGAGTGACCAAAAAGCATGTATTCACCGCTGCCTATGGACATTTGTAACTTCAGAGGAGTCGCCAGTGGGTTGCCAAATTCTTGGGTAGAAATAGGATATCCGATAGAAAGGAGAGTGGATTGACGAAAGGGGAGTGGGGTAATGGAACTCTCATTCACTGGACAAACACAACAGTGAAAGCTGTTGCTTCATGTCTGTATTCTGCACTAGTGTGGAAATGTGGTATATCACTGGTCGAGTCGATCCATTTTCGTGCTGTAACCGAGTTGACTACAGTACATGTCTACTACAATATGGTTCTTGCATGAAAAGAACTTAAATGGACAGACAGTTCCGAGTTTTATAATACATACAAATGTGTGTGTATATGTATGTGTGTGTATATATAATAGTATTGTAGCTAACTTTTTCATTACATCATGCATTATATAAAACTACTGTATATTTCATTTCTAATAGTCTAAGAGCTACCAACGTAGCATTTCAGGTCAGCTGATTTATTGATATTTGTCTTCAGCTTATTAGTACTGATTGGTAGGAAGATTCAGGCATATATCTGTACAGGTAATGATAGTAACTTTAAAATCATTTTAAGAAGGTTCATTTTAATATTTTAACTTTAGATAAGCTTAACAAACATCCATCTCTTATTGCCAGACATTTTTGTCATTGCTAACAATGAGCCAGACGCCAATTTTGATTTATTTTTTGAATTAAAATTCAAAGTATTTCAGTTTGTCTGTAATTTTAATATTATGTTGTTTAAGTATGAAAAGACCTGAAATTAATTTGCCAGACACTAATTCTGTTGTTAAACCGTGTATTAGCCAAATATTAAAATGATTATAAACCAAATTATTTAAATATTTTTAATCACCTTGTCTAATTAGGGTTTTTTCTATCTCGTTCTCAGCAATTTATTCTGCAATTGTTTCTCTTTATCCAATAGTATCATACTATACAATTTTCAGGACTTTGTCGCTCTAATACACGGTTTAACAACTGAATTAGTGTCTGGCAAATTAATTTTAGGTCTTTTATACTTAAACAACATAATATTAAAATTACAGACAACTGAAATACTTGAATTTTTAATTCAAAAAAATAAATCAAAATTGCGTCTGACTCATTGTTAGCAATGACAAAATGTCTGGCAATAGGAGATGGATGTTTGTTAAGCTTATCTAAAGTTAAAATATTAAAATGAACCTTCTTAAAATGATTTTACAAGTTACTATCATTACCTGTACAGATAGGATGCAGGTAAACGAACCGATCATGGCCAGACAGTCCAGACCCCAACCCAAAGAGCAAGAGAGACGACATATCAATAAATCAGCTGACCTGAAATTTTGTTTTCCGACGTTGCTAGCTCTTATACTATAGGTTATATCTAATAACTATGGTTAATTGGATTATCCTTGCACTTAAGTTCGAAAACTGTGAGGCATATTTCAGTGGAGCTTTTTGTTATGTAAAGAGAAGATATGGATTTTTTAACATGTAAAATTAATTTATCTCTAATTTAAAACACAAGAATTGAAAATAATAATTAACATTTTGATACACGTTGACTTAGAATATTACTGGCATGGTGGTAAGCTCTAAGCAAAACATTATAAATTAAAAAGATTTTATAATTTATTTTAAATTTGATATAATGATAGTCGATATACTTTTTGGTTTCCAATCCTTACAATAACCATTGTGTGTAATCATGAGAACATAATAAATCCAGTTTAAAAAAAAAATTATGATAAATTCAGTATTAAGCAAAACTTCTCACCAGATAATACCACTGTAATAAAGAGTACCACAAATGATCCAGAAAATAATCCCACTTTGAATGTAGTCCAAGGGCTCTGTTGTTCGCCTAGAGGTGGTACCCTTAATTTCTTCATCGCTTTCTGCCTATCACCACCTTCAAGTTCATTTGTGACTATTGCTTCTGTGTCACTAATTAATCTATCTATATCTTTGTTTATATAGAAATGTGACGATTCTACATGTTCTGCTCTCCATTGTGCACCAGTGGATGCATTTAATAACTGAAACCAAACAATTATCATTTAAATTTAGCCATTCCTGCTCAATTTGCCAGGCATATGTAAAAATTTAACAATGATTTATTTTATGGTTTGAATTTGCTTGTATTTTCCAATTACCATTTATCCAGTATAAATTTTTTTCTTAAATAAAAGTAAAATCTGCTTCCTACAAAATTTCACATTGTGGTCTATTCAGTGGATTAAACATAATTGAAGGACAAATATTAATATATTTATCCTTATATAAGGAGGAAGGATAAATATTATAATATTTAAACAAACCTACTCTCATGTTTATCATATCTATATAAATGAAATAACAAAATTTTTTAACCATAATTTGACAGATTGAAAATAAAATAAATAATACTAGGTGATAATAAAGTGGAAATAAGTAAATGTAAATGTTTATTAATTTAAAAAAATAGTAACAAGATTAGTCTTATGTTAATATCATATACAGTATTATAAATGGTATTATAGATGCATTTTTTATATATATTTTTGTACATTTAGATATTTCATACCAACAAAAACCACCTTAGAGAAATAATATATAATGATATGAATTCATTCTTATATTATTTACACTGTGGTGACACTAATTAGTGCCACTACAAAGCACTAATAGTTGACACTAATAAATTTAAAAATAACAGTAAATTGTATTGTATATTTATATCTTAACCGTATGTAAAGGTTGTGCAGCCTTTCTTTTCATGAAAAACTTCAACAATTTTTCATAAACTTAATTGACATTGAAAATATTTAAAAAGTGTTGTTTATAGACCTTAAAAATTTATTTCTAGACAACATACCTTATCATGCTTCTTTAAGATCTTTCTGAAGCCAGTATAGTTCAAATTCTGATAGTTTTGCAACAGTATCAAACTTAGATAAAATTCACTAAAGGCTAACTTTAGTTCCTGAATTTTCCTTCTAGGCAGCGGCGGTCTTTTACTATCACCACCACTTTTAGGTTTATCAAAACGGGTTTTTAATTCACTTTGCAATGTGGCAAATTTTCTTGTTCCTTCAGCCAATTTTTCTTAAATAACACAAACAAAATTGAAATTTAAAAAAATATGCACAGTAATTTGAAAATTAAGTCAATACCCTTTTTTTTTTCAATTTCAGCACAATATTATTATTACCTGAATAAAAAGTATTGATTTTTTTAAGTTCTTGATCACAGTAATGAAAAAATGTTTCATCAAAGTTGGCAAAGTGTCGAGAAAGAACTTCTGGTTCTACATTCTCTGCGGAAGGTGCTTCTTCTACTGCTGTATACAACATTGCTTTCATTTCCTAAAAATAAACAGTATTTCAAAAACTGGTTAATATCAAACATTTCATAAGCATTGTTCAATAACATTAAAACATTTAATTTATATAAACAGGAATCAATTTTAGTAAATGCACCTACTGTATAAAACTTACATGTGATATTTAAATAATATCCAGTACTGCTATTGAATTCGTTATAGGATATATAAAAGAAACGTCAAAATATTTGTTAATAAGAATATCGGTACATATGTTATGTGTATGATACACTTCAGGAAAAATTAAAAATATAGTCTAATGATATTGGGCTAGATATAGAACTAGCTAATATTTACTAATAATAATAATTTTTTGATATTAATACTAACCTCATAATTAATGTATTGTTTGCGCCATTCTGGAGTAATATGGGCACTGAGATGCTCCGCAAACTTCATTTTAACTAGTTATTTTTTAAGTACAACTTGAATGGTTGAAAGTCTGATACGACACTGATAAAAATCAGAAGTTAAGTACGCTTAAATATCAATCTGTATAATGTTTACTTATTTAAGGCTGCGATAAACAATGGCATAACATTGTCTAATGCAAATCATGTGTTCTTTTTCGAATCATCTCTCAATTTATAAAGTATTAAATTTATGTAAATATTGACTAAAATTATTGTAATACGTAAAATTACTAAAACTATAAACTGTCAACTGTCACTTGCGTGAAATATCCAGTGTTGCCAAAGCAAAATGTGCAAATCCACTTGTTAGAGGCTTTTAAACCGCCAGAAAATCTCTTGATGTTTTAAGATATCACATAACTAAACCACAATTTTATTTAAAAAAAAACAATTTTATTGAAACATAGTGAAAAATTGAGTAAAGAGTACAAAAAAACTTACATAATATATATACGATATGAAAACGAAAGGATTTAATTAATTTTACTGTATCTTATAATTAAAATTACTTTTTACATTAAAATATTATTTTAAAAATATCATGTTGTATGAGTGATCTAAACAGACTAATAATGTATCTATATTATACAAATCATTACATTTTTCCAGCACTTCATATTAAATATCATGTAATATTTGATAACTACATAAATATTACACGGTAATTTACTGAAGGTAATTAATTGCCTTCGTAAAGTTACAGAGTGCAATATTTTAATTTAATTAAAATAACATTTTTGTTTTTGAAATTAAAAATCCAATAGCCACCAGAACCAATTTCAACCCACTAACAGGGGATCCTAAGCTAACAGTTTTAGTGGTAAAGCTGCTAATGTAGTTACTATTCATATTCATTTAAGGTAGTTACATTGAAATAATCTTTGCATTTGCTCAAATAACCACAGAACATTATGGACAATAAATGAAGGCCTTAAATACTGGATGAAATCTAACCAATAGTACTCTGTGATCTAATCAGTGTATAGAAAAACATTGAGGTAACGGTGTACATTACAAAATATTACTTCAATGAAACAAAAATGATGATGCCATTATGTTATTTCATTAATATTAAACAAAATTAAATATAAACATAATATACGACATTTTTTGAATATATCGGTAACGAGCTTCCAAGCTTTTGAATAAAAACAAGATAAGTTTTAATATGGAACGATTAAATTTTATCTATATAGATCCGTATTAAAATCTGACTCAAATTATGCACCATCTGAAAAGGTAACATTGGAGTGTATTGGAGTGTATAACTCTCTTGCTCTTTTCACTCTCGAAATAGAAGGCGCACTTAAATATGCTCTGTTAATACGACCTTTCATCTACGAACGTGAGAGCAGATGGCATGAAAATTTTGCGTAGTATTTTGTGTATGTATTTTATAAGCCACTTAAGCGTTCTAAAAGTTCTTTTCCCACCTTGACTCACCATCATAGCCACTGCTTATTTCGTATGTTACTTTATGTAACAAAATATATTATATAAGCCAGATGTCATAGCTGTGAATTAAAAAAAAAAACATCAAGAGCATCAAACAAGCATGCGAGCGACCAAAAAGCATGTATTAGAAATAGAAGGCGCACTTAAATATGCTCTGTTAATACGACCTTTCATCTACGAACGTGAGAGCAAATGGCATGAAAATTTTCGTATTATTTTGTGTATGTATTTTATTTATCTAAATATTTTTGTTCAAAATGATCATAAGCAATTTTTTCCGGTGAAAGTCCGGTGATATTCCCACAGAATACTCGAAAGACGTCGCGCAAAGCTTGGTTGCTTTGATATTTATGAATTTAAGTTGAACGAAAGCAATATATGCGTGCCAATTAAAAGAAATAGCAGGTCAAAGAAAATCTAGATAAAATTGAAAATTTCACAATCATTCCCATTTTCATAGTTAATCCAATCGAATCTTTCCAGACTCTACTGTAATGGCATGAGAATCGATGCAGACGGAGATTGTCAGGAATTGCGACATGAAATTTGGGGTGTTTTGTGAGATCTAGCGTTTATGTATATCATAAAACTATGATCGAGAAATTGCATCATTATGGAATGACAGGTCAAGTATTTGGCTCGTTAAATCGAGAGTGGATTGAAAAGTCCATTTAAATGTTCCAGTCTACAAACTACTATTCAATTCCTTGTAAGAATCATTTGCAGCTTTATTACATTTCGCCGGTTTCTGTAATTTGTTTAGTTCAAGATGCTTAAACTTTTCAATTTTATCAAAACTTTCATTAAACACTATATATATTCTTCTTTCACGTCTTAATCTAGAAGTTTGGTAACTTTTACTTATTTGACTTGTAGACATCCGACAAGACAATTGTTTCATTTCTATAACATTTTGCTAGAATTCGCTTTTCTCCGTGAAACTCTTAAGTTTTGTCGTTCATTCTTTTTGAGGGAACACTATCCCCAAACAAGTGGTACATTTTTTAAATTTTACGACGAACTTCATGAGTTATAATACTTATTTACAAGATTATAAAACTTATTTATTAAAAATATTTTTAATTTGAATTTATCTAACACTCCTGGCTTAGCCTAATCGGCTTGTTCTTGATCAGAAGCCAGAGCAGTGTCTGATTCACACATTCCTAACTTTTTGCCGATTCAAATATATTTCCTGATAGAATGAAACATTCATCCGTGTTTTTTCACTGGCTTTGATGCTATAAATAATTAACCATCAAAACATTTGCATGTAATGATACCATCACTTCTTTTTCTTTTAGTCTCGTTCACGCATAAAATAAGCAACTTTCTATTTTTCGTCCACTCGCATTATCATCGACTTTACTAACATACTTCAACATGCATTCAGACTATTGAAACCGTAGATTGTAGAAGGATTACGTCATATTTTACATAAAAGAGGTTTTTTCTTTTTATAAAAAATGTAAATCTAAAACATGTAATAGAATAGTGGTATACTTAGATATTAAAATCGCAGTATACAGAGTCCACGTTTGGACTTAATTTTATTTTTAGGTGTAACTTACATAACTATGTCGAACGGTCAAAATCCCAATTATAATCACATACTTTTACATTTCTTGTATTATATATGCCTGTAACCATCCACAGACAATTCAGCGTCGATTGGTCATGGTCCCACGCCCAAAATTTCAATCATTTCCGAGATTTTAGGACTCAGAGAAAAAATGTTTTCATTATTCTTGATATAAAGAATAACACTTGTTTATTAGATAGTTTTATTATAAACCTTTTACATAGTTCGTAAGTAGGAGACACTTATCAATTGACATTTCATACTACAATATACTATATATAATGTAGTGTTGCCAATATAAAAGTACTAATTATTATCAACACGCCTCCTTACTTTTATATTGCAATCAATAGATACACAAGTAATTTAAATTTTCAAATTAGCTTAAAGAACAGGTTCAAGTAACTTAACAGTTTTATATAGATCAACTTACACTAATATAATATTCTTTAATTTTTAATGTTTAAGAATTTTCTGAATTTAAGAAATTTAACACTTCCCAAAGCTTTAGTTAATATATCTGCAACATTATTTTCAGACTCTATTTTAAGAACTTCAATAAACTTTTCTTTGACATTTTCATGAATATAATGATAATGCACCTCAATGTGCTTAGAGTTCTTAGTAAAATTTCCATAATTAGCAATGGCTACAGCCCTGAATTATCTTCATACATTTTACTGGTTTACAAATTTTAGTAAATACATCATTAATTAGGTTTATTAAGAAATTGATTTCCGTTACTGCTTCAGACAGGGCAATATATTCTGCAAAGGTGGACGATTTGGTTACACAATTTTGTTTTTTAGATTTCCACAAGATAACATTCCCATACAATCTAATGACATATCCGGTAGTAGATTTTCGGTCTAAAACATCTCCTGCCCAATCAGAATCAACATAGCAGTCTAATACATCAGTATTGTAATTTTTATAATATTTTAGTTTTAATGACTTAGTCAAAAACAAATATTTTAACACCCTAAGAGCATATTTATAATGTGTCTCATTACAACAGTTTTGAAAACGACTTAAATAATTTACAGAAAAGGAAATATCCAGTCTAGTACCAGAACTAATATATAGCAATGCTCCTATCAAATTTCTATACTTGATGTCTTCATTTACCTCACATTTTTCTAATTTTAAATTTATTTCCATAGGTGTTTTGTATAATTTAGTATTTTCAATATTATAGCGTTTTGCTAAAGACTCAATGTAACGTTCCTGACTCAAAGATAAAATATTGTTTTTTTCATAGTTATACTCAATGTCTATACCAATATAATTTTTCACTCTACCTAAATTTTTCATTTTAAATCTATCAGATAAATTGTTTTAATATTGTTAATTACATTTTGGTCTCTGCAGCAAATTAACAAATCATCAACAAATAATAAAATGTAAACAGTTAAATCTTTCTCTTTTTGAAATATAAACAGTAATCATATTTGCACCTTTGAAACTCTAGTTCAGTCAAAAATTGTTGAAACATTCATACCATGCGTGGGCTCTCTTTTAGGCCATACAATGATTTATTTAGCTTATAAACTTTATCAGAGCTATCTTCATAACCTATTGGCTGCTTTACATAGACTTCAGACAAAACTTTACCATTTAAAAATGCGGTCTCTACATCCATTTGATGGATTTCCATTGAATTTTGACAACAATATGACAATAAAAGCTTTAAGGTCGGCATTTTTGCTACAGGAGAATAAGTATCATCTACACAATCAATTTGTTGAAATCCCCTAACTACTAATCTGGCTTTATATTCACTTTCACTCTTCTTTTTGTATACCCATTTCACATCAATCACTTTTTTGTCCTTGGTTGGCTTGTCAACGAGTGTCCATGTTTTGTTTTCCACTAAGCTGTTCATTTCTCGATCCATGGCTGCCTTCCATTCATTTGCATCATCACAGTTCATCGCCTCCTGGAAGTTTTCTGGGCTCATAGCATCGCAGTAGTTTACACTGATACAATAATAGCCGAACTCATCAGCAAATCGCGTTGGAGGTTTAACTTGTCTTTTTGATTTCTTTTTATCCATGTCTTCATCAATTTCTATATCATTATTACTGTTTAGTTTATCTGTATCATTTCTTCCCACAGATTCTGAAATATCCTTGTTAATTTCTTTTTCCTCTTCCAAATTGTCATCTCTCTCATCTTGAAATCCACACATTGTCACGTCTTCTTCTACAATATCACAATGTCTAACTACTATTACTCTGTTGTTGATTAATACTCTATATCCAGTGTCTGTATATCCTAGTAAAATTCCAGTTTCTGCTTTCTTGTCCCATTTAGATTTCCTTCTCTCTTCTGGTATTCGTACAAAGACTCTACTGCCATACATTTTCAAATACTTTACTGTAGGCTTCCTTTTGAAAAATATTTCATATGGACTTTTCCTTTCAACAGTATTAGTCAAGGTTCTATTTTTGAGGTATGCAGCTGTTTTGATTATTTCCGGCCAATACCTTCTTTCAACTTTTGCTTCTGATAATAAACATCTTGCCATATCCATTAAAGACCGGTTATACCTCTCTGCAGTTCCATTTAGTTCGTGAACATATGCTGGACAAGGTTTTATTATGATCCTTTCTCTCTTGCAAACTGAAAAACTCTCGAGTTTATATACTCAGTGCCATTGTCACAACATAATTCTTTTATCGTCTTATCAGTGAGATTTTGTACTTCATTGACATATTGCACTAAGCAATCATATACTTCATCTTTTGTCCGGATACAATACACTTTAACCAGTTTGCTGTGGTCATCTA
This sequence comes from Eumeta japonica, assembly GCA_005406025.1. NCBI lineage: Eukaryota > Metazoa > Arthropoda > Insecta > Lepidoptera > Psychidae > Eumeta > Eumeta japonica. The sequence continues at coordinate 825,697 of BGZK01000021.1, forward strand.
TAAAACTTAAAAAAGTATTTCTCGCCATGGTCTCCTACTGTTTGATGAGGACCATTCAAATCTGTATGAACTATTTGTAGTATATCATCTGCCTTTCTTCTGCTATTATTAAAAGGTAAGTTATGCATTTTATTTTCTATACATGTCGCACACTTAAAATATTCCCGTTCAATCTCTTTAGGCAATCCTTCCAATATTTCATTTCTGCACATAATTTCTAAATTATGGAAGTTTAGATGTCCCAATGTACGGTGTAATTTCTCTTTCGCAGTCATTTTACTTTTACTTAAATTTGCTTCCAGGTTATTTTCATTCACATAACTTCTCATTTTATATAATCTTTCAACTTTAATTGCAACCCCTATCATCTTTCTGTATGGATTATATATTTTTGCCAATCTCCCCTTTGACACAATTGTGTTTTTGTCTGTGATTCTTGAGTAGCTTAATAAGTTTGCTTTCATTTCTTTAACATAGAATACATTTGTCAACATCACTTCTGATTTTTCTCCATAAACTAGAAAATTTGCCTTTATATTACCAACCTTTCTAGCTTCTAGTATTCTTCCATCACCAATTTTGACTTTCACAGGTTTCTTTAATGTCTCACAAGATTCAAAGTATTCATCTGTGTTAATGATATGGTCCGTACAGCCACTGTCAAGAAGCCATTCTATTTCTCTCTTTTTTGTCTTGTCTTTTTCATTTGTTGTAGTATTATTTACAATAGTTGTATGAAAACTATTTCCATATTGCTCATAATGATCAGTCCTGGGTCGCTCATTATTATGATTTCCTCGTCCACGAAAGTTTCTTGTATTATATGTATCTCGTCCTCTACTGACAGAATATCCACGTCCTCTACTTCCAAAATATCCGCGACCTCGACCTCTTTGTGTGTGTACAGTACGGGTACGACAGTCTTTTTGAAAATGACCAGGTTTACCACAATTATAACATTTTGTGTGTGATGCTGTCTTGGTTTCCGCTCGAAAAGCATTAGAGCTGTCATGTGATGTCTCATTTGATTCTTCTTCAGCCTTTTTCAATTTTATTTTGCTTTTCAAATAATCTACTGTTCTGTCCTTTTCTGGCAGCACGTCAATCAAGTCTCCGATATGACTATAATTTTGCGGCAAAGATTTGAGCATATAATTCAGTTTTTCTTGCTCTGTTATTACCGCCCGGCTTGTTTCAATTCGTTCACACACTTTTCAAAATCGTCGAAGAACAAAGACACTTCTGCGTAGTTTTTCAGTTTGACATTTTCGAGGTTATGTCGGCATACAATTTGCAAAGCCGTCGACTTTTAAATACATTTCATCAAACTTTGAATGATTTCGTAGGCCGTCTCTAATTCACTTATGTATTCCAATTGTCTGTTCGTTATTGCGCTGTAAATATAGTTGGTAGCCTGAATATCACGATCATCCCATGTGGCGTCGTCGGCACGTGTTTTAGCTCGCATTATTACATCTTTACACTTTTTGAATTGTAAGAACTTGAGAATACGTATTTTCCAATTGCTGTAGTCTGAACCATCGAAGATCGGAATGTTAATATCACTGTTTTTCGCCGCCATTTTCATGTAGATAGTTCTTTTGATATTTTACTTGTTTTCATACAAAAATCATTGTTTTCACTTTTGTCCTTTTAACCACGCTCTGCTACCATCTTGATATAAAGAATAACACTTGTTTATTAGATAGTTTTATTATAAACCTTTTACATAGTTCGTAAGTAGGAGACACTTATCAATTGACATTTCATACTACAATATACTATATATAATGTAGTGTTGCCAATATAAAAGTACTAATTATTATCAACAATTATAATAAATATAGACTAATCGTTACCTGCCCGCTTCGCTAAACGTAAATAAACATTCAGAAATAATTATTTCTTAAGATCCAAATATACCCGTAGTTTCGCTTGCGTGTGCGTAGAGCGAATTCCTTCATTTTTAATAGCCTTCTTACTGTCAATTCTGTTCCCGATCCTTCTATTCCAATAGTGATCTTTTCAGATCTTAATCCTTTCTTAGCCATGGACATTAGTGATAATAGATTACCATTTTTACTAGTATTTGTGCAGTTTTTTTTTTTTATGTAAAAAGTAATCTTAATATATTAATTTTATATCCTATTTGAGAACATAATTTATCTCCTTAAAAATTTAATTACAATCCGTTCAACCGTCAGCGTATGACAAACGTTCATACAAACATACTTTCACATTTTTGTATTATGAATAGCCTATAATCATTCAGAAACGATTCCGCGTCGAATTATCAAAGTTCTAAATACAATCCGCTAGCCATATGATGGCAGGTAGGTGAATAATGCACTTAATAATTCGCTTTTGCACATTCGTTTTCCAGTTTCCTCACCTGTACCCACAATTGGTTTGGCACTTACGGGTATAATGGATTTTAAACGAGTCGCTGATGTACTTACGTAAAAAAAAATTTCATTAATGAACAGTCGATTCGACGTGAACTTAGTACTAAAAACACGCTCTGCGATATTATTTTCCTTTTCGGCAAAAGCTTTTTTAATTGCCGACGGAAGCAGATGGATGGTATAAGTTTAACGTGTGTTTCTGTCTGTGGTATCGTAGCTCCCAATCGACTGTACCGATTTCAATTTCGTATTTTTTGTCCACATAGTTTTACGTTTTTGTACTATTTACAATACAACCTACACCAACCACAGACAATTCCGCGTCGATTGGTCATGGTTCCATAGCGATACGTTCAGTAGTTTCCGGGATCTTAGGACTCAAAGAAAAAGCATTTTCGTCATGGAAAGGTCGGGGGAAAAAGTTTTTTCATATTATATAAGTAAAAAGTTGCAGTAAAATATCTTTGGTTGTATTTTTTAGATCTGGCTAGTTTTGTTACCATTTAATAGACGAGATTTTGAAAAAAAAAAAATTAAAAGTAGAAACGGTGTCCATTTTTCTATTGTTTTTGTGTCCATTCGAATGAATAAATCTAACTTAAAATATCGATACATTTTGAAGTTTTATTACAAAAAAAAGGAAAAAACGAAACGAAAGGCGAAAAAAATTTGCGACTTTTATGGTTCTACTGCAGTGTAGGTAAGAGAAGTACAAATCTGATTCAAGCGTTTTCAGTTCGGTAATTTTGATGTCAAATATGAACCTTGCTCTGGTCGACCTATTATAGATAAAGTCCAAGCCATTTTTGGAAAAAGTAGAACATGATCGACATATTAGTCTTTACGATATAGTTGAAGAGCTGGAATTTGACTACAAAATAATTTTGACCCAAAAAAAAGCTGAATATACAAAAAAACTTGATACTAGGGTGCTACACAAGCTTACTGAAAGGAATCTAATGAATCGTTAATTTATTTGCCATTATCTATTGAAACGTAATGAAATCGCACAGTTATTAAAAAGATTGACCACTAATGTTGAAAATGGATTACCTACTACAAGAAAGTGCGAAAAACAATTATTGTCAAAAGACAAACACGCTCCACACACTATAGCAAAACCCGGATTAACTGGCAATAAGTTGATGCTAATATGTATGGTGAGATCGGAAGGGCTTTTTCATTGAGCTTTTACCGCATTTTTAGCGCCCGGTAAAACCATCAATTCGGAACTCTACTGCCAACAGCTGATGAGACTCAAATAAGTAGAGAAAAAACGGCAGGAATTGATAAATAGAATCTTGCACCCTCAGATTTTCACCTGTTTCGGTCTTTAGAATAGAAAAAGGTAATGTTAGGTTAACATCAAGAAGGGATTGTCAAAACTATTTGTTGTAATTTTTTGATCATAAGTTCCAAATTTCTACATCAATGGGATTGTCACTAACTATAAAATGGCAAACATACATACATATTTATGCACTCGCCGCGTGATCGTGCGGTCCATAGATAATATGAATATTACTAGGTGCCGTCACCACGAGGTGCTCGTGCGAGTCGCCCTTGCCGAGTAATTAACGGTCGGCCGTCGTCTACCCGACAGACGAGGACAATATCTTTCGTTTATTTTCAGTATTAAAAACTAGTTATATTTCTACTTTTATGTTCTAAACAGTGGCGATTAACATTATTATACATTGAATAACATCTCAGTGTGGTCATTTCATAAAACGTCCGGATGAAATTCCATATATCTATACTACTTAAAAAAATCTGAAGCCTTTGCACATGCACTTTTTTTTCGGGAAATTTTGTGATAGAGATTCGTTTTATTACTAACTGACCTCAATTCTACCATATTGAAAATTTATCTCTATTGTGTACGTCTTATTATAACTCAAGAACAGCATAACCAATGAAAATTGGTATACAGTAAGAACACGTGATTGCGCAAATGATAGAATACTGTATGTCAATATATATCTCCTTTTATGACTTAAGAGCTTTTACACCAATCGTGATGAAAATTGGTGTTCATTCAAGACATATAATCATACAAATAATAGGCTATTGCAGGGCTACTGTCTGTCTATATGTGTTCTTTTATAATTTATGACCGGTTTCATCGAGCATGATGAAAATTGGTATACAGTAAGAACAAATGATAGCCTGCTATCTATCTGTCTGTATGTTCTTTTCTAACTTGAGAATGGTTTGATGTATCTCGATAAAAATTAGTGTAGTCAGAATTTGTGATTTTAAAATTATAAGCTCTATGTTATTTCCACAGACCACATGATAACTATACAAAATTAATCACAAGTTTTTTATTTCTTTAGTAGCCATATTCACTTGTTTTTATACAGACGCGTATGTGTATATGTGGGCAATTTGCTTTTACGGGAGTTAAGGGGAGGTTGAATTTTGTATGAAACTTTTTATGGAGCGACGTAAAACTTTGAAAAGAGTGAGATGCGTTTTTTACAATTAAATTGGTGAAGTGGAGTTGTGTAATGTATAATAATATGAACTAAAAAAAATAATGAACAATGACGAAAAATACTAGTATTATTGTGGAAAAAGCGCGGGGCGCTTTGTGCCACATTTTTCGCGTGTAGAGCGCCCCACGCTTTTTCCACAATAATACTAGTATTTTTCGTCATTGTTCATTATTTTTTGAGTTCATATTAAGGATTATTTTTCACTTTTTAGTTTAATGTATTTTAAAAGCGTGTTTTTTAGTTTTTTTTTGAACTATATTTATTTTTCACTTTTTAGTTCGGTTGATGGTTGTCGTGGGTATTTTTACTATTGAACTGAATTACTAAATCGATGCGAGAATTACTCTATTAGTAAGAAAATCCTCGAGTAAACTTGAGCTTTGGCTTTATTTGCATGTTTGTGTTTTTACAGATTCTAAAAATTCCTTCACTCATGGAAAGCAACACAATCTCCAAGCAATGTAGTAAAAAAAAAGTATTTTGATACTATAAATTTGCCAGGGTTTCGTCCAAATTGGAACTATGAACGATAACGGAACCTAGATCGTGTAATCGACCGTGGAACCAAAATTAGAATCAAGGTCCTCGCCCATCCTAATCTCACATGATATTTCTTCAAAATACGTATTTTCTGAGGAGCTGTTCGATCTCATCCTGAACGTGCAACACCAAGTTTTCCTTTTTCAGGAACTTTTGCTTTGCTGTGTTCTATAACTTACTTTTTCGTCTAGTAGGCGTGTTTTTTTTTTTACGTACGCATTATAATAATCATGATCTCGTTTTGAACGAGTAACAGTGTTGACTGAGCAGTCGAGTGACGGAACATCCTTTATACATTGGCGTTTTTAAGCGACGCCGCCGGCAAACGCACCGGCGCGACTTGTTAAGAACTCGCGCCGCTGCGGTGGGAAAAGCGGCGATGTCGCGCCCGTAGACAAGCGGGCAGCATCGCCGCTGATTTAGAAAAAAAAACGCCAATGTGTAAAGTTATAGGGGGTTTTACTAACATGTCGCTATATGTATATAGAGAAAACAACCAGGTTGGGAATCTATACTCGCGTCGCTGCTATCCTGCTCGTACGCAGCAGAATTCGTTGCCGCGCGTTTAATCTGTTCCTTGCTATGTGTGAAACAAAAATATATCTATTCCCCGAAAACCGTACATTTTTCGGGATAAGAAATAGTCTATGTGCTATTCCAGACTACAATCTATCGCTGTGCTGAATGTCATCCAAATCAGTTCAGCTGTTCTGGCGTGATTGAGGAATGAACGTTCATCCAAATTTTCGCATTTATATTATTGAGATTAGTTTTTACCTACGGCTTCGCTCGCTACAGAATAAATTTTCTTTTTTAAACCGTTTAGTCATTGGTAAAAGCAATATTCGAGAAAAAATCAACATTAAAACCGGTTCGAGACAGAAATCTCTACTAAGGCTGGAATCAGAATCAAGAGTGGAAGCAAGATTTATTTGTAATAGAATAATTTAGCAATAGTGCCTGTGTTTAATGTTAAAAGTATACGTTCCTCGAGGATCATTTGATTGGAATCGAGCGAAACCACAATCAGGATTGTAGTTAACATCGTGATCGGACGACATGAAAGATTGTCAAATTAATTTTATGTCAACGCGAGAGTAGACCAAAGATAGTGATTAAAAATCACATTTTTATTTCAGTTTAGTGCCTACTTTGTAACTTGCTGTATGTATGGGTGAACATAGTGAAATTATGAACGAGTCATTCAATAAGAAATCATAGTGTCTAATTTTGACATAAAAGTAAAAATTATTGATTTAAATAAATTTTATATTTAAGCAAGAAAATGAGTTGAACGCGTTTTTAGTTGAAACAGAGAATTTTCTTTAGTCAATCATAGATATACCAGGAATAATAAAACAAATGTATTCACATTGTTAAATCGTATATGAAAAATTTACTTATTACATACAGCGTTTTCTTCTTTGAGTTCAGGTTTTTCGTCTGTCAACATAGCATCATTAATATTCTCTGGCAATACTCGAGCCACTTTTCTTGGTTCTTTGACCAGACTTTTGGGACACTGCATTTCTGACCAACTTATTGGAACCATGTTGACACCTTGAGGAGCTCCTTCTGCTGTAGCTATCACTACACCTAATTCATTTTCAGCAGTAGATAAATGATACCAATGTACTTCCATCATTGGAAGCTATTTTAATGTCAAGAAAAATATATTGTGATAAGATTTAAATCAAAAGCGAAACAAAAAAGTGGCAGGTTTTTATATTAGACAAGATTGGCATTTAATAGAAACCTGACATAATAAATTATCATTGAAACAAAAATGAAAAAACAATTATGATGACTTTGCATGTGTGAATGAATCCATGTGAACCGGTAGTGGTGTGTGATGACGTTAGCGCAACCAAGGTCGCTCATTGGATGAATATCCCTTTTAAGTACTTTGCAAGGAGAATTCATGCGCTTGCACTCGATAAAGAAAAAATTGTCTTTGTGGTATCTTGCTATTAAAATATTCTTATTTTAAACTATTTTTTTATTGGTTAATAATGAATTTTGTTGTGAAAGCTTATGTTTAAGTTATTTTAATTTTCAATTTTGAAATAATCATAATTTTCTATTGTGTGCTACTTTTTATTTATTATTCTAATAATGTCTCTCCATCCCTGGGATGAAAATGTTGGGAATGTTCATAATTTTGCAGTTCCAAGCAGTATAAAACCCAAAATAAATAGGTATTGTACAATATGTAAAACTATCACTAAAAGTGTACATAGTCATTGCATTCAAGCTGAAGTTTCTGATCCGATCACAAAAACCTATGAAATAATAAAAGTATATAAAACTTTAATTAGTAAGTTTATAAAGACTGCAAGTGACAAAAAAGGGGGAATTTTTTTTTTAAATTTCGTGACTAGATAATTTTGAGTGTGATGTCGTATATCGGACAGTCTATAAATTTTATTCACCGAAAACATTTTCTACCTTATATGTGATTTTACAAGATCTAAATAACAACTTTCCCTATAAACGTTTATTGAGAAAATTAGGGTATACATAGAAATCGATAGAATAGCAGAATAATTTATGGGTCTATGAAATATCAAGTTTGGTGATACAAATTTATAACAACCCCTAGAATAGCACATAGAAAAAGCTGTAACATATCTTGATGAAACATTGTATGATAGTCACAACCCTATTAGGAAACGTTAAACAGACTGCAGTTGTAATTCTTAATTTTAATGAGAGGAAAAGAATAGTTCACGCCTAACCCAAGAATGGATGGGTAAACAATGCTCTTCTATTAGCAGTAAAACAAATAAAGGACACCGGTGCAGATTATCACTGTGATATGAAACAGAATTATTTGAAAAGTGGTTTGATGAATAACTTTTGAAAAATATAGCCCAAAACAGTATAATAGTCCTAGATAATGCAGCATATGATTCATGCTTATCCATTAAAATTCTATATAAATCAATAAAAAAAAATGACATTTAATTTCAGGGCTCAATTTCACATCAATATTCTGGACCCAGTTCCAACTATACCTGTATTACTAGATATTATAAAATATCTGAAATTGAAATAATATTTCATTGCTGAACTCACAACGAGTAAGAGTTTTGAAGTAGTGCATCTACTTCCACATCATTGTCTTTTTAACCCGATAGAATAGGTGTGGGCGAAATTATAACATGACACAAAAACAAGAAATACCAATCCAACTGATGATGTTGTGGTTTGTCATCTCATAAGAGTGTACTGAAAATGTTATTCCTGATTTATAGAAAAATTATGTAAAGCATGCCATTAGACAAAAAAAAAATAAGTGTTTTAGGCTAGGTGAAGAACAAGACAAGAGTGAATTATTTGTCATAAACAGCTGATGATGATGATTCCGATGATCAAATTGATTGAAAAGACAATTGTAAATAGTGGATTTTAATTCTAACTTTAAAATACTCTTAGGGAAGACTCTGTGTGTGTGTGTGCACGCTTGTGTGTGTGTGTGTGTGCATGTGTGTGTTGGTGAAAAGAAAATATCTTGTTTGGAACCTCATCAGAGTCAACGCCAGATTATTACAAATTGCAGATGCAAAAAGTTTCAAAATCAATATTGCTTATTTTATAGTGGGTTTGTTTTTTATAATATGTGAACAAGACGTTATATTTATTATTATTATAATTATTGGTAGTGTATATAAAAATTCATAAACATCTTTGTCGTTAGGTGTACTATTTCTTAATATACAAAATGGACTATACTAATTAAAGCTTTTTGTGAACTCTGCATTTTATTTTGAGTACTTTCTAACTGTTTAGAGCCAATGTAAAACAAAAGTAAACAAATAAATATTTATCTATTACTACTGTGAGCATTATATTGTGACATGCAGATCATGGATATTATGGCCTTAACACAGCCTGCAAGCAAGCCTCAGATGAATCATAATTTTTATTATCAAGGACTTACCTATTTATGAAGACGGCAATGGATGACATGAAATAGATCCTATCTTGTATGTTTCAAGCATGACATTGTATGTAAAAAAATGTAACAAAAAGCCCTATTAAGAAGCAGGTAAATTTTTGTAAAAAGGATACAACACGAGCCAAAATAATGTCACCCGGCCTAAAGCATTTATAAGGGTCAACTTTGTCCTTTTCAGTCATTCTTATTTCTTCTTTTTTTATAACTCCTCGGTATGTTCTAACCAGAACTGAAGGGCCGACACACAAAATAACACATTGTACCACTCTAGAATTAACAACAGTGACTTTTGCTGTTACAATATCACCAGTTTTTGGTAAAATTCCAGGTGTTCTAGGACTGTCTATAGATATAATTTTTCTCTGGAAAAGGAATTATAAATATAATAAAACATTTGAATAAATCAAGTCATTTTGGAACATTATTGCCAGTTAACATTTACTTTAATTACAAAAGAATCAGGTATTTTTGAATGGGTGCACTTTCAAAACTAGCAGAAAATTGAATACTTTTTTAGTAGTTTGTGATAGTGATCACATAATTAACTTTTTATGTCAGCTTTGTATTTACCTCTTGTATTTCATCATCTTCTATTTTCATAACACCAGCAAGCATAGCATAGACATACCCTCTATACTCATATGTACCAGGACCACATTTGTGCTCTTTAGCCAAACACAATCTGGTACCAGGAACACATACAGTTCCAAATTCTGTTTTTGCCATTCTAAAAATTTATAAATTGTGTTGGTAGTTATTGTTATATAATTAACAGTTATAGTAATTATGATTTAGATATCAAAAATCACAATGAAATCAAGATACATGTTTTAGAGATCATGAAATTTAAGCCATTTAAGACAGCTCCTCTTTTTTGTTTAATTAGTTTAATTGGTGATCGGTGAAGGACCAAATTTTATATTACTCTTTTATATCTCATAAGATCAATTTTTCAGCATTTAGATATTTTGAGAATTACACAAATAAATGCTTCAAAATAGTCATAATTCTTTACACAGGTAGTAAGATCTCTTCCAATCTACGACATTTAGCATTAATTTATTGATCCACGGAACTATCATAAAAAACATAATAACATTAAATACAATAAATTACATAGATATGTTACAAAAAAATTATAAGTTTTTCCCTAAAAATAATATGTTCTTTATTTGATGAAGTATTGAAGACAATGAAAAATTAATAGCTAAACAAAAGTTTAATTGAAACTTATATATATATTTATATAAAACATACATAATAATAATTGGTTGAGTATCACGTAATACAGGATGACAACCACATAATTATGTATAATATGATATTTTATAGCATCAGGCATTATACTTAAAATAAATCTTTTTTATTTGGACTAAACTTGATATAAAATGGCTATGTATCCTTTGTTTAATGCCTTTTACATTTACTGCATGCCGGAAGATTAAGTTCTAGTTTGTATAAATAACATTTTATCATTGAACTTACAAGGTTTATAGTTTGCAAATGGAGTGTGGTAATAAGTAATGTTATTTGTTTTAAGATTAAAATAAAATAACTATCTATTGTATTATAAAAAAAAATCACATTTGAATCAAGAAAATCCAAAATATTATTTACATACAAACCATTCAAAACTCTATTTTAAGAAAAAAATAATATTAAAAAGTTGAAGTCAGATAGTAATTTCATTGTTTATTTCAAAATTGTGACACAGTAAAAAAGAAATTAGTACATTTTCTTATTCACCACATAACTTCATACCAGATACCAGACGACTGAAATAATATGAAGCCATTTAAAAGTAATACATTGAAAACCTGTTATCCATGCAATTTGGTACAAAGTTTAAAGGTAGCTCTTACAGATCGATGGGCAAAAAATTAATTATACTTGTATGGAATTGAGTCTACAACTCTACATCTCGATGCTAAATGGGTTATATGTGTTCACTACTAATATTCTATAAATATATTTCCGATTTCAGAATCTAATTTATTCATGACTAAGATATTGCGGCAGTAATATAGGTTTGTGATCTGACTTCATTTATAAAAAAAAGTATATCGTATGTACAACACGATTTCATTTTCACAAAAATTAGTATCTCAATTTTTTGGTCCTAAAAACTTAATAAATATAATCGCATAAAAGTCGAATAAGTTATTCGACTTTTATGAGTACTCTGAAAGTACTCATTTATATAATTTTATACTCATTTGTATTTCTAAAACGTTTTTTTCGACTATTTTATTTCAATTTTTGTAATTAAATATTTAGAATTATTTTGACAGTGATTTGAATTGCACGTCAAAATTACATTTGTGAAAAGAAATGGATACATCTACTTCTCCAATATTTGTGTATGTAATCCCCAGGCTGATCTTTGATGTACAGAATGTGCAGTTTTTTCACCTATGAAATACTTGCAAAGTGTACGCTTTTTGAACAAAAAATAGTTGGTCACCTTACGAATCACACAAATCCAAGTAACAGCAAACTACGCTCAGTACCTACATATATTGAATTTTCTGATGCTCACTGAATCAATCAGACTATATTTATTATAGTAATCATATAATCATAAAATATAGTGATAAAAGCAAAGAATACTGTAAAGAATGCATTGACAAACGCCTGGATAACATAGTCATAACTCAGATGGATTCATGAATGCATTCGCAGACAAAACATACACAGAGTAATATTATAAATATAAACCATTTAATAAGTACATAGAGAAGAATTATATATTGAAAATATTATTCTTATAATAATAATTATTATTATAACAATAATATATTACGCTGTTTAGTATGTGGGATATGAACGAGACAATAATCAAAACATATCAATGCAAAATTAGTTTTATTTCGTAGGTAATAGAATTACATTTGAAATACGTCATTAACGAATTGTTTTGGATATTAACATTACCACTTGTTCCAAATGATTACTCACTTTGAGAAGAATGGGCAAGAAATAACGTTAATAAATTCCAACTTTTGACTTAATATAATTTTGAATTTAAATAAAAAGATAAAATTGATGCTACACTTTGTATAAGAAAATGAATAGTAACATATTTAATTTCTCAAATTTAAATTAAACTTTATCAACCGTATTGATTATCACACTCCAGTATTTTTATTATTTTATTGTAGTTATTTATTAGCATGTAATTATAAACATTTTTTTAATTACGTCAAAGAAGTATAACTTCTCACGTGCATATGTTATAACGCACGAAACTCTGCCGCCCTGAACTGCCTACGAATGTACAATGCGCAAGTGCAACACTCTCCGACCAATTCTTTTTCTCCCCGGCGTTTTTGTTTTACGCCATTGCACCGCTTTCATGACTAACATTACAGCGGCAGAGTTTCGTGCGTTGTACTATACATAAGTACACACACTGTTTATTTTTTTTTAATGTATTCTTGAATATTATTATACTATTACCGTTATCTGTTGGCAGTTACAAAATTAGTATGACATATATTTAAATTACAACATATGGAAATGAATTCTCTCATTTTTATTTCCGTTCAATAATGATATTACATGTAGATTTTTTTTTTTGTTTACGTAGTTTTTATAAACAAATATATTTTTTATGCAATTGTACAAATTGTCTGAAAGTTATTTGTCGAAATAATTGTTGAATATAATCCCTATGTTAACTTTTCATTCTATTAAAAAAATGTGTTAATAACCATTATTAAGTATGAAATTATTAGTGTATTACATATCAATGGTATATTATGAAATGGTATAATATCCGTGTAATACATAATATAAATTGGCATAAAATAAAAAAATTACGTTTACACGCACTCAAATGTGTTATGAACCAGTGATCATTTTTAAAATAATGTTGGAGCTATCGTGGCCGTGAGCTACATGGTAGAGAAGCCTTTCAAATAAGGGTCCGCAAATATCTCGTAGTAGCTTATAAATAGCCTGTGTGGAACTTGAGCGGCTTATTGTGATGAGTGTATATAGGCTCCCTCATTCTTCTTATGACTTGTTTGAATCGATTATGAATAGATCCTTATGTAAGATAAGCGATAAAAGTATATATATTGTAATATGTGTGACTTTAATGTAAATTTATTAGATGTCACCAATCACAGAATTTAAATTCTGGAGTTGTTTGGGTGTTACAATTTGTCAGACCTTTTTTTTAGACCCTGAAAGAATCACGCCTGTCTCTAAAACATGTATTGATAATATTTAAACAAATATTGAACCATTTCACAAATATATTATTAATAATTTAAAATTAGACCACAGTGGTCAAATAGCGTCTTTTGAAATGCTGTTTAAAAGGAATTTTAAAAAAAGTTGTAAAGTGCATTCCAGTGAACGAAAAACTATTGGTAGAATTTAGAAAATGTGTTATGCAGAGGATTCCGGAACTACAATGCTGTAACAATTCTAGTGAGTTGTATAACTCAATATTTCATGTAGTAGAAGAGCAATTCAACAATGTTTTCTAAAAAAGAATTATTGAAGTAAATGAGTCATTATCGCTGTGATTGGGCAACAGTGGGAATACACATAAGTAGAAAAAGATTGTATAACCTTTATGACGAAAGAACATACAATAAAAGCGAGAGATTTGCTGAATATGTTAAGAACTATTCAAAAACTTTTAAACGTGTTTGTAATGCGGCTAAAACGAATTATATTCAAAATAAAGGACAGCAAAATTTTAATGAAAACAACTGGGAGTGCCATAAAGATCGAAATTGGCAAAATTAAGGTCGTGTACTTAATTTCCAACTTAATATAAATAATAAAAACTCCAAAAAAAGACATAGACGTTGTCGAAGCATTTGAAACATTTTTTACTGACATTCCAATTTCGACTACCAAATGTCAATTCATTTCTCACTCTTACTGAATCATTATTGAGGGAAAATATACCACCTATTAATATTAATTTAGAATTTAAATATATAAATTTGGAAGACTATTGTTAAGGCGTTTAAGTCATTGGATATGAAAAAGACTGTTGGTTTCCAATCTTTGTCAGTTAAAATTGTAAACTTCATTATTGAATATATTGCACGGTATTTGGTGTTTGTTTTTAATAAATGTTTGACGTGTTTCCTGATCTGATGAAAGAAAGCAAAGTTGTACCTATATTCAAAGGCGGTAGTAAATCGTACCCTACTAACTTTAGGCCTATATCTGTATTACCGACACTAAGTAAATTTTTGAAAAGTTAATCCTAAATCAACTTCTACAACATTTTTTATAGTAATAATCTAATTTCTAAATAAGAGTTCGGTTTCACACGGGGTCGCTCAACAATCGATTCTGATGTTGAGCTCCTTAAAATTTTTTTTAAGGCCTGAGAGGATTCGCGGTATGCGATAGAAGTATTTTGAGATCTCTCTAAGGCGTTTGACTGTGTAAATCATGAAACACTAATCAGGAAGCTACATCATTATGGAGTTACGGGTCGTGCACTCGACCTACTGGTATCATAATTTACTAATAGGATTCAGAAGGACGATGTTAATTACATGAGATCATTTGGATCCGTGGTTTACATGGGGGTGCCACAGGGATCGATCCTTGGTCCGTTTCTGTTCTTACTTTATATTATTGACTTACCAAGCCTTGTTAAGGATATTCATGAGACAGTACTGTTTGCAGATGATACCTTTTTATTATTCAAAGTTAAAAGAAATCCACTCGCTTATGACGATGTGAACATTGCTATTACCAAAATTGAAAAATGGTTTACTCTAAATAATTTACATCTTAATAGAAAGAAAACGAAATGTGTGAAATTCTCACTTCCGAGTGTAAAAAATGGGTCTGGTTCTATTTTAATAAGAAACAGGAACTAGAGCTTTTTAACACTATTGTATTCCTAGGTTTTACTTTAGATAATAAACTACAGTGAGGTCTTTATATCGGTGAATTGGTAAAAAGGCTTAGCTTTGGCGGGCTATTCGCGTAATTTATGGCCTGGGGCCTCGTATTTCTTTTAGAACTAAGTTTTTAAAAGTTGAAATTTTAAGTTTTTTCATAATTTATTTATCAAAATTTAATATGCGTTAAACGTTAAAAAAAATTTAGAATGTTTTAATAAAAATAGTAATAGATATACTTTCAATACTAGGAATAAAAATAAACTGTTTACATGTTAGTGAAACTGCATAGGGTGACAAATTTATTTAGGGGGTTCTGTGTGCGAATGTTCAATAAGATTCTTGTGGATATACGTAATTTACTCTTACACAAATTTGAAGTATTTATCAAGCCAAACACTTTGCACAAAAGGGTATTATACAATCTCTGAATATTTGGAGGATAAATGGACATAATGAGCTCGACTTCCTACAGGTTTTTTCCTGCAATAGTTTTATGTATGTTTATATTCCTATATAATTGGATTGAAAAGAGCTATCCTCAAGTTTTTTGCTCGTTCTTCTTGAGGAATAAAGGCCTTACGAACGAGTGGTAGTAAAAAAAGTGGAAATAATTAAAAACTGTAAATTATGTAAATGTTATGACGTATTTCAAGTGTTACATTATAACCTTTGAAATAGAGATATTTTTAATTAGAATTTGAGGTAGTGCCTGAGATATGTTTACTCTCCATCAGCATCACAATCAAGCGCATCCTGAAAACATTTTTGCTCTTAATGGAAGCGAATACAAAAAAATTGCAAGCCTTCACAAACCTGTGTTTTTTGCTAGTATAATTTTATTATGAAAAAAAAATAAAGCTTAGATTTTCCTGTAGGTCACTTTGATGGTTGAATCATAATATATTGTACTAAAATGTAGGGGCGATTTAAACAACATACGTAACCTGTGTTTTGATAACATTTTTCTGATTATTTTGTTATTGTTTAATTGATTGTATCAGCGCAGATTGGCGTTCACTATATATAAATGTCAGTAATAGAATTTCACGTAGCTTACAATTCTTAGTTTTGACATTAGTGGTCTTCGCTATCTGAACTTTCGGAACTTAACTAGCGACGTGTCTCTCTCTGCCGGTTTGACATTAGCTGACATGTCATCGGAAATCGCGTTTGTTTAATTTTCTAAATAATTAGTGGAAAAAGTGTTTTAATTATTGTTTAAAATGCTGACCAAATTCGAAACGAAGTCTCCCCGGGTGAAGGGGTTGTCGTTTCATCCAAAAAGGCCATGGATACTTGCTAGTTTGCACAATGGTGTAATACAACTTTGGGATTATCGTATGTGTACTTTGCTGGAGAAGTTTGATGAACATGACGGCCCTGTGCGTGGCATTTGCTTCCATAATCAACAACCACTTTTTGTTTCTGGTGGAGATGATTACAAAATCAAGGTATGACTAGCATCTCTATAGTTATATATCTTTTTGAAAAGTCTTGAAACAGATTGTCCATGTTGTGGCAAATCAGGTAAAGTGAGGATAAATTAGTATAATAGAAAAGGTGTAAAGTACTAGATAAAATATGAAAGTTAGGAAATAGCATTTTTTTTTCAATATACTTGTTTCTTATATTTGCTAATTCATATTGATCACCTAAATGTAATTTATATATGTAATGATTGACATTAATAAGTAACTGTAAGACAGCTTGTAAAGCCTTGTCAATTTGCTAATGGTATTTCTTTAGAACTTTGTGTGACAATATATACATTTTAAACTTCTCATCTGTTTTCTATATGATTTGTGTATATACTATTAAATCTTGTCTAAGAACACAATAATTTTATATAGTGCTTAAAAAATCAGACAAGTGCAAATAGGACTCGCAGCCTATGTGTTTCATACAAACTTAATTATGTATGTAGATATTTTTCCACCCTGTTTCAATGATTTTTGTTTGTACTCTATACTGACACTGGCAAGATATTGGCTTCAAGGATTCTGAAACTTGCTATTTAAAAAAAAATTGGATTATTTAAAAAGTATCTGAATTATTTAAAATCTTGAGTTTTCATACAACTAAGATAAAAAATGGCCTTACATATAATGGTCTTCTTCACAGTCTATACTACAATTGCAAATATAAGCTTGTACTCATAATTTTTTCCTGATATAACTATATATTATCGATTTTTTGAGGTTTTTCCTTTACTTGTGCTAAATTTCATGATTCTAGGTCCATGGGAAGTACTCTATAGATTTTTATTTACTAGCGAATTTTAAAATATAAAGCATAAATCACCATATTTTTCAATTACATTGTCTCAGAGTGTTAATTATAGATTTAATTTGATCAGAATCTTGGCAAGTTACATAAGTTAGCAGACTCCAATCAGTACTGGGTCAGCATGAAGAGCTTTAGGTCCAAGTTTTTTACTTTGACATGTAAAGATTGTGGGAGGGTATAGCTCAGCAATGGGATAATTAGAAACCTGACACAAAAAACTCTATTTATATTTTGCAATATAGTACATGTGTGTAAATTAACAAGCATAAAATACTACAGAGTGAAGACGTGTTTATGTGTGCACATTGGTTCTGCAAAAAAAAAACTTATTAAGATGAAAACAAAATGTTCAACGTATGTCATTCTTAATAGCATTAGATCATGATTGATCTATAGATGTATTTAAGAATGTTGTACACGCTTGGACAGTCTGAGAAATGTTAGTTCAGGGCTTACCTGGTTTTTGTTGATACGTCGGCCCAAGTGTCCAGGTGTTCAAGCCATGATCATCTACTGGCACTGTTTTTCTATTTATTCACTCTCGCAAATTATGTTTCGATATAAAACTGAGTTGGTTCTGCACTGGCTCACGTTTTCTGTTTCTTTTTTGTCTGCGCGTTTATGCATCGACCGCACACTTTGCTCTCTATGTTTTTGGAATATTAAAAGTGATATTTCTTCCCATGCTGTTTGCCTCACCCCACATATGTTAGTTGTCTATGGTTTTAGGGGGAGACAAAATAAAATTTTGACTAAGGGAAAATGGCTTGAACATATGTGTACGACTGATATTGGTTCATAATAAAAACATGATCATGGAAATGTTTTGTGTATTTCAACAGTTGTGAATATATTAATATGTAAATAAATCATGTTTTTATTGAAAAAATAAATTTCATTGTATCCTGTTACCGAGTTACCTGATGAACGATTTAACAGATGAACAACAATCATGTACTATTAGTGGAAAAGAATTGTAATATACTTTGTGTAGTTGTAGTTTCAATATAACAAGATGCAATAATTTATATACTTTTTATTATATTTTTCAAGGTTTGGAATTACAAACAAAGACGATGTTTATTCACCCTGCTTGGTCACTTGGACTATATTCGCACAACTGTATTCCATCATGAATACCCTTGGATATTGAGTGCTTCTGATGATCAGGTGAAGTTGTTATGTTTAATATCAGTATTTTTGTACTGAGTAATTGAATCAGTACTTTCTAAAAATATAATTTGTTATTATTTAGTATACCAGTTAGTTTGTTATTTAATTATGAATATTGTATTTCTTTCATTAAATATGTATAAATAATTCATTTTTGTAGACATTAAGAATATGGAATTGGCAGTCAAGACAATGCATTAGCGTTTTAACGGGTCACAATCATTATGTGATGTGTGCTCAATTCCACCCAACCGAGGATCTTGTAGTCTCTTCATCATTAGATCAGTCTGTCCGTGTTTGGGATGTATCAGGTCTGAGGAAGAAGACTGTTTCTCCTGGTTCAGCAGGTCTTACAGAACACTTAAGAAATCCTCAAGCAACTGATTTATTTGGACAGGTACATTTATGAGATTATCAATATAAAGAATTTATTATTTTATTTTTTAAAATTTGACTCTGTATTCTTTTTTTTTAGCCCGATGCAGTGGTGAAGCACGTTCTGGAAGGCCATGATCGAGGAGTGAACTGGGCTACTTTTCATCCCCAATTGCCCCTCATAGCATCAGCAGCTGATGATAGACAAGTCAAATTGTGGAGAATGAATGATGCTAAGGTCATCTATTCTATTTTGCTTATACAAATACATGCACGAGGGAACTATGATTGCATAAAATTAAATATTGTTTAAAAACTTTGAAATAGTAAACCATTTGGGTGTTTCTTTTATAATTTAAATAGTTGTGATATATCTATTGAATGATAAGTTTAGCATCAAAATTGATTGTATCTGTGGAATTAAATTGTATTAAAAGAAAATATTTTATCATTAAAAAAGAATAATTAGTAAAAAAATTATGTTTTATAAAAATAGGTTTGGTAAAAAATAACATACCTAACTCTATTATCTATAAATCAATATTTGAAATTTCTTTTAACTTTCATATGCTTTTCAATAATCAGTAATGTTTATATTATTATTTTTAATTTATACTCAAAATATTGAGTTAATTGATGAATTATAAAAATAGGCTAAATGTCATAATAAAGAGTGTGACCAAATTAAAATCAATTAGAAAAGACTTAAATTATAAGCCATGTAAGATTTTTATATGATATCTACTTTTATAGGTAGACGAATTGATTCAGAGCTATAAACTCTTCCTTTATACTATATAAGTCAATCGTAATCTAATTTTTTTTAAATCTCATAGGCTTGGGAGGTTGATTCTTGCCGTGGCCATTACAACAACGTGTCATGTGTTCTATTTCACGCTCGTCATGATTTGATTCTGTCAAACAGTGAAGATAAATCTATCAGGGTCTGGGACATGACAAAGAGAACATGTTTGCACACTTTCCGAAGGGAACATGAGCGGTATATCTTTTATATTATATATTCTATTTTTTATATATTATTACAAAATATATGAAAATTATGATGATAGTAAAATTTGATTTTGTTCGAAGTTTAGTTTTGGAAATGTGTCGAGTTATCAGAGTGTATTTGCTTGAGTGATTTTAAATGTTTTCTATGATATATATGTAGGATTTAAAATTGTTTATTTGTACCTTTCATATTATAGAGTAACAATAATTTCCCATATCATGAAAACTACAATTAAGGATTTTTTTTTATTTCAGATTCTGGGTCCTAGCTGCTCACCCTACTCTAAATTTATTTGCTGCTGGCCATGATGCCGGTATGATACTGTTTAAACTGCAACGTGAAAGACCTGCTTATGCTGTACATAACAACATGTTATTCTATATAAAAGACAGGTTATTATCTCTTAAAATTATAAAATATGTAAATAGGTTTTACTATATAAAGGGGATAAAAGATAGGGACAGATAAAAGAGGAACTTAGTAAGAAGTAATTGTAAGGAGACAAATGTATGGGTCACTGAACACTAAGTGGTGACTACTGGTCATGCATCTCTGCGATGTCAGGAGAGACGTCGACCTTTTGCCTTTCTTTTGAAGAGACATACACTCTTAATTTAATTCCCCATATTTTATTAATCTTGAAATACTGCTGGTAGATATTCCTAGTGTGTGTGCAATGTTGCGCATGTGTGCCTACCTACCAAGGAGAAAGGTTATTAGTGGCACAGTACCTTTCTTAAATTTTGTGTCGATGACAGCATTACATTTTTCTAATCTTTTATTTTTTTCCTGTGTTACAGGCAATTACGTAAACTGGACATGCAGACTAATCGAGATGCACCTGTCATGCAGATTAAAGGAGGTGGTCGACACCAGCCATATAGGTATTTAGTATGTTTTATTTATATATTTTTCATTAGTTGTTAAATTCAGTTTAATTAATGATATTTTAATTTTTTTTTTTATTAATAAATATCATTTTGTGTAAGTGATAATAAAGCATAGCACAGATATAAACCATTTCTCTTTAACTCAGATAGACATATTTTTCTGTGATTAAATAATATACAAATAGCATTATATATTGTGTGTAGAAATGAAATGTGGTTAATGTAGTGGTATAGATGTAATTATACATCCATATAGATTAATTAATTAATCTACATTTTATTTTGCATTGTAGTATGTCATTGAATCACGCCGAGTGGTGCGTGCTGGTGACTTGGCGTGTGGGTGACAATAGCTCATATGAGTTGTACTCGGCGCGTGAGGGCAGCGACGCTCCGGCCACAGAGCCGCTAAGGGGTACTGCCACTACGGCTGTCTGGGTCGCCAGAAATCGTTTTGCAGCTCTTGATAAGAATAATCAGGTATATTTATTTTTTTGTTGGTACATGACCTTAACGAGTTCTTCACCTCATAAAACAATATGTATTTGTTATGATTTTTATTATGACAGTCATTTTCAAATGACTGTCATAATAAATACCTAAAACTTCACTTAGGTATTTAAATTATCTCATTGTTCACATGAATTGGGGATAGTACCCAATTACTATTATATTACAAATCAATATTATTACAAATATAACATTATAATCTTATTTATTATAAATGTACAAAGGAGATGTAACATATAAAGCTTCAGCTTGTACCTTGTACATAACTAATTTAGGAACACCATTAATTGTAGTGTTTTGGTGTATTTTAGCTTTTTTTTTGGACAAAACTATTGAACACAATTATAGGCAACATTTAATTTAAAAAATAAAGATGATATCAATGACAAATATTCATGGGTAAGCATGTCAGATGGAATCATACGAGCAATAAAGAAGTTAGCAGTGCATTCTTTTTCTTTGTATGGCTTGCATTGCTTTCTGTCTGTTGGACATGCTTGCTTGCGAATATTGACTTTATGTTGATTGAAACATATTGAAGCTTTAAGGTATGTTAAAAAATCTTGACTATAAGACCGATACCCGACATACCCAACAAAACAAAAAAGAAAGACATATGTAAAGCTGTGTTTATAACTACCTGTATACTTTTAATTTATAAACTAATCTGGGATAAGATTTTTCTATTACTATTTTGTTATTACATTATTTTTTATTGTACATTTAATTTGATTATTGAACAACTTTCGGAACCAACATATTAAATAATGCATTTATACAACAACTTCAAAACTTCAAAAATTGCAATTGTATTATGGTTCCAATGATCTATATACTTTTATTCCATCTCCTTTGTGATATGTCAGTTTTACAAACAAAGGTGTGTATATGTAGAAAAAATAATTACAGTAATACCCCGACTTACGCTACCTCGACTTACGCGAATTCGGAGTTACGCAATTTAATTTTCTCGTCTATTCGTTTTTTGTTTGAACGCCGCGCAGTCAAGGTCAAGCGGCGGCGTTTGTTTCTGACTCCCCGCCCGCTTTTTATTATTATTCGTTCAGTTTACAACGGGCACAGACGTGTAGTGCGGAATCGGCGCGTAGGTACATAAGTTACGATTTTGTGTTTTTGTGCGTTGTGCGACGACCTGAGATATTTACTAAGTACTATGGCATCCAAACGAAGTAGAACCAACTCTTTTGCTTTAAACAAGAAGAGAAAAACATTATCTTTGGAGTGTAAACTGAACATTATTAAAGACTACGATGCAAAAATAAAAATTTGTGATTTAGCGAAGAAGTATGATCTACCGGAATCGACTAATTATTTCCTAAATTATTGTTTTATTTAGTCTCCAGTCCCAATTAAACATGCTTTGTATGTCTTTATATGCAAAATTGTACCCCGACTTATGCGAATTCGACTTACGCGGATAGCGCTCAGTCCCACCTATCGCGTAAGTCCGGGGTATTACAGTATATCACAAAATCTAATCCCTAATTAGATGTAAAAAGATTATGGGATATGTCAGCAGGCTGATGATTAAAAAACGATACAACAATAATCTTAGTGTCAATGATATTTTTAATATGAAATCATTTTGCCGAAGTAAATCGATAAGTAGATTTTTTTATAATCCATTAGGTATAATAATTTATTAAGTATTTTTGTGAATATAGTAGTGAACTACCATAATTTTGGTGGTGTAATGTATAATATTAAATATATATATATGTATATATTATGTAAATTTGATAATAAATATTGTAGAAACTAAGTTATTTGGGTGCTCTGTGAGGTGTCCGGCTGCTGTGCTCAGTCCCCTAAATGTGGATTCCATTTGGATTCTATTATTCAAATTTGCAAATGGAATAAAACATTAGGCAGGGCAAAAAACGGTGTTGGCGTGGACCGTGGAGGTATCCAATTGAAATTAAAACCATATACTCAAGTGCACAGTCCCTTGAAGTTGTGAAAATATCAAGTTTCTAAGTTAACCTGAAAATAAGATACGGCAGTTTATACCACAAAAAATGTGTATTTTGACATTCAAGGGAATCAAAATTTATGGGGTATTTTCCATTGACCTAGAACTATGAAATATGGCAAGTACATAATACCATATTATACAACAACTATAGGAAAAAAATCTGAAAATAATACATTTGTTATTAAATCATAAAAAAATATTGTCTTTACCATTACTTTACCAAACCATTTCTAGTCACGAACGAAAGCATAGATTCTGGTTTGAGTATTAAGCAACAGGAAGAGTATCCCGAACTCTCGCACAAAGTGGTGAATTTTATTTTACCCTTTGCTGCAATATGTGAAAACCCACTCCACACCTGGTCATGATAAAAACGAAATACAGAAATCGACTTCATACTAAGTCAAAATTAAGGTTAAAATTGTTCAAAATTACTCCTAAAATTGACTCAATTTGTGACAAGAAACAATCTCACCCATCACATTGATATTTTTGTCAATTATTTTTTTCTTTTGGAACTGTATTTGTTACCCTTTATTAAAATAAAAACTTAATTTTCTTCAACTGTCAATTTTATTGTTTCTTTTGGAATTTAATGTGTTACTTAAGGGGTTCACGGTCATCTGGGAATTTTAACAGGGGTTTGTGTAGTTAAAAGTATGAGAAACCCTGTATTAGATGATCACATTTATTATATTGACTTTTGATTACCTTTGCTTTTTTGCACAATTTGCTCCATTCTTTTTCGCCCATCGAATCGACCTTTTCGCACACTAACTCCATAAAGCGGTCTACATTGAATATTATGTTTTCAGATTTAGTTCCCGATTTAAACATTACTAAAATGGTTTGATATAAAACCATCTTTTAACCCGGCAGCAACAATTATTATGTTTCTCTTTAGAAACTCATTCTTTAAAGCTTTCTTTAGACCTGTCAGACCACGACAAGGATTTTGTATGGGTTTCATGAACATAAGACTTGTTGGTGTAAATGATAAGAGGTCCTTCATTTCGGTACTATTTAATTTTCTTTAAATATTCAATTCTTTGTAAACGTATATTGGTTTGCTTGATCAACAGCTTCCATTATTGTATGTTTTTTTCCACTTAAACCCTAATGTTTTTATTATGCATCATAAATTTGTACTTGACCTCTTGAAATTTAAAAAATTCGCTTAATTTTACCAAAAGTTTTTTTAATTTAAGCAGTTCCTTGTTTGTATAATGGAAATTATGTATACAGTGCTTTATTACACCCTGGTCAAAATGTTCAATTCCTGTTAGTGATTTTGCTTTTATGCATTTTCTTTACCGGGTGTACGAAATATAGCCCTAAGGACTGATTTTTTTGATTCTTTAATAATACTACATACAGTACCTATTGAAACACCAATTGCTTTGGCAGTGCATGGTTGTACTTTTTAAAAATTTGTTACACCTCTGGCTGATTTTTTCATAAAATTGTATACATTAAAAATAATTTTCCTTGCTTGTCTATGCAGAATTGTGTTTTGCCTTGGGATTTACTTTTTTTGAAAGTAAATGTACAAATAAACTGAAGCCATATTAGTTTACACAGATTTAATAACTTCACTTTAATTATATTTTATTATTCGTCAATAGGCAAAATAAAATTAATTATAATTTGTTATAACTTCGTGTGTTTAAGTGTACTTTGTTATCCCACTACGAACTCTACACAAATGAGATAGAATGAATGTAAAAGCGCTACGAATAATAGAGAAAGATGGCAAGTGTCAAACAAAGCGAGTGCGACACGATCCGTGCAATAATGTCGAACTGCTGTGAGTGATTGAGATAGTAGAACATGTAGAAGAACCGTCAAGATGCATACGCCGCGCCCGTCTTAACTTACCTCCGTTCGCCTTACGTTTTGTGTTGTGTGACATTGCTTGTGACTAACTTCACGTGTACAAAGTTATCTGGTACAAAATGTATATGTTTCATTATAGCATCATGACACTTTCATTGAGCAAATGAGCCATCAATTACATAAAATTATACAAATCGGGGTGAATTTAATAACATTAACTTATTTATGGTCATCTGCTAATTATGGCTACGGAATTCACCCCACAACAAGATTAAATGGCACAAAATATTGAACGTTAAAAATATTCATTCTAAATATTTTTGAAAGCTGTTAGAAATATTTGTGCTTATAAACCATATGCTGAGTACTAATA
This sequence comes from Eumeta japonica, assembly GCA_005406025.1. NCBI lineage: Eukaryota > Metazoa > Arthropoda > Insecta > Lepidoptera > Psychidae > Eumeta > Eumeta japonica. Next base: position 851,446 of record BGZK01000021.1, read on the forward strand.
CAGATGAAACTGTCTGTAATTACAATTTATTTCATTTGGTTGTGAAAATCGCAACATAATTTAATAGTTAGTATACAAAACGTGAAATAATAAAATTTCAAGGTCGTATCAATGACAGATGAATGGATGAAAAGATATGAATTTTAATGAAAATATAGAAATTATAATGTAAATTTTTTTCTAAGGACTTTAATTATTTTTTTTCATAATTGTTTTTTTAATAATTGCGTAGTCTAAAAAAATTTATTATTTGATTTCACAGTTGGTGATAAAGAATTTGAAGAATGAAGTGTCGAAAAAGATATCTACACCAACATGTGAAGAAATTATGTATGCAGGAACTGGCATGCTGCTGCTGAGAGAACCGGATTCTGTACAGCTTTTAGATGTTCAACAGAAAAGAACTATCGCATCTGTGAGTATAAAACTATTATAGTGAGATAAATATTGAATTTCAATGTAAGCATAAGAATAAGAATTTTATTTACTTGATACTTGGAGCCTCCAAGTATTATGCAACTACATTTTTAATAATTTTAAACCCTCCCTACCTGTGGTGATGTGATGTCATAATCGCTCAACGCTTTACTAAATATTGAAATCGTGTTTTGGGGTTTAATCGAATTGAACATTGGTTCATTTAAAAAGAATGAAAGCATTCCCAAGTTTGTTTGTTTAATGCTTGTGTGCCCCCTAAGTGGAAATTTATTTAAAACAAAAAGGTTGCCTTAAACCTTTGTTGTTTAAAATATATAGTATTAGTTAATTGTAATATCAACTCTAGAATGCTTGTTTTAACTGAATTTGACAGTCTTGTAATAAAGGTTATGTAATATAATGATTTTCTAATTTGTGTAAGTGGAAGAGGATCATAAATTTTGGTATTTTATATTTTTAAAGGTGAAAGTGAGCAAATGTCGCTATGCAGTGTGGAATTCAGATATGTCTATGGTTGCTCTTCTTGGAAAACATAGTGTAACACTCTGCACAAAACGTTTGGAGCAGTTGTGTACAGTGACAGAGGGCGCTCGAGTCAAATCAGGAGCCTTTGATGATTCCACACCTCAACCTGTTTTTATATACACAACAGCCAACCATATCAAATATTGCTGTAAAGATGGGTATGTAATTAATGATATTACTTACAATAATGTATAAATATTTCCTTTTGTACTATCTAGAGCAAGTCACAGTATAACGATGGATAATACAATCACAAAAACTTATATATTCTGAATCACACCTAATTAATTTTTTCTGATGCAGCTACCAGTTGTAGCCATTAATGGCTAAGACATATAAGATTAGGTTAAGAATTATATAAATAAAAAAGGATGAAATACAATTTTCTAAAATTTACAAATTAATGTTATAAAATAGATATTTTGTTTTGAATAAATCACAAAATATTCTATTGAATGTGTTTCAAAACTATTGATGTATCGATGTATCTTCTCTATCAAGCTTTATCAGCCAATTTTAGTAGTAAATAATTTGAGCTAACACATTTATTATTTTGTTTTCATATATTTGAGTTATTTCTATATATAAAAAATCCTGTCATAACATGTAATTGTATGGTACTAAGGAAACCATTAAGTTTATTTATTACAATCCCAACATTACATGAATTATAAGATATATCAACTTGTAGTTCAGAAAGTAAATCACATGAGTCTGCCTCACTATTATTTGATATTTTATTTCAGTGACTACGGCATAATACGTACCTTGGATGTACCCGTGTATGCAGTGAAAGTGCTTTCCACCGAGACAGAAGCGCGGGTCGTGTGCCTGGACCGAGAGTGCCGTCCCAAGGTCCTCAACATTGACCCTACCGAATATAGGTATTGTGATTTTATTTGATAATCATCATCAATTTTGAGCAAAATATTATGAATAATATTTTTTTAATATAGACATTATAGTTATACACATTTGTATCTCTAATTTTTATTGATTTATTCCAATAATGAAGCTTTACATATGATTTTTTCCAATATGAAATATTTCTTTAACAGGTTTAAATTAGCATTAGTCACACGTCATTATGATCAAGTACTGCACATGGTGCGCACAGCAAAACTAGTGGGTCAAAGCATAATTGCATACTTGCAGGAGAAAGGTAATTTTTTACCTGTTTTACTTCTTGTTTAAAACTGAAGATTCTTTTCGAATAACTTATATTAATTGCATCTATGCTGAATGCAATTCTTGTTTATCATTTCGTTACAGAATAACTGTCGATGATATTTTACTTTATTTACTTAATTAATATAATTTTATCAATTAACATTCATAAGTTAATATTTATATAAATCTGTTGAAATTAATTAATCCTAAAATATTTTTACTATTGGATAGGTTACCCGGAAGTGGCGCTGCATTTCGTTAAAGATGCACGCACTCGGTTGGCTCTAGCGCTGCAATGTGGTAATATCGAAGTAGCTCTAGAAGCGGCTAAAAGCCTAGATGAGCCGGCTGCTTGGGACAAATTGGCAAAAGCAGCTCTAGCCACTGGCAATCATCAGGTATATTCCTCTTCAAAATTTCTCCATATTTATTCCTCTTATGAAATTATAGTAAAGTAATTAATAAGAACTTTTCTGTATGATTAAGTTTATAATTAGGCCAGAGAAAAAGTATTTTTATTTTATAAGTAAACAATTGCAGTAAAAGTTCTTTGGTTGTATATGGCTGGTTTTGATACCATTAAATAGATGACATTTCAAAGAAAGAAGAATAAATAGTACAAATGTTCTGCCATTATTTTGTTTTTTTTTATACACCAAAATGAGAGAATCTAACATAAAAATTTGATACACTTTGAAGTTTTATTGCAAAAAAGGGCAATTGCGATACAAGCTGTGAAAAAAAAGTGTGATATTTATGGACCTGATGCAGTTTCGGTACGAGTAGCATAAAACTGGTGTAAGCGTTATCAGTCTAGTAATTTTGATGTCAAAGATGAACCTTTCTCTAGTCGTCCTGTTACGGATAAAGTTGATGCTATTTTGGAAAAAGTAGAGCAAGACCGTCATATTCGTTCTTACGACATAGATGAAGAGGTGGAGATTGACCACAAAACAGTTTTGATCCGTTTGAAAAAAGCTGGATACTTGGGTTCTAGATGAGGCCACTGAAAGAAATTAATAAATTGTATACTCATTTGCGATTCTCTATTTTAATATAATGAAACCGAACTATTTTTGAAAAGATTAATCACTGGTGATGAAAAATGGATTACCTATGACAAGAATGTGCAAAAAAAAGATCATAGTCAAAAGGCAAGTATGCTCCACAAACTAATGAAACCCGGATTAACTTGCAATAATAAAATGCCGTGTATGGTGGAATTAGAAGGGCATTATTCATTATGAGCTTTTACAGCCGGGCAAAACCATCAATTTTGATCTCTACTGCCCACTATTGATGAGACTCAAGCAAGAAGTAGAGAAACGCGGCTGGAATTGATCAACAGAAACAGTGTGGCTTATCATTATGATAACTAACCACATATGTATTTAGCTACTCAGCAAATATTGAGAAAGTTTGGTCGTAAAGTTTTAATGCATCCACCATACAAGCCTGACCTTGCATCCTCAGATTTTCACCTGTTTTCGGTCTCTTCAGAATTCTTTAGGTAGTGTTAGGTTAACATTAAGAGGAGTGTTTTTGATCAAAAATCCCAAAATTTATACAGCAATGGGATTATATCACTACCTACAAAATGGCAACAAGTTGTTGAACAAAATGGCATATATACATTTTAATTTAATGTAATTCAAATATGATGAAAAATGATCTTGAATTTGCATACAAAATACGAGAAAACTTTTTCCCCGACCTTATATACTGTCATTCTTGCAATTATTTCATTTAATACATGTCCAAGTTCAAAGCATTTTATCTTTATTGTTATATATATGTACTAAGAAGAATTGATAAAAAACGAAACACAGACATACGAAATAAAACTAAATTAGTGGACGCCCTACAACATACAATGACGCTGAAATGGAAGTGGGCAGGTCACATCGCTAGGTACCAAGATAAAAGATGGACTACACAAACAACTAATTGGCCTGGTCCCTCTGGAAAAAGACATAGGGGACGGCAAAAGAAAAGATGGGCCGACGATATTGTGAAAATTGCGGGGAAAAACTGGACAACTACTGCTCAAAACAGGCACAACTGGAAGAAGATGGAGGAGGCTTTTACCCGAACAGGGGCCATACAATAACGTTAACGTTCAATATAATACTACTAAAACATGTAAATTTAAGTTGTAAGGATAAATAAAGCTGTAATAATAATAATAATATGTAAAAAAATGATTATGATTATATTTATTTTGTACTTTTATCTAAATGTTATATTACTTTTTTTAAAATTCCAATTAATTTAAAAATCAATGAGAATTAATAATGAGAATTATCATAAAAGCAAAAGTAAAAAATGGAGATGTTTATTAAAAATATTACTTTTAGACAATTGTATGATATTTTTACAATACACTTTTATCTATAATATCTGAAAAAATAAGACTTCAAGGAAGAGTTTATCATTTGTAAGGCAAATTTGTTTGAAGTTTCTTTTGAATTTTTTAAATTGATTCATTGTTGTTTGTAGATTGTGGAAATGTGTTATCAACGTACAAAGAATTTCGAAAAACTGTCATTCTTGTATTTAATCACTGGCAACTTGGATAAACTGCGTAAAATGATGAAAATCGCCGAGATACGTAAAGATGTATCAGCTCAATTCCAAGGTGCCGTGCTGCTTGGAGACGTCAAAGAGAGGATACGGCTTTTGAAGAATAGTGGCCAGGTAATTTTAATGAAGGAAACTGATTGTAATGAACTCGATGTGTAATTCGATCACAGATATAATTTATTGCAAGCATCTTTTATTGTATTTGAACTATGGCTTGTAAATTCAACAACACCATTACATAGTCAATATAAAAATATCAACTATATTATGTAGCAAAAAGTTTCTATCACCTAACTTTAGGGTCGGTTCTTAAAACTCCCACTGTCTGGTTGTTCTTTTATTTAAAATTTTAATCTCGGTAGTTAACCTTCCACATTGGCTCAGTGTGAGTCAGGGATTGTTAAGAACTTCTGGCATCAATGCTTTGCTTATATCTGCGATGAATGAATAACTCAACATGTTTTTCAAGCTGTCAAACTAGTGGTTAATTTGATTTAATGAATTGATTAATGAATTTTAAAAATTTATTAATCAATTCACTTTTAAATTTGAACTCGATACCATCCGATTAACACTGACCTCTTGGCCATCGTTGCTTTGTTTAGCCACCATTACTGTATTGAGTTTAACTATACAGTTTCAACTTATCATTGATTGTGAATAGTTCAACCGATCATAGACTAGTATATTTGACATATATTTCTCTACATATAAAACTGAATATAAATAATTGGAACAGACTATAAATCAAATGTTTTATAACATACTACTTTTTTTCCAGCTATCGCTCGCCTACTTGACAGCTGTCAACCACAAACAGTTAGATGAGGCTGAACAGCTCCGCGCAGCGCTCGAGGCAGCCAATGTGCCCATCCCCACCCCGAACCCCAACGCGACCGTTTTGAGACCTCCGCTCCCAGTGCAGAAGGCGCAGAGCAACTGGCCTCTGCTATCTGTGTCTAAGTATGTACTCTTTACTCGATGTTTTATATGTAGATTCTTATCTGGATGAGTTATGTAGAATTGCAGTTCTGATATCAATTATGATTCTGATGTTGCCTCTCATGTGGTAAAGGACTCCTTTTAGTTTACTGCAATATTTATAAATCAGTAATTTTATATTAATAATTGATTTATAAATAAATGTAAACCATGGCTGTCTAAGTTACTCAGAAAATAAAATTGCATATTATCTAGGATATGTGGTCATATTGTATATTTTTTCTTAGGAGTTTCTTCGAAGTGGCTGGCGGCGCACGGGTGGCAGAAGGCGGAGCGGTGGCGGCCGTGGCGGCGGGGGCGGTGCCAGGGGAGGAGCCGCTGGAGGCGGCCGGCGCCTGGGGCGACGATGATGACGTCAATTTGCCCGATGACAATAAGGTTGATTTTATGGAACTACATGTAAAATTTGTTTTTACATGTCATTGTTAATCTCAAAATTCAAAATATCTTTGTTTTGTAGGTAACAGAAATTACAGTTGAAATGCGTCATAAACAACTGTTTTGGACATTAAAATTACCACCCATTCCAATTGCTGATTCTTTGTTTGGGTGCCTTTCATGAATGTTAGTTTGTATATTTGGACCATAGTCTGGCATTCTCCTTTAATTAATCAGAATTACGATGTAGTTACAATGGAAGTATTTAGAAAAAATCTATTTAATTAATATTAAAATGGGATATTAGTTTTGAAATATATTTGATGACTTTTTAATATTAGGATGAAGAGGGCGCAGCGGAGGAGGACGCATGTGCGGACGGCGGCTGGGACGTTGGCGATGAAGACCTCGACTTGCCAGAAGAGCTGGCCCCGGTGTCAGGTACTATCAATATGCAGAATTCTACAACTATTTGCTATAAACAATCATTCCATTTGAATTTCCTTAAGAGAAGATTAAAATGTGTCATCCATAAATTTAGAATACAGTAATAAAATTATGTTATAACTTTGTGGTCAAATTTAATTGTGTTATAACTATATAAGTTGTGTTGCAATAACATTGTTTTATATTACAATATTTCATTATCTTCTATTCAATTGAAACAGGACAAATTTGCACTTATGTTTAAGTTGACCAAAAATGTCGATGGTTGTGCATACTCCATCATAACAAGTTTATTAACATTTTACAGTTTGCAATGTGAACTGTTATTTTTTTATTTAGTTTTCTGGCTCGTATATATTTTATAAACTAGCTTTTGCTCGCGGCTCCGCTCTCTTGGGCATAGATTAAATGTTTTCACCTTTTACAATCTGTTTTTGTCAAAATTCTGATCTCAGTTCAGTTTTTATTTCAATTTCAGTGTCATGTCAGTTTGAATCACGGTTATATACTCAATTCGAATTCCAGTCCTACCCTTCATTATGATCCCGCTGTTGATGTCGATTATGGGGCCTGTGGTTTGACAATAATACTAATAACATTACTGGTCCGAAATTTAGGTTAAGTTTGTACCTATATTTGGCAGGACAAATAGCATTTTAGGGATCATTTGAACATTAAATCATTCCAAAAACCAAATTTTTTTCAAATCAATTTACTATTTACAAAGATAGTTTCAACTACTATCCCACAAAATTTGTGTATCTTTTTGGAATAAAGGTAGCCTGTCACTTTAAGGTCCGTCGAAATAAAAATTATGTCCATTTGCTGCTTTGTTGTTGCTTAATACAAGGACAATCTAACAAACTTGCTTTCACACTTATATTATTAGTTCGATATTTGCATTTTTCTTGCATAAAAAAATAAATGGTTATATATTGGCTTATTTTAAAACAAAATGCAACAAAGTGTAATAAAGGGGTAGGAAAATTCGATTAGATCTAGATATCTCATGCGTAATTTTCTTGTTGTAGTAATTTAAAAGATGTATTCATTTTTAACAGCGGACATAGATGGCGGTGAAGAGACCGCAGAATATTTTGTGGCGCCATCTCGTGGAACAAACTTCGCTCATTCGGACAAACTGAAAACGGCTCACGACCACGTCGCTACTGGACAGTTTGAAATTGCTTTTAGGTACATTTAGAGCTTTTTTCTTCTGTGAAACGATAAATAACCTCTTTTCTAAATTTAGAAGTTACAGTGCAATTCTAAAAGTACTGTTCAAAATTCTGACAGAGAAAAGGTGCTTCCCTGATATCACTGATCCATGATAGGTTTTGAAAAAGAAATCAAGTTACACAATTCACATAAAATATCATTTATTATACTGACAGCATTGACCACCACTCAATTTTTTTTCAATATATCACATTACAAAGTTGGCAGGCTTGTATCATATTTAAATCTGTTTAAACCATACATCACTATAAAATGCCTCCATTTCAGATGATTCCAATTTGTTCTTTGATGTATAAATATATTTTTTGAAATAGATATCATCAACTGTTATAAAAGACTAACACCGTCGAAGACATTTAATGGGTCTGAGGTCCCACGTCAATGATGCTTTAATAAATCTATTGCTTGTTTTGTAGGCTTCTGAACGAGCAAGTCGGCATCGTTAATTTCGAGCCTTATACCGACACTTTCCTGAGCGTATACGCGGCGACGCGGGTGACGTTCGGCGCACTGCCCACCACCCCGCCTTTGACCTGCCACCTCCATCGCAACTGGAAAGAGGCCAGCGGCAAGGACTTGTTACCTGTTATTGGTGTGTAAAGTGTTTTTTTTTTTTTTTAATTCATAGCTTCTACTCTCTTCTTGTTCGTGGATGTAGAGCAATTTCTGGTCCCGACTCTGATACTTTATTTTTTATAACTGGAAACACTAATGGTTCTGTTATCCGGCACCTGGGAATGGATAACCTGTTGAAGTATTATGAACTAAAACCATCATTCTATTAATTTCATTGCCTATGTGTCAGGCCCATGGTTACTATTTCATATTATTCCACTATTCTAAAGTTGAACGCTCTAAAAAGTAGTTTCTCACCATCATTGCCATTGCCAAATTGGATAGCTACATAAGTTCTGAAGTAGGGTGCGAGCAGAGAGCATAACCTTTGAATCTTGAAGGTATTTTGAAATATCAGGGTAACAGTAAAATGAAAATTTGTTCCAATATATATTTTTTATTTTGTAATATATTTATCTCCTTTCAGCTGCAAAGTTAAATGACTTAGTAACACAATTACAACAGTGCTACCAATTGACCACTGCAGGCAAATTTACCGAAGCCATAGAGAAACTACAGCGTATAGTGCAAACGGTATTTGAAAAATTTTTATTTTCTTGTGGTAGATCTTAGTACAATTACTATAATTTAATAAGAAACCAATAAATTTCTTGGTGAATTATAGTATTGTACATTCTTGTTGTGATGAGACTCATTACATTTTATATCACTAAATGATACAGTTATTACTTTTTCTATTATACTGACTTATGAACTAAATTTGAAGTAGCAGCATATTGCCTTTTTGCAAAGAACAGCGTACATTTTGGATATTCTCGATGAACAGGTACCACTGCTGCAAGTCGATAACAAAACAGAGCTGGCTGAAGCACAGCAACTGCTGCAGATTTGCAAAGAGTACCTTCTGGGGTTGCAAATGGAGACCGCAAGGAAAGGTATGCTTATTTTTTTTATTTGTAATTGACTTTTATAAACTCAAGAACATTACTGACATGGTATTATTATACATCTAACTTATTTGCAGAAAATTAAAGAAGTATTGTTTAGCTTAGCAAAGTGATAATTATTGTGTAATTTTTCCAGGAATGCCTAAGAATACTCTAGAAGAGCAAAAACGTACTTGCGAAATGGCAGCTTATTTCACGCATTGCAAACTACAACCCGTACATCAAATCCTGACTCTTCGTACCGCTCTCAACATGTTTTTCAAGTTGAAAAACTACAGAACCGCAGCCTCATTCGCCAGGCGACTCCTGGAACTCGGCCCGAGGCCGGAAGTGGCACAGCAGGCCAGAAAAATCCTACAAGCATGCGAGAAAACGCCCACCGACGAACACCAATTACTCTACGACGAACACAATCCTTTCAACATATGTGGCATAACATACAAGCCGATATACAGAGGCAAGCCGGAGGAAAAGTGCTCCCTGTGTTCTGCCTCCTTCTTCCCAGAGCATAAAGGTAAACTGTGCCCAGTTTGCGGTGTCGCCGAGATAGGCAAGGACGTCATAGGATTAAGAATTTCACCACTTCAATTTCAGAGATAAATATTGTATTGGCGAAGTATTGGCGAAGAGTAAAGAGGAACAGTCAATTTTGTTCTTGTTTTGAAATAGCTTCTCAATCTTAACTCATTTTGAGTCGAGTATGAAAAAAAACGAGGATCCTTAATTTTTCTCTCACAAGAGAAATATTTTTACAGTTCTGCATATAAAACAAATTTTAGAAACAATCCTAATAAATTCTTGCAAATGCCATAAAACCAACATATTTATTCAAATAGTGTTTTCTATTTCTTAGATATTATTTGATGTAATTTAAACAAATATGTACATCTAATATGTATTAAGTTAAAATTGTCATACTTTTGTAAGTAATATTATGAAAATCAATTTTCACGTAACTAGCTAAGCAAACATATATGTGTTTTGTAAAATTTCTCTGGTTATAAGTAATGCCTACATAATTTCAGTTTAAATCAATACGAAAATTAAAATACTTGTAGCACAAATGACATGAAGTGCTAGACAAACACAAATTATGAATTTTATTTGAATATATTTTGCTGAATATTTCTCTTACATATTCAAATATATGTTATGATTGTGATGTATGTCACATAAAATGTTTAATAATTAAGCTCTATATAAATATTTTTGTTTTACCATAGACCATTAAAGACTAATATTTTATTATGTTTCAATTGTGAAAAAAGTCAACAATTAAAATATTACAATACCATTTGGTGAAAAAATTTAGGCATGGTTTTTATCATTAAAAAAAAGAACGCAAGTATATAACTTAATTTGATCATAGATCATTTGAAAGTAGTGTGTAATATAAAAATTAAAATCTTACATTAAAGCTTTTACATTTTTCCTTATTCTGTATAAAAGTAATATAAAGTTAATTTTGTTATACATAATGATTTTTATAGATCGCTGTTTCTCTTTATACTTTGATTTATATTATAATATTAAATGTAAATCGGATAAGTAAGAAAATAAAAGAAAATTTGTTTAATTTAATAGTTTAATAATAAAAATATTCTTAAACAAATGTCACTGGAATTTTACTCTAAAACAAATATTTTCTGCATCTGTGACGTCAGAACTATGCTTCTGTAGTTTTGTCTTTAGACCTGAAATTAAAATAATCATCGGTAATAATTCATTCAAATTTACTGTTATAATTATACAAAATATACTATAAATAAAATGCAGTTGTTCAACAACTTTTTATTGTTTCATATTTATGAGTGTTTATGAATATTAATATAGACAAAATTATATTGTATGAAGTCTCATACATATAATATTCTACTATAATATTTTTATAATTATACTATTCTACTATACCAGTCGATATAGTAGAATATTTCATAGACTATAAAAGAAATATATTTATGTGTTTCTAGATTTTTTTGTTTGGTCATAAAACTCAAAATCCATATTTAATCTTAATCATGGATATAAAAAATATACCTATTATTAAGCATGTCTTGAATTTCATCGAAAGTCTTTCCTTTAGTTTCTGGCAACATAGTCACAGAGAAAATAAATCCAATGCCACAACAAACAGCAAGTATCCAGAAAGCTGTGTAAATGCCATAAGACGCTTCTACATCTCTGAAAAACCTCGTCCAAACAAACCCTGCCAACCAACACATGAAGGAGCATATGCCTCCAGCTAAAGATTTCGTTTTAACTGGGAACATCTCTGCTACTAGAATCCAGGGCACTGGACCTACACCTGTAAAAAATAGATACTGATGAGATTTTGAAGGAAATTGAAAAGTTTTGTGTATTCAGTGTTATTGGAAATAATTGAAAATGAAAATTATTATGTATATGTTGTATATTGATTTTGATGTAGTGAGAGAAATACTCTTGGTTAACTCCGTTTGTAAGGGGGTTCCATTATTTTAGACTATTTTTATATTTTAAAGCTTATAGATGTATAGGTGAATGACTTGACTGGAAAAGGATTTGAGAGCGAGGAGTCGGCATCGATAACGATAATGGATCGAAATCGAGAACAGCATTGGCATTGGAGTCACAGCAAAGTTGGGATCGGAATTTAGAGCAGGGTGAATTAGAAAGTAGAATGATATTGGAACTGGTGCCAGGAGTGGATTCAGAATTGAAATCGAGAACGGGATCTGGATAGAGATAGTGATTGACAGAGCCAGTATAAAAGATGAAGAGATTCATTCTGTGCCCACGCGGGCGGAAGTTAGTATAACAGCAAGTACTAATAACAATCTTTAACATGAACATGTGCCGACTTTTGGAATAAGTAAACAGCATTGGAATAAGTAGCCCATTAAGGAAGACGTATATTGTACCAATTTCTGGCAAAAATCATCTCCTTAACAAATATAGGTTACGTCTCTGTGAACGGTGATGAGGAAAACTTACCCAGTGTAAATAGTATCATGTAGATGACGAGGCAAAGCAGCGGCAGGAACGCAATGGACGACAGGTCGTACTTGAAGTAGGAATCGAAAAGGGCGTATACGCCGATGGCCGTCTGGAAAACGCGAAAACGTTAACGATTACGAGCGAATACGGGGCAAACGCTTATCGGTGGACACTCCATGTAAATGGGGCTCAATAATCGGTATGAATAGCTATGTATATTGTTATGAATATGATATTGTAAGTACGAATGTAAAATGTGAAATTGGAAGAATTTTTTTAAAATACTACACTTTTTTTTTTATTTTAAAATTTTTTAAAGTCCTCATAATATATGTGTGTGTGTATAATTATGAATGTAAAAGCGTGTTTGAAGATTTTCACTTCAGTTGATTTCGATTCGATGAGCGTTTCTAATTAAATTTTCGTAGAGGTAGATTACATCTCTAAATAGGACATACGGTATACGATTTACACTAAAGAATATATATTTGTAGGAATGTCAGAAAAGTGATAAGTTGAAACCGTGAATTTGGCAAGGAAAAGTCAGATAATTTGTCAGATAATTTACAATATTAAGAATTGTTTTTTGAATGAAATGTAAGTTTGGTGGAAATTATCTATGACTTTACATCGATTCGCTGATGAATTATAAAATGACGTTGGTCTCTTGATTGATGAGTGTAACTCGACATTAGTTTTTGAGTATCTAACTTTGAATAGTTGTAATTTCCCGGCGTAGGCAGTCGGTACGAAATAGACGATATAAACCAGAAAATAAATCTGTAACATTTAACTGTCGAAAATTTTTAATAAAATAATTCTGCTGGACAAATTTTAGATAATTATTAAATTAACTAAGACGGTACTCATTCTTGAGTTTTTTTTACTAAGAAGCAATTATACGAAAAGTGCCACATAAACCACTTTTGTTTTAATTTTACGTTTTAATTTAATACGAAATTATAAAAAATAAACTAAATTTTTTTAATACTTTCGTACTAAAATTTTAAGCCACGCTGCAGTGTCCCATTTTACATTGAACGAAGCGTAATTCAGTGTTATTTTAATTTTTAAATTCTTTGCAATTCCTTAGAACGAAAGTTATGATTTGAAAGGACTGTCACAAATGAGATCTCTATCTGGATGAAGCTTTATCTGGAATACATTATAACCATTAATACATTATAAATCAAAGTCTGATTTAGATAGATATAAGAGATACAAAAATAATGCCTTGGACTGGGTTTTTTCTTGGAGCATTTAAGCAAAAAAACATTTATTAATATTTAAATTTATCAAAACACTAAACAGACAATATGTCTAAAGCTTTTTGAAAAAAAATCGACATCATCAACAGTGTCACTATGTCTAAAGATCTATAAATCATCAGTAAATGAGAAAGTTTTTGAATCAAAACGTATAAAGGCATATTTATGCACATATCAAATAAAATAGGACCAATTGCACTTCCCTGTGGCAGACACGACAAATTTATAAAAGGGTTTGAGTTATATCCATTAACAACCAACGTAGACACTTTGTCGACCAAAAGATATTGTATAATATTATTTTTAATTAATCACAGTTTTATTCAAATTTAATTGAATTACTTGGTTCGATAATCAACTTATGGAACTATATAAAACATATAATATTGACTCTATTTGCTAGTGCTTTCAATCGAAATACGAGTTAGATATATATTTTTGTAAGTACAATTTTAATGAATCAATAGTCAAGCAACCACTGAAGCGTTTAGTCGAACAAGATCTGTTTTTGCTTGTCTCAAATGACGAAGCAGTATTCGCCTGTGCGTAATACACTTTTTGTCAATCAACTGACTGATTGCACAGGATGATTCTGACGCGTCATTGGAATTTTTTACGATTTATTCAATACATTTGATTGCGTTGTCTATGAAATTCTAATGTTTTTGCAGGTTTATTTTTCAGTATAAATTTTAATCAGTACGGTATAATAAAAATGCATTAAATTTAATTCTGTCATACGTAAACAACAAAACACAGGTAGTACATCTACTACATCTAAATGGGATTATTTTTTTGGAACACCAGTAATAATAAGAGTTCCACAGGGACATATCGCGGGACCTTTTTTTTGGTTGTTGTCGATAACATTTTATGTTTGCCGTTCATTTTTGTGTGTCTGCTTGCTACTGTATTCTTTCGACATATGAAAATCGTTTCCTTCGAGTCATCTTGGTTTCAGTGTAAGATTTGAACTCTACTAATTTACTCTACTAATCCTTTTATAGACGACGTCAAAATCAGCAAACTAAGTAAGTGTCCTCCTTCTACGGATTTAAGAGTGATTTTAGTATTTTTAGGACTCGCTTTCTGATGACCAAATTTAGTTTTGTTGTCGATGTTGTTATGAATTTATTAGATTTTCCATAATATTAAAAGGCTGTTATACTTTCTACATATTACAGTCTGAATGTAATAAGAGTAAAATGACCATTTCAATTTTGCTTGGGACCTGTTAAGAAATCGTTCGAAGGCCTATTTGTGCACAAGTGCATATAATTAAATTCCTAAAGGGATACTGGATTTGGCATTAAAGCAATTGTTAATTTTTCTGCAAGGAACGACAAAATAGCTCGAGGTTAGACCTCACAGGCATATCTGTACTCTTAAAGTACATAAATTTTACTTTTATAATAAAACGATGCCTACAATAAATATATTATAAAACTATAGCCTGATGTTGAATTCGATTAAAAGTCGGTCAGGCGTTACCAATTTGGACTAACTTTAAATTTTATTGGAATAATGTGTTTTGTCATTTCAAACCAACTCATAAACCACATTATACCAATACCACTGTTAACAATAGAGGGTAGTAGTGTGGTTATTCTTGATCGGTGATCTATCAATAAACTGGAGAGCTATACTTAATCAATCTGACAGGCTATTGAAGGTAGCAACACTTTTTTTATTCACAAACAATACTTAAAATATTTGATGGTTTTATTAGATAGGATGCTGATACTGATTCTTTAAAATGGGATTGAAACTTTTAATTTTTAATTCTTTTGTAACTTTTGTTATAAATTCTCATTAATGTCATTAATGTAGGTAATATTCAAATATTTGCAAGCATCGAGGAAAAAAACTTATCTTTCAAAAATCGTAGAAAACTCGAGAACCACAATAGTAGAATTGGATTAAAATAATTTGATTAGCTTCACGATGAATACATACTTCAACGAAGATTTTAAATAATTAAGTTACTACAAATTCATATTGTCCATGCTGTGGCCAATTTGTCTGCAGCACGAAAATGGGCCAGCTCGACCTATCGTACTCTTGCAAAATACGGACGTGAAGTAGCAGCTTTCACTGTTGCATCTCGTGCAGTGAGTGAGTTCCGCTGGTCCACTCTACTTCTTCTATTTACATCAACCCCATTTGCCTCCAGTAGATATCCTGCTTTCTCCTAAGAGGTTGCCAACGCACTAGTGATTCCTGTGCGGTTGCGAGTGTCCATGGGCGGCGGTGACTATCTACTTTCTGATGGCTCGTCTGCTTGTTTGCCGCTTCACTTTGCTATTATATATATATGTTTCAAAATGTATGTAATATTTTTTGTGTACTAAATATTTAAATTTCTTACCAGAAATATGGTGAGTCCTAAGGAGGTGGTCCACATCAGAAATTTTCTACCTAGTCTGTCGACAACCATGGGTGTTATACAACTGGTCACCACCTGTGGAAGAAAGTTCGTAGTTAATCTTATATTAATAAATATCATTTATTTGGAAAAAAATAAAATAAAAAACTTGTTTAAATTTTTTTATCCAGCAAAACTATCCGACAGCATGAAAAAAAATTGAAAAATTTAAATCATGCTATAGAAGTACGAAAGCCTTTTGTCACGTATGTACTGGACCAGCGTCAAAGATTTAAGGTACATAAGATGGATAAGTATATAAGGTAACTAAAAGGTAGACTATTATACCATCCGGCGACGTACAAGAGAAGCAAAAGGAGAGGTCCTCAATTTTAAATAATATAATTGTGGGTAGGTATGTGCTTCAGCGGTGCCGTATTAAAAATTGAAACAACAGCGACACACCTGCACTACACCCATAATGATCGTTCCCTGGGCGGCCGACATCTTCGTTCCGACTTTGACCAGCAGCTCCTCCATGTAAAATAGTAGCACGTCTATGCCCGACAGCTGCAGCAGCATCGTCAGGAACACGCATATGCCCAGCGCTTTCACGTTGCCCCGGCTGGCCCACAGGTCCTTGATCTTGGGCTCCTCTTTGAATTCCCTGGCTACCAAGTCCTTTAGACCGTCGAGTTCTTCTTGCACTTGCTGTTTGTTAGCGCATCTCAGTTCTTGCAATACTTTCGACGCTTCGTCGTATCTGCCTGCATGTAGATCATTTGAATGTTAAACCGGTCTGCGTGAAAATTCTATGGTTGATAACGAAATGAAATATACACATATTATATGTATATCGGTAGTAAGATTTACCATGAAAATTCTTAAATTGTTCCCAACATCTATTTAAATGAAATAATATCACGTTTTTAGACCTCAAAATGACTATCCTAAAATGAAATAAAATCAAAGAATTTTATATTTTCATGTCTATGTACTAATGTTTCAGGAAATCCAAATTAGCAAGTTTCAAAGATCTGGAAAAGAAAAGGCTTAGAAAAAGAAATTGTATAAAATATGTTTGCATACAAATTTATCAAGTGCATAAGGGAAAGCGGAGAATTAGAAGGGCGGTAGAAATAGACTATTACCTCATTAGATGACGTATAAGAAGAGAAGTAAAACGAGAAGAACCGGTAGGAATAAACAGAAGTAGAAGAAACGTGCGGGTGCACTTAGAGAATAATTTAATTTAAATAGTTTAATTTAAAAAAAAAAATACATGGTTCATTCAGTTTCATTTCCGTCTTAAGTGCCGCACGCGTGACATGTGTTTTTTAGAGTTTCGAGCCAAAATTATAAAAATGGAACCCTTACAGTTTCGTTATGTCCGTCCGCCCGTATGTCACAGGCATTTTATTCAAAAACTACAAGACGTATATTCATGAAGTTTATAGTGCAGGTGTCTTATACAAACCGATACTTAGTTTGGTACTTAAATAAAAATAAATGTTTCTAAGGGTAACACAAGCTGATTTTTTTCAGCAAACAGCAACGAGTGGTACATCTTTAGACAGTTCTTTTAAATAAATTTTAAACTTTATAAGCAATTTTTCTGATTACCTGAATATTTTCGGAAATAATCGCTCGCTAAATAGTTGCAGAAATTGTGTTTCTCCCCCCTCTATTTTCTATACCGTATGTCCAAAAAATATGAAAAAAATACCGAAGTTGACCTTTAAGAAATACTTTCAATGAAAATTATTTTGAATATGGTCGGATATACTGTTTTTTAGTTATTACCGAATAAATGCGCTTCTCAACAAAAGGACATAAGTATCATGAAGATACGCTCTTTTGCCGAGGCACTTTAGTTTTTACTTTACTTTTACTTTAATAGTAGTAGTCGACATACCTACCTGTTTTTCTAGTTATAAGCGACTAAATTGCTTATAACTATTCTGTGCAGCAAACACGGAAAAAGTGTAACAACGTACTTTTTTCATCTGCAGTACATTTCTTTGTAATAATGGTTTCAGAGTTTCAGATCCCTATAATGAGCATGGTCCTACACGGTCTTGTTTTTTTAATTGACATATTTTTATTTTAATATTAGCCGTAACACTAATTTATTTTTACCGAATGTTTATTAGCACACAAATAGTTACAACCTCAGGAATTGGAAAAAGGAGAGACATTAATGGCAGATTTTCCTAAACGATGTTTGCATCGCAGCGACAAATACAAATCTTTTTTTTTGGTTATGTTTAGTCATTTGTTTCATAGGTCATTAAATAACACTTGAAATACGTCATCATTTTTTGTAAATGTATACTTTGACACTCGTTCGGGAAGCAGTTTTATGTAAAGAAAAACTAGAGCCATGGGTAGCTCTTTTGTAATTTTATTATACATAACCAAAATAAATGCACAAATATTGCCGAATAAAATAGACAGGTAAGAAGTCGAGCCTATGTCTTTTAAACATCCGGAAATTTTATAATACCTTTTTACTGAGTGTCTGTTTAATAATGCTCTTAATTCTCTACAAGGATAAATTCTGTATACTCACAAGGACCTTATTCAACATGTTCACATAGAGCCCCTTAAATGAATTTGTAACTTTGCATAGGCAAGTAACATGTAAACTCGATTTATTTTTATTTCTGCTACTGAATTTATAGCAATAACTATTTCTCTTAGACATTTCTAAGTTTTTTTTTTAAAATAATAATAAGATTACATATATAAAATGGGAAGATAATTTTTCAGAACCATACCTTTATATACCAGGTAGAACGGCGATTCAGGTATGAGCCAGGCGAAGGGCACGTACAGCAAGGACAGCACCCCGCCGACGGCCGTCAGCCCGCGGTACGTGGTGAAGGGCCCGATGGCGTACGCCAGCAAGAAGCCCACGTTGATGTACAGCAGGAAGAAGGAGCTCAAGGCTCCACGGTTTGCATCCTACGTGGGGGAGTAATAAAGTATGTAAATGAACAGCGGCGCGTCACTTTCCCGTTGTAGAGTAGCATATTCTGATTACCATAAGAAAAAGAAACCATAAACATAGGTAGGTAAATAAGTAATTTTTGTAAATTATTAATGGTATAATTTGTTCACGTATGCTTTCTACTCTCCCCAACGCTACTACCTTCCGACTCCTGATCTTTTTTCCAATCTTTCGAGCCATTACTGCGTGCACATTCAAAGTGAGGATTACCGCGTATTTTGTTGTGAAAGATCTCACGACGCAAAGTAAATGATGAGTTTGATGAGTTTATTTAGTGCCATTGAGTATTTGATATTGTGTTAGTGTACGCTCAGCGTCGATACGATACTAGTGATCAATAACATGAATCTTGTATCTAAGTTGCATTTTCGTTGTGATTTGATGTTAAAGATCATCGAAGCGCATACGATTTAGTTATGGATTGTCGTCAAAGTGTGCGCGCAATCAGAGGGCATTGATGAGACATGATGCTTGATTTATTTTCCATTTATGTTGTCTTTTATGGGTTAGACTATCATTTTATAATGTAATAATACAGACTAAATGCAAATATCATATTGTATTTCGCAAACAAGTGACGCGGTGCTGTCTATTTACATACTGTATACGTCGGGAAATAAACAGATCTGATTGAGCTTTGTTTAATGCTGGTTGTCGCGGTTTCGTTCAAGCGGGTGTAAGAAATCACGGTTCCGATTTGCATTGTTCAAATGAAGACTATTCTTAAATTCTAAATTTTCTAGACGGATTAAAAAAAAATAACTTTCTGACGTTCGAGTTTTTAACTTCCGGAAGTTGACAGAACAAAAAAATTGCTTATTTCAAAGCAACAATGCTTTCGGAAGCATTGCAGCTTTGAAATAAGCAATTTTTTTGTTCTGTCAATTGAATCACGTACACGAAATTATCAATACACGTTGGGCCAGTGTGACGACCTTTTGCATGAATATGTTCATCTTACTCAGAAGATTTGTGCATGCACGTATACTTTCACAACTCCTTTAAAGGGGTTATATATATTATCCTATATATTACCACTTTTACGTTTTTCTTATTCGATTTTTAATTTCATTTGTTTGTTTGCAACCATTATACAGTTACAAGTACATGAATTATATTTTAGAATAAATTAAACCGAATAGTCCTAGGAAACGGAATTTCTGATCTACAATTGTACAATTTAATGAAATGTGTACATGCATGCGCACAGTTGAATTATGATTTTTTTTTGTAAAGGATCCCAAAAACGATTTCTAACCTCAGCTATTTCTCCAATGTAAATGGGCACCAAGGCAAACTGCATCCCGACGGCGCAGCCCCACAACAACCTAGCGGCGTACAGCATGGGCAGACTGTGAGCGACGCCGGCCAGCAGCCAGCCCAGGAGTAGGGGGATGTTGGAGCTTAGGATGATGTGCCGTCGGCCCACGTGGCGCCACAGAGGGACCGTGATTAGGGGGCCTGATTAAAACAATGAGACGAACAAAATAACCAATCTGGTCGGCAGATAGGATTACGGTATAATACACAAATACACATTTCATAGGAATGTCTGTTACTATCTGTATTTCACTAAAATTAGAATATATTCGTCTAGAAATCGAGCGTGCCTCGTACGCAGGTAATAATAGCAAGAGGTAAAGGGATTATCGCTATTGCCCCGCCGCCTCTTTCAGTAACTACGAGAAGTCATGAATTATTTAAGTAGCAATTTATATACATACATGTCTATTTCAGAAACGCTTAAAAGGATTTTGATGTCAATATTTACTTTGATAAAGTATTACTTCCTGTTCATATTTATCCCTATGAGTGTCTTCTCTGGAAAAAAAAACCGCGTGTGTGTACTCATGTACACAATAAAAAGTTACAATTCTCTGGTGTAACAAAACAAAAATAAATCCAAACGTTTCATCCCGCGTGTCAGTGCTCTACGTTTATAAAAATAACTATAAAATTAATTAATTTTCTATATATCGGTACACAGAATCAATCGATATACCAGAAAATAAGAATAAGCTATATATTATAAAAAAACAGTGTAATAATAACAATAACAATTTATAATATTAACAAATAAGAATAATACATTCCGACAATTAACGTCAAATATATCTATAATGTTATTACAAAAGCTTACAACATATAAAAAAAAAACTTTTATTAGTACTAATACTATCAATAAATAAATTATCTATAAATATTGTTCACCACCGTATTTAATTTTTAAACCACACATACACACATATATATTCCATAGTAAATATGTGATATTCATACTGATGTAAAACACGTGTTGTAGAATCAGAAATATTTGAAAATATTTGAATAACTACTTTGAATATAGTTGTCATTTCGCACGCGCACGTAAATACACGTGGTTGTTGTATTTACTTGTACTTTGTTTGTAGCCTTTTCGGTAAAACTTGAGAGACTTTTGAGAGAATTTATCAATCAACTTCGTGGTGTCGATTTAAATGTTGGTGTGCGCACGCATCTTAATAATTCACTCTTATCGTTTTTCCTTAACACACCAAAAGAAGTGTAACTTCTAAAATCTACTAGTTCTTTTAAATCTAATAGGGCCATTTAGTAGTACGAGGGGTGGCTGATAAGTCCGCGGCCTAAGGCATTAAATGAAAGAAAAGTACAAGTATTTTATTTTTATTTTTCAATATAGTCTCCCTCAAGCGAAATACATTTTTCACATCTGATGTATAACGCCTTCAAACCGCCCAAAAAATATTTCTTTTCTTTGCAGTCAAAATGGCTTTCTACAGCCATCTTCATTTGATTGTCATCAACAAATCTACGACCACGTAACTCCTTTTTTAAATTGGAAAAGGAAATAGTCGCTGGGAGCTAGATCTGGCTGAAGGGTGGGTGGTCAATTTCCGAGAAGCCCGTGTCCTTCAGGGCCTGCCTCGAAACCGCGCCGTGTGGACAGATGCATTGTCTTGTAAAAACAGCACTCCGCGCGATAACTTCCCACGTCGCTTCTGTACGATTGCCTCGTGCCTGAGCCAATAAATTCGCGTAATATTGGCCATTCATAGTAGTCCCTTGGCAAGTAATCAATTAGTAAAACACCTTCACTATCCCAAAAATTGTCGCCATAAGCTTCGATGCCGACTTTTGAACCTTGAATTTCTTCGGCGGCCTTTCTCCTTTTTTTCGTCCATTGCATGGACTCCTGTTTAGATTCCAGATCGTATTGACGAACCCAGGTTTCATCCACGGTTACAATTCGGTCGCAAATTTCGTCTATATTATCTCCGACTAACTCCAAAAAATCCTTACTTGTCTGAAGTCGCCGCTGCTTGTCAAACGGCGTTAGCATTTTTGGTATCCAACGCGCACTGATTTTTCTCATATTCATATGCTCGTGCATAATTTCTCCAACACCTTTTTTACTAATCTGCAACTCTTCAGCTATCTGCCATAATTTTATTCTTTGGTCGGCCAGTACTAATTTTTCGAACATTTTCCTCCGTCACTACCGTCACAGGACGCCCTGGGCGAGGATCATCTTCACAGCTCTCTCGTCCTTGTTGAAATAAGCGAGCCCATTTTTTTGACCATCGTATACGAAGGCGGATTCCTGAAGAACTGATACCATGTCTTCAAAAATTTCTTTGGGCGTTTTTCCTTTCTTTACGAAGTACTTTATTACGGCGCGATGTTCAATATTACTGAGATTTGACGATTCGGCTGACATGATGACGTTTGTGCTTCGACAGATAATTTGTTAATGTCTTTAATAACGAAAGGAAGCTATATTTATACTAACAAGAAGTGTCGCAATTAGTGGTAATAGTTGTGAAATAATGAGACATCGCTAAGTACCTTGGGCCGCGGACTTATCAGCCGCCCCTCGTATTTTGAGGGTAATTACCTTGTTGCTATTTTATTGATTCTCGATAACAAATGGCACTAAATGCCATGAATCACAGATGGCGCTATACGTGTCATATGTAAATATTTATAGTAGGAAATGAACATGCGCAACTTTGACAGATGCTGAGCAAAGCTCGCTTGCTCAGCTGCTAATACATGACTAATTCCTGTAATGAACGGCAAGAGGAGGGTCCTTATCACAGTCCGAGCAAATGCGGCGGTGGCAGGGTCTATCACATAATCGCAGTACACCACAATTCTGTAACACGGCTGTCCTAAAATGGTCTATTTTAAAAAATATGCCCATAAATATGATCGGTCCGTTACTTGAATTTTAATGTAAAATTGCTAAATATAACAACGGTGCTATTGGATAACGGTATATTGTTGTCAAACTTAGCTGAATTAAATTTCAAAAATATTAGTAAGTAACTTACCAAACAACCCTCCCAGTACCAGCAGGGATCCAACCCAAGACTCTTCTTGCGGCGTTAGTTGATTCGGGAGAGGTGATCCAGCTCCTCGCAGTTGAGGCAGCACTGGAGACGTCCACCCCATGGACATCCCCGTACACAGGCTTCCGTAGCTTGCTGCAGGCCATATGGGTGAAACGAAAATCACGTCACAGGAGAAATATTACGATTGAAAGAGTAATTAAAGTTGTACTTTAATGTATAACTACTATCGACTAAGCCAGTTAACATAACTAATTAGGGTAAAATTTTATTGTCTTAACCGGTTATTATTTGATAGTGCGAATCTGCCTTTTATTACAAGATATGAAGCGACAATCGCTGTTTATAAAAAAGTACAGTATTAATAATAGATACAATAATCACTATTTGCGTGAATAAATAGCAATTTGTAAATAACAATCTATTGCATTGTATAATAATTACATTGCAATAGTTAAACGGTAGTGTCAAGATAACATTATCACACATTTCCCATAAACCCTTGATAGACAATAGAGGGTTTTTTTGAGACAGAGTTTATGAAGTATATTGTTAATGCTTTACGATATTTTCTAATCTTAAATGTTAATTTTCAAATCTGGATTGTACGGATAAATGCAAAGTGGCGGTAGATATCGAAATTCGTAATTTCTGACGTTAGTTGCAAGGCCGGATCCAGTCTTCTTGACAAGAGGGTGGTCCCAATCTCTTGACAAGGGGGTGGTTCCAGTCTTGACAAGGGGGGGGGGGGCTGGATCCGTCCTTGATTGGTCGGCTCGTCGCTGTGCTCTTGCACAATGTATTCAATGTACATTCAAGTTTTTTAGTAGAGATCTGTTTGGAAACGATCGTGCTTATTGGACTTCCGGCAAGGCCAATCCGCACTTGTTAGTTCTTTTATAATGAAACATGTAATAAGATTTAGATTATTAGCGTTGAACAATTTGACAATTGTGTTCGAAACAGGTTTTCATTGTCGCTTCGTGTTTAGAACTTGCAGGTGTATACGTTATTTTAAAATGCTTCCTTGTTTTAATGTAACTTAAATTTACGTCAATCAAAAGTCTGAATAAAATTTTTTTGATTATTTATGGAACGTAGATTATGGGATTAAATTATGATCGACAATACCTACTCATTAAGTCAAATTGTTTTTTGTTTGTTTTTTTTTCTAACTCTGTTCTTAATAGTTTATTTTATTGATACTTAAACCAGTAAATAATTGTATGGACATTCAATTTAATTTGTCTGAAGGTTAAAATGAAGGTCGCAATGGTTATGACATGTCCGATGCTATAATTCAATTTATTCTACAATTTATGCTAGAATTCAAGTTTGATACTCGGCACCACAGTACCTAATATGTCTAGTTCGCGGCAACAAATACTAAGAATAAATCGAAGAGGCATTTCTGCGCCGCTCTTAGGAGTAATTTCAATTACTGAATATAAAATATCTATATAAACAAAATTACAGATGTCAAAGCAATCGGCTATTTAGGTCCCTTTCATTCTGTGACCCGCTATCAAATAAATTAGTTTAATAAAGTTTTTATTTAATCTAATTTTCATAAAAAATGTACAATACTATTTTCTTTAAGGAATGTTATGTAAATATTGATAATAATATATATTTCTATTTAATAATGAAAAAAAAAAAAAAAAATGATAAAATTTATACGGTAACAACTGAGCAATTAAAAATACTTCCATAATTGCGAGTACATTGATAGGATAACACTCGTAAGAATAATGTAATGCAATGTAATAAGACGTAAGAAGATATGAATGAAATATCTATGGATATAAATATGAATTACGTAAACTGAAATCAGTATGCTCAGAGTGGTAAAATGTATTCACATTGTCTTATACAAGACAATGTACTTTCCTATTTAGAATCAAAAATATCGTTTTCTTACATTATAATAACATAAACTTACGCATATTTCCCAGAAGGGTATGCAGAGACTATAGATTTCCACATCGGACGATCTTTGCATATCTCTCTTATTTCACTGACATCTATCAGTCTTTTCATGTAAGTTTGTCCCTTTCGGGTGCTTTAAAATTGGCCCTTTTTTAATAATTTAAGTCCACCAATATGGAATTTTTAGGGCGATTCTTGCCGACCTTTCCATCACTCACAATCGCTCTATAGATATATTTTGTCAGTCTACTTTCATTCATCCTTTCTAAATCCTTTTCTAAATGGTCAAACATACATTCAACATACTTTCAGCAACATACCTTCTTCAGCACTAGTCAATACATCATCCTTTAAACCACACCGTTCTTCATCACGTTTTTTCTTCACACTGTTCCTTCATCTATCTTTCAGAAACACTACATACATACCTACTACCCACAGAACGCATCTCCACCGCATTGATCCTACTTTCATTTTCCTTCTGCCTTACCCAGCCTTCACTACCATACATAAGCGTAGGGATTGGGACCCCGTTATGGATAGACAAGCGCGCTATAAGAAAATTAAACATAAGTATATACATGATATTTTTAAGTACTTAAAATATTTGAACCACAACTTATCATGCTTTGCTTTTGCCAGCGCTTTCATCTGCGTGGATTTTAGAAAGAAACAAATCATCTTAATTTATATTAAACGAAAATAAATAGCTAAAATAATGAAAAAAAAGTGGCTTAGATTTTAAGTTAGACAAACTGAAAATTCCAAATTAAATTTGTTCAGCAGATTTTGCGAATTCCATAACAAATAGAAGAAAACTTTGCAAACTGTTGTTTTAGTTTATAACTACTCCAAATAATCGATTCCAATTATTCGTTTTCACACACAGTTTCTAATATTATAAACACCTTCAATAAATCCCACCTCCATAGCGTTGATAATAAGTAGAACTTACGAGAATTTCCATTAAAAAAAAACATCAATATGAAACTCACCCAATGATGCTATCAAATATTGGCGCCATTTTTGCTGAAGATGTATTTTAATGATGTCGAACATAATAAGCTTATTCCACTGACGGATCAGTCGATCAGTCTTTAGCGATGGCTTGTTAATGTTGAGATCCTTGATGTCGATTTTATTTTATCATCAAAAATCGATCATCAGAGCCGACGACGTGTCAACCGGCAGCCATAGCCGAATGCGGTATGAGGTCCAGTCGTTGCTGCGTTCCTTTCACATTGTCTTTTTTTTTTGCTGCACGAAATTAAACCGTACAGCAAAAAATAAATAATTAACTTCACTCATTGACAGAATTGTTTAAGTCGTTTATTTTTTTTTTATCTGTGACTTATACTTAGGACCTTATTTTCCTCGTTGTATTTTTGGATATTTTTTTTTGGGATGTCAATTTCGACAATATAACGGTTTAGTGAAATGCAATTAAAGTAATTAAGCAGTTGATGAACTAGCGAAGCTCAGTTACTTTACTAAATTTAAAGCTTTTATGTGATATTTTTAAAATATTGGATAAGTTTGACTTATAATAAGTTTGCGTATGCAATATAAAACAGTTTTGGAATCCCTTATGTTAAATGATAGGACAAAGGACATAGTTTCCGTAATAAACAACGCTTTATTCCACTAAAATACAATCATTACAAGAGCATGTAACTTTTACACGCAATTGATTTAATTTCTTTTATATATAGCATTGTGACAGATATTACCTAGGCCTAAATTGAAAATCAATAAGTCATGCTACATTTTAATATTATAGTATAGACCTGGATCGGGACGGTGACTGAAACAGATTTATATCGCATGATATAAAGAAAAAACTGGCAAGCGCGTATTAAGTCACGCGCAGTGTAGGGTTCCGTAGTTGCCCATCACAATATACGGACTTAGAAGGGATCTTTTTGTTTGATTCTATGAACCTATTAATTGAATTCACGGTTTAACAACTAATGACGTTTAAACCATTATAGGTCGGTTCTTAGAATTTGATATTTCCATAATTTTACATGGTTCATAAACTTATATGTACAATTTGTTTCATACAACCAAAAACTTAATCTAAGCAATTTTAATGAAGATTTTACGATATTTTGCTTATTACTACTCCAAATTTATTTTATGAATTGGTCGATTACTACTTGTTAACTTGTAAAGCCTACTCAGCTGTGATAATTTTCCTTTTAAATCCATTAAATATATTAGTAGTATATTACTAAATATACTACTAAGTAGTAGTATAAATATAGTAATAGTGAATTTTTCATATATCTAAGAATAGCCATTTGCCTGGCAGAGTGGGGGAGCAATACTCGACTCTAGCAAGAGTTAGAAATTTAGAGCGTAATATTTCGCATGCGGATTCCTAAATACAAAAATGGTTTCCGCACATGCGCATCGCTTTCAAATGAGCTATTTCGAAAATCTAACGACACCGAACACCGTGAAATAAATGAGAAAAAAAATCATCGCCATTTTACTTGCAGGGGTGATAACCTAAGATTTTTTTTTCAGGATTTTATTTTAATAGTTTGTCGGCATTACTAATATGTATTGCCATGCCAAATTAAAGTTTTCTAGTAATAAGAGTCTCTGAGCTAAGCAGCAGGCGGACAGACGGACAGATATGACTAAGCTATTCTTGAATACGTAACCTCGAAAATGAAGAGATTAATTCTATGACCATCCGAGCGGAGCCGCGGACATTTGCTGTCATTTATTAGTAAAACTAGTTGGCCCAGAAAACCTTTATCTACCTTTTCAGTAGGAAAGCGTGTCCGAATAGTAAACGTCCGCATTTTTACCTACGCTGAAATACAATGAATTCCTTCACCTTTTACGTAGACTCTATTGTATTGGTCTCTATCTTGGTGTCAGTTCCGCGGCCTTATTATCTAACAGAAATCGATTTCTGATTTTGCATGATTTTAAAAATATTTTAGTCATTCCCAAGTTGATATTTCGAAATGTTAACTGTCTTTCTGTTAACAGTGTTGCCTTTACAATGAAATCGCTAAATTATGAAAATGAAATCTAATCGCATATTTGAATTCAAAAACCGTTAGGGATCGCGATTTCGTAATTATTCCAAAATTACGCTCTCAAACTGAAAACTGGTCTATGGTCTTTCTCAAACGATTTACCATCGATTTTCCTTCATTCGTATTTCGTATAAGTGATTTTTTTTTAAGTAAATTGTTAGATTAAATAATTTTTTTGCATATTTATGAAGGACCGATAATATTATGATAATATGGTGTAATTTGACTGATCTGATAATGGAGCCAGAAGGTAGGCATAGGAACTCCATAACGAAATTCTAAATTCTAAAAAATTCTATTAAGAATAATTACGGCTAGGCTACGCTGTTCTATTATGGAGTGCTACTTCTTATCTTCTGGCTCCTTCATCAGACCCTGAATATCATTCATGGTGAGAATACATCTCGAGACAACTCTAACAAGCTCAAACACGACTAGGATATGTTATTCCGTTATAGAGTTCCTGTGTCTACCTTCTGGCTCCTTCATCACATCAGTTCAATTATACCATATCATTGTATAGTCACCAGTCCTTGATAAGTGCGCAAAGTTTTAATTTAATCTAACGCTTTAAGGTCGCTCAAAATTGCGTATAAGAATAATATTTTTTTTATACCCAACAATTTTGACTCGCAAATCGATTCTGGAATCGCAATCGATTTCTACTTTTACGTAATAAGGCCGCCGGTCTCGATCCGGGTACTGTCCTGATTCTGATTCCGATCACGCCATCAATTAATTCTAACTCAGTTCAAGATATATCTTTATTTCGTAGGTTAAAAAATAACACTTGAAATACGTCATAATTTCTCGCGAATTCACACTTTGCCGCTCATTCGGAAGGCAGTTTTCCCTCAGGAAGAACGAGCAAGAAACTTAAGGGTAGCTCTTTTCTATTTTCATTATGCGTAGTCAGAACAAATACAAAAACATTAAAGATCGAAAAAGCCCAGTAAGAAGTCGAGCCGCCTATGCCCATGGATATTGGTCTTCTAAATATTTGGAAATTGTGTAATACCCTTTTTTTTACTGAGTGATTGTCTAATAATACTCTTATATTTATATAATTGTAAATCTTCAAATCTACAGGAATCCTATTGCACATGCGCACACAAAGCCCTTTAAACGAATCTGTGACTCCACAGTCGACTAACATGTAAACTCAGTTTATTTTTATTTCTGGTATTGAGTTTAGGTGGATCACTATTTTTTTTTAATTCCTACATTTTTTTACATACAACAAATTTTGACCCTGATCCCATTCCGTATACTAATACCGGTCCCGTTTTTTGTTCCGATTCTGCTAGAGGTCACAGTTTCGATTTGGACAAAACTTAATTTCAAAACAAAACTATGCCTCAACTACCTTACTCTGGGAAGATGTTATCTTTCTACATATGATAGTCTTTTTTTTTTAAATAAGCTTAACTAAGGCAATTTTCAATGCGGGCGAAGCCGTATATTCGTATCTACTAACTAAATTACAAATATGCAACTTCGTCCGCATGGACTAAACTTCTTGCACTCAGTCACTGCTCTAGTGTGGTTCTATTTATGTTTTTTTTTACGCCTATATCTTCTGATATTATATTCTGCAATAAAATTTAATAGATGCCCATCTTCAGTATGCAAGCTATCTCTCTGGCAAATTCCATCAATTTGGTCAGTGAATTAGTCGTGGGAATATAACAAATACTCGTATACAGCCACCAGATACACTTCTTTTTTTTTAACTTTTGTCCTCAGAAACGCAACGCTTTTTTAAACGGGTTTATGTTAGTAGTAGCTATCGTGTCGCGGCTCCCGCAATCGCTCTTGCGTCGCCTGTAGTGCGCCTCCGGTCATACCATAGCTCTTGGTTTGCTCCCGTCTCGCTTCATTATTAAATAAAGTGAACAATTCTGGTTCTTAACCATTCCTCCAGAACTCCAAACGACTAACAAAACTAATAAGAGAAACTAAAAATTTTAGCGAAATCGTTTGAATTATAATGTTTTTTGACGTGACAACGTCTTATAAATTGGTTTGCCGGGTGACACTTCAAGAAACTGCGTTACGCTCCGCTCACGTTATGCGCTCACAATGAGAGCGAGTGAGAGGCACGCGTCCCTTCCACTCGGGCATGGTTAGCCCGCCTAAGAGCGAGAGAGACAGACATAAAAAGTGAAAGGCACGCGTCCCTTCCACTCGAGCACAGTTAGCCCGCCTAAGAGCGAGAGAGACAGAGCGAGAGAGAGAGAGTGAAAGAGATAGGCATATACACCGGTTCATGTCTTGCGCTTCTATTTCGCTTAGGCGCCTGCATACAAGTTTACACGTTGCCAGTTAATTGTAAACGATTGTGTAGTGATAATGTGAAGGTAGTTATATTTGTATATAAATACGTATGTATGTGTAAAGGTAAAAATAAAATTTTGTTAATATGAAATTCAGTGCGAGATTCTTTGTATAAATTAATGTTTTAAATATAATTCTTTGTATAAATAAATGTTTTAAATTGTTACTATTATTTCATCCTTCTTCCTACTATACGAATGAATATTCACATTAAAATGATTTTACCACTCAAAGTCGTTGTCACGTAAAACTTTCGCCCGTATACCGACTTTACAGGCAACCAATTTTTTAAAATTTTCATTGAATATTTACCCATTGAACCATAAATATAATATAAGCTACATCTTTTTCTTTGGACCAAGTTATGATCTTGCGAAATTTAATTGTATTCGGTCAAATTATAAGGGTACTTATTGATCTCAAAGAACACAAACACGTAACCATAAGCCACGCAAAAAGCACTCACTATGTGTTAATAAGAAAAATTTTTTGCAAATTTTAAAGAAATCAGTCAAATTATAAGGGTTCTTAGTAATTCTCACGGAACCCTATAAGATATTATCCCGTATATTTCATTGGCTTCCAGCTATGTTCATATTATTCAGGTTATTAAACTATGAGAGTTCTTAGTGATTCTTATAGAACTCCAAAAAAAACTATCGCATGCAATTTTATTGACTTCCAAGTATTTTATACTAAATTTTATTGAAAATGGTAAAAACTACAAAGAATTTTAGTAATTCTAGCGGAACCCTAATAAAACGTTTCGCATATCCTTCTATTGATTTTCAACTACCTTCGTATTTCATTTTATCGAAATCGGTTAAATTATAAGGGTCTGTAGTGATATATAGAAACCATGAAATAAAATCGAACCCTGGTAGTTTTTATTATAGATTTGAACGAAACTTTTGTTCACGACTAAATTCCTATGGTCATAAAACGAAGGTTAAATTATAAGGGTCTGTAGTGACATATAGAAACCATGAAATAAAATCGAACCCTGGTAGTTTTTATTATAGATTTGAACGAAACTTTTGTTCACGACTAAATTCCTATGGTCATAAAACGAATTCCTACATCTTTTATTGACTGATGCCGTTGTGCCCATCACGATCCCCCTCCGCGTGATCGATTTCGTCTCGATCTATATCCTAGTATCGATTCTGCTTCCTATATCGATACTGGTCTGCTTTTGACTCGATTCCGATATATTATCCCATTTTAAGGATTTTGAAAACTTCCGGCTGGAATCCCAAATATTTTTCTGGATAAAAGCACCCTAACTGTAGCACCGTAAGCCCTTTTACTCCTCAGTGAAAGCCGAATCGTGATCAGTTCAGCTGTTACAGTCAACAGTTCAGCAAAAATACCCCGGCCAAATAGACTGACAGATAGATGGAAAAAGGGTTATTTTCTGTCGTAAAAACCTTGCCTTCACAATTACAAACACAACAAAAAAGGAATCAACCGATTCGGTCAAGGTGTTTTTAGGTTTTGAGTTATAGCGAGACTAACGAAGAGAAATTAGTTTTTATTTATTACATATAGATGATTATTTATTAAATTACATATTGGAGGTTCACATTAAGTATAAATAATAATTAAAAATACGTTCACGAATGTAGTTAGAATAATTAGCTTTTTTTTTTTGAGTCGTTGTCATTGACATAATTTTGATTTAATACTCCACGTTTGATATTATTAAACAATCATCTACACTGGGCTATGAAAATTAGAGTTTTTCAAAAATTCAAAACGCTAAAGAATAAATAAAAATTGTTCAAATTAAAACTACTAAAAGTCTTAAAACTTCTTGGCCAATGTCTTGCCAATGTTGGTGTCGAAAACTGGCAATAAACGTCGAGATGTCGATGTTGCTACCGTTGATGCCAATCCTGATCCTTGTTTTTATATTTCGGTTCCGTTTTTATCGTTAGCTTCGATGCTGTCTCGCTCACTGTCCCGACCCCGGCTCCCTTTCTCTTTCGACCGCGGTATCGCTTGTGATTTCTGTCTGAGTCCCGTGTTCGATTTCAGTATCTAACTAACCCTCTATTCGATCATATCGCTTCCGTTTCTTTGTAATTTTTCACAGGTTTATTAACAGATTAACCATTAGAAGATATTCCTAGTTTTACATCGACATTTCGTTCAGCCGTTTATGCCTGATTGGGTTACAAATAGCCGAACATCGTCAGACACTGTTATTTTATAGCATTGCATTAATAGCGTATAGTACTGACAGCAGATGCAGTGTGAAGTTGTATTATTTACTTTAATTTCCTATGAATTTCAATTACAGAGTTATTATTGATCATTTATATTCCCCCTCCTTTTAAATTCTTATGTCCCACACCTGACCCCCACACTTTTTCAACACAGAAAAATACGCTACTTATCAGTATGTGTTCTCGAAGAAAAGCGACAGCGCCGACGATGCTACTGCATTCTTATGATACTAGATCTTTGAGAAAAATCGTTGTTATGTGTTGAAAAAAAAAATGTCGTCTCGCCGTGTTGGATATTCATTTGGGAATCCCTTTTTTTCGATTGGAAAGATTTCAGGATTGAAATTTCAACATTTAAAAATGAGAGGTATTTAGAAACATGTCAAATATCATGAACAGTTTAAACATAGTAATTTTATAACTAATAGTAATCATTCTCTTTGTCGATTACAAGAGAAAAATTGCGTGATACATAAAAAATAACCTAAAAGCGATGTGACCTAATAACTTATCGGTTGGCCCATATCTGTTTACGTACCTATATTTTGACCGAAGTTTATCTCACGTAAATTACTTAATTGTGTTTAAAACTCTTATATATTGTTTAACTTAGTACGTTCACAAGAACTTGAAATCGAAATTGAACTTTACAGTTCCCAGTCTAGCGATTCATTTGCAACAGCTGGTACGAGGAGAAAGGTCAAGGTCGTCGATTCATTTCACTGGATCCGCCTCAATGAACGAGATGATTGCTACTATACTTGGTACAATAGTTTTTATTAGAGTTTATAAAAAAATATCTAAACACTTACTTAATTATAGTCAAGGACCATTCGATTGGCACTAACGCGCGGATGTCGCATATAAATTAATGTTACGGTCGCCATCACAGTGGATATCCTAAATCAAATTCAAATCAAATCGTAAAATAAATAAATTCAACACGTTGATTTCTTAAATACTTTTTTCTTTTATTTTCTTTATTACATCCTTAAATACATTCCTTTATTGCAGGAGTATATATTTCTTGTCTCATATTAAATATTATCATTAGCACACTAAATGTTCAGTCAAAACTATAGACGATTTTTTTAGTAGCTTTGGTTCAAAATGAGTGCGATATTTTATTTAATATTTTTGTTATGGTTGTTAACGTTGCTTGAATGTTGACATTATCAAAATTTATTAACATTATATTATAAAAATTACAATACTATAGACATTTATTTGAGCACGAAATACGAGTAGATATTTCTTTGAATATTTTCTGGTTTGTTGTATTATAACGGTTACATGTCACAGTTCCTCGTTTATTCGCTTATTTGATATGTTTCAGAAACAGTCTTCATGTGTCGAAGATATATTCGACAAATCAATTTAAAAATAATGTAAATATCTATCTTTAAAATAATTGATAATAACCATCAACTTCTGGAAAAGGTAATGAAAGTTAGAATACCGTTAAAAATGTTTAGAATGAATGTAACGTAAATGGAAGAATCGGCAGGGGGCGCCACTGAAAATCATAAGCCGATCAAACTGGTGGCATAATAGTAGGCTGAATTTTAATCACTCGGAACTGACGTGCTTACATGAAACGGTCGAAGAATGTCAGTGAAGCGAAAGAGGTACTCAGTGGTATCTACGGACTACCGAACTCATGTTTAAATAAAACACCGGGCAGGTGCGAGTAGGTCTCGCACTCTGAGGGTTCCGTACAATATTATTTATGCATCTAGATATTTCATCCATAGAGAGTTTTGACTTTTGACTGTTTTCGATGCCGAGACTGGTGAGATATTGCTTCCAGGAATTTCGAAAATTTCAGCAAAATTAAAAATAAAATCAAAGAATTCTTTTAAATATCCATTGTTTAGAAATTTTAATTTTTTATACCAAGAAGTCTAAAAATGTTATATACATTGGTCTACAACTCTACACATCACATTCCATATTTAGGCATAAAATGTATTCTTTCACCTTGTTCATATGGAAATTTTTTTATAGGGCCAATTTATATATATTGATGATATAACCACAGCCCCTATATATTCGTAGCTATTTCGTTTACATGGCTGATGTTTTTAAAGCAATATAAAGCGACAGCTTAATAATTGTTGGAAGATAAACATAATCCATACCTACTGATTTTTTATACATTTCAGTTTACATATAACATCACTATTAATTAAAATGAAAATCGGTCCAGCTATTCTCCAGTTATAAGTGTTCGAACAATTATATTGTGTAATGTATATAAATTGGAACTAAGTATTTTTTAAGATGAACTCGCTAATACGTATTATAGGTATTCTAAACGTCTAGTTTGTAAGGATACATAGATATGGAAGCATATGATGATTGATGGTAGTGCAAAAGTTATAGGTGGCTACTGCTATATACTCCTATAAACTATGTTAAACGATTTATTTTGGTCTGTATAAACTTGCAGATTTTGCGATTTAGAAACGCGTGAGCAAGAAACATAGAACTGGCCGTGGGAAAAACATTGCCTGCTCAAATGTATGCCTGCTACCTTTATGGTCTGACCCTGTCGCCGGACCGCACCATAATATCACGCACTCGCTTGTCTATCGTCGTAACTATTCAATTATTTGTTCAAATGATGGAGTGTAAAAAACAAAGTTTATCTACTTTAAACACCAGATGCGATAAAAGTATGTATTTTGGTAAAAAGATTAATTTGTTACTACCAAATGTGCGTTAGAAATAAATTATCAATTATTATTGCATTTATGGTTCACTATTTTGGCGATAATGGCTTACACATAAAAGATAGATATGTGCTGTCGCGTGCTTTTTTGTAGGACGATTTAAGGTAAACATTTTCATTGTACATTATATACGTGTAATTCCAACGGTTTTTGCGGCGCACGCCAGAATAGCTCGCAGATGACAGATTTTTTTTCCTATTTACTTGACACTTATCGTTATATTTTGGATAATTTACACTCTATCTTTACAAATTATGGCCTATGTGTTATTCTAATGTGTAAGCTATATATTATTGTACAGTCTCATCCAAATCCATTCAGTAGTTTTTGCGTGAAAGAGCAACAAACATCCATCCTTACAAACTTTCGCGTTTATAATATTAGTATAGATTTACGAGTGTCAAAATATGCTGCAATATTAAAAATACCTTTCCAAAACGTATTTGAATACTTATTTAAACAGTTCCAAAAACAATTAATTAGTTGTTTATGAATTAATTAGTTGTCTTCTAAGGAGACATAATTGTATATCCTTAGAAAAAGATTTCCTTTTTGACTCAATTTCATATTCATCTTTAAATATGTTGTTTTGCTTTGATTTAACTGGGATTGACTCCAACAACAACTAATTGGTTGTTTTTAAAGTTCGCTTAAACAATTATTTAAATAGATTTTTGAAGGTGGTTTTTATTTCATTTTTTTGAAAAATTTATTTTATTTCACATTTTTTAGTTATCGAGTAATTAAAACTTCATAATTCATTTAGCTACTGTACGTGTGGTTTAAGCCATGGTTAATAAAATTGGAAAGGCATCTCTTTCACCACTGCGGGAGTATATCCTTTCAAACAAAAAAAAAATTACAATTCGTTCCATAATTGACGAAATTATCGCTGAACATACATAAAAACTGTTTTCAGCTGTTTGTCAACCCTTTACCTCTGGCTGATGTTCGCTCAATCGCCTACCACGTTCTAAAAAAATACACTGAAAATCGGTATTTATATCGCTCTCTTCAAACTTATTGAGTAATTTATGAAAAATTATCGATTAAAAACAGCTGCTTATTTTAACTTCCTGTTTTAGCTGGTTAGGTACTGTGTTTTTCCTTTTATCATTCTTATGTACAAGTTTTTTGTCTTTCTTTTCACTTTGAAGTCTAAATGTTATAAAATCGCTTATTTGTATTCGGCATTATAAGTCTATTTAATTGTATAATTAATTTTCAATTACTCAAAATTTTTAGTAACTGTTTGTTGCTCTAAATAAAGAAAAAATTAAAGAAAATTCATCCATTCATGTCTTAATATACGAATAGACAGCTGACACCCAGACGAGCCACGAAGGGACTTCATAAAGGTTCCTTGTGAAGTACGGAACCCTAAAAATTACTAGACTACACAGCAGTGGCGTAGCTAAGCGTGGGCAAAATGGAGCCTTCACCCACGGCCTCGCACTCAAAAGGGCCTCGCGAAGCATTTCTAAATGCAATGCCACCAGACTTAAAATCTCCGTTTATTTTTAAATTAGATAAAAAAAATCTAAATAAAATTTGTCACACTCATCACAGACTGGCAATACAGCTTAGCTTTGCAAAACGTTTCTTTACATGCATTCTTTATACAAAACAGTGAAGGTGGTAAACATTTCCGAAAAAGAATATTAACTATCAATCCAATAGCATTCTTCACTTCTTGTGGTTGGCACATTGACATCTTATTTAAGTAGACGCAGCCAACTCATCATCCATCGCAAAAGTATTCTTTGTTTTTATCCAAAAATGTCCTGAATCCAGCAAGAGATGAGAATTAGCAAAGGATAAACTGAAGATAGCCTTAACACCGTTGTCTGATACAAGCTTTAGTGAAAGCTATATCATTTCAGTTTGATGATATTATTGATCTTCAAAATCAATCTGAAAATGCAGATGCTCTCTGCGATTGCCAAGCATTTGTAACTGAAATGCTAATTCTGGAATTTATTATCTCGATAAAGTGTAAAAATATTACATCGCGTCTGTAACATAAATAAGATTTGGCAAAAAGTCAATATAAATTTAAAAGTCACTATTGACAATTTGCGCAATTTTTATGACTGGATCCACAAATTTCGGGAAACAGGCTACAATGAATGTACTGTAAAAGCTTACGTATTCATAGAAAAAAGCAGTTGTAAGACTTCAATGACTTAAAAATAAAGGGTTTGCTAGACAAAGAAAATGTTCAATTATGAAGTAGATGAGCTATTGATTCCGCTGAAAGTAGGACCAGAATTGATTTTTTATTACAAATTAACGCCGTGATACAAGACATTATTAACATAAGATTTACTGCACTCACTGAATATTGCAACAATTTTCGATTCTTGTACAATACAATTTAAAATCTTTACCAAATAATGAGCTTTTGAAGCATTTAAATTAATTAGGTGAAGTATTTTAAGATGGAGAAAGCAAAGACATAAAATCTTATGAACTTTACGAAGAACTAATACTTTTAGTGCTTAAGCTACCAAACTCCATCAAAGACGCCAGTCAGATGATTCAATACATAATTACAAATGCATTAGAAGACATATATCCTAATGTTTACATTGCTATTAGAATTAAGTTGTCTATATTTGTAAGTACAACTTCCGCAGAAGGAAGATTTTCTAAGTTAAAAGCTATTAAAAACTACTTATGAAACAGTATGAAGCAGGACCGACTGTCTGATTTGACAATACTCTCGATCGAAGCAGATTTAGCTGCAAAAATTAATTACGAATCCTTACTAGAGGACTTCACTAAAAGAAAAAGCCGAAGAACATTACTTTTGTAAACAAATAAATCACTCAAGTAACAAAATATAACCCTTTTCCAAATCTATATGCTTTTCAATATCCTCTCACAGCGCATTTATTTTTTTCGCTATTATGAGAAGGTATGTGATGTCAAAGTATATTTGGTAAGATAGATTTATTAGATAGATCTCGAGGGCGAAAGAAAAGGGGCCTCGTTGATGTGACTTCGCCCACGTCTATATTATTAGTCCACGCTACGCCACAGTGTGTCTGTCGATTTTCGTGTTATGACTGAAGCATTAATTTTAACCTTAACAAGATACAAAATCGGCCATATATGTGTGCCCGACACAATACGCAGTGTAATGAACATAGGCGATAATTTATTTTGCACGAGAACGTACAAGTTGCATTTGCACTTGTTCGTCAACGCTCGTTGTTGATAGATCTACAGTAAAGGTCATCTTTCATCCATCAACAATGAATTTTTGGCTATTTTCGATATCGATATTGACGACATCTCGATCCCGGGAATCGCATACAAAATTTTTATTGTTGTCCTTTTCACAAACGAAGAAATTATCATAAAAATATATTGAAAACCTGATTTTTTGGAAATCTTACGGTGTAGTTATAGTATGGACTTTCGTTTATTCCGAAATCAATACACGTCCATACTGAAACTGCAAATGTCAATTTTCAATCGCAACTTTTTTTGTGTATGTGATATAGTTACAAATTAATGATTTTCGGATTTTTTCCTTTACTTATGCAGTAAGTGAATTCGTTCAAACATAATACATACTTGACTAAGTTTGAACGGATTCGTCCCTTGTTATTGTTTTATCGAATATTTTTTAAACTAGCTGCCCCGTGCGAAAATTTCGCACAATATTTATTCAGTTCATTTTTTTATATCAATTTATACTTGGAAATTTTCGACTCAAGAGTATATAAAACCCATTAATTGAAAAAATTCGACGATATTGTTGATCAACCGCGCCATCTAATGTTTTTAAAAACATTCTCAACATAAAATAGTTTATAAATGACCCGCAGATGGCGCTTCTGTCATTTGTTATAAAAATTATTTTTTAATGTTTTTTATCAACAAAAAGATTTTTTTCGAATTTTTGCATATTTTAGCATAAACTAGAATTAATAAGCTTCAACTGGGTATTTTTCTCATTTTTTTGGTGCAGTATTGAATGAGATCTAAGATACCAGAAAAAAACACCTTTTAGAAATAATATATGTGATTTATTGTGAAACATTTTAAAGCTATTTTACTTTGGTGCACAAACATGTTATACAATAGCAATCATAAAATAATTATTATACTACTTTTACAATATTTTAAATTAAAACATTTTTGAAGCTACTTATACACACTTGAATTTACGTACCTTTAAACACAAATTTTGCAAAATAGCATGTATTGCTATTCAATGTGCATTAATTTCTTCATTTTCAATAAATCTCATATCTCTTTAAAACATAGTAAAATTAGCAACACTTATTGTAGTCTATGGTTTATTTTTACCCTTATGATGTGTGGTTAGTACAGTTAGAATAAGTTAAAAATGTAGCGCATTTAGTTTTGTGTGTCATTTTTTTTTAAACATACACAATTTTAATAAACGTTTTTTTTTATGACAGTGATAACATGCAAGTAATGTCGTAAGCAATTAAGAAACAATTTACAAATAGTTGATATTCATATTCTGATACTGGTTCCGGTGTGATCGAATTAAAATCAAAATCGATAAAATTTTGGTTTTGATTCAATTGTAGCTTTTACCTGATCACGAAACATTACATTTGTAAATAATTAATTTACTAATTTCTTGTGGTAGTTGAGCATGATAGACAGAGAGACAATCGCGTGCACACTTGATGTTAGTTTTAGATTTACTTAAAATCTTACTGCTTAACACAAGATTTTAAAAATTAAAAATATTATTTAATACTACCTCTCGCCCGCTGCTGCGACGATAGTAGCCGCGTGAATAAAATAAAATGAATTTCATAATTGTGCATATCGACAGATTACTCGTGATCATTTGTAATCCCGATTAAGATTTCGTTATCGATTTCGATTCTAGTCCTGTTCCTGATGCCAGTATATCTCACTCTACATTCCAATCGCGGTCCCGCTTTTAATTACAACCCAGATTTTGATTTTAATAGATGATGACTCTGATTCTGCTGTTAGACCTAGTCCCGTGTTCAATTCTGGTTTCAGTACTGCTCTTTACTCTGATTCCGGTTACACTCTTCATTTTAATATTGGTTTTATTCTCAATTTCGACTTTGGTCCTGTACTCGATTTAGATTCAGCTATCACTCACAGTTCCAATTATAAAAAAAAACAGGGCAAATGCCAATACTGAAATAAAATTTACGGTATACCATTTGGGGCTAGTGTAAATTTCTATGAGAGAAAGAGAAAGTTTTTAGAATCTGTTATAACACAAATATGCAGATGAATACCAGCGGAAATCTTAGTACAGGAGTGTTTAGAAACATTTCAGTAGCTCTATCCAATGGTACAAATTCCTTCCCTTTTGTGCCTACAACATATCGCCAGTTTTGTAATAATCAGATGAATGGCTTAGGTGCGCAAAGGACAACAAGAAACACACTCAGTTATAATATATATATATATATATATATATATATATATATATATCGTACAATCTCCCGTCATTGTGAAAGATGCGTTACACCATTTTTAATAAACAATATTAATACCAAATTTCTTACAAAATTAAACCCTTTTAAGTTCCTCAAAAAGGATATTTCCGAAAATTGTGATTCATAGTGAGTGCCTACCTTATATTATCTCTACGTGGGTCTCTCATTTCGGAGACTTCGCGTCGAATGAATCAAAGAATCGATAAATCACTTTTCTCCAGTTACCGATTTATTGTTTTAATTTTACATTAACTCTTAAGCTACTCTTTCAACTAATACGTTTTAAGAAGTAAGCTTTTCATTCCATGACATTTCAATGAATATTCAAATATATGTTTTTATAAGAATTTATAGAGTGTACTTGAAAATCATATCTAAATACAATTTTAGAAACTTTTTCTTTTAATATAGAAACCGTCTTTGTGGCTGAAATCTTAAACTGAGATATATAGTACTGCAGGTTTTTTGTAAAACTGACACAAATCAATATATATTTATATTTCTTTAGTTCAATCCACTTAAGTAGTGTACATTGCTAAATTAACCAAACGGCTAGTTTCTTATGATTTCAATTACTATTATTGAAGTTTCTTACTGAAAATGTTTTTATGAGAATAAAACAACAGCACTCAGGGACAATGTAGTTTTCTAGTTGTGGCAAAATTTTTGAAATCAGATCAGTAGTTTTAGTGATTACCTTCTACATACACACTTTACTCCTTTATAATATTAATGCAGAATGTATCTGTTTAAATGTTAAACAGTATAAAGGAGCCAAACAATTTTATTTGTTGACTGTACTAGGTTAAAGTAGATGTGTTCCGATTTAAGTTATATGCGAATATACATTAATGCTCATAATAGACAAACATTGACAATTTGATTATGATGGAAAAAATTGGGGAAGATCTTGTCTCGTAATTACGTTATATTTTTCATATTCACAGCATGAAAATTTTTGCTTTATTACTAAATAGCAGTTTATGAAAAGTCTATTTTCACAAACTAGAACGTTCGACCTTTTGCTAATTGGAATATTAGTAAATCGAGGCTTAGTTGACTTATTAGGAAGGGTTTCTAGTTAGATTGCAATAATGGTAAATATAGTGTACTTTCAAGTAATTTATCATCTACTGTAAAGACATGGATATTACGTTCAAATTCGTGATTCTGTATATAGTTACTATAAAAAACTTATTAGTTTTTTATAGTAACTAGTTAGTTACTATAAAAGTAAAACTAATTACTTACTATAATAAATTAAGTATTTTATAAATTTTCGAAAAATCATGTTGGGATATTTTTACCACACAAATACTTAAAGTAAAAGAATATTAAGTAAAAAAATCTCTAAGAGAAATTATTAACGTTTTGTTTTGATTGTTTAAGGTTGACGATACCGGAACAAAAACACGCTATATTCTATTGATAAAGTTAATAAAAGGGAATTTTCTGAGGAAGCATACTATTTGAAAAATAAACTTTTCTCAATTTTCGATCCAACGAAAATGCTTGACAGTTTTAATACAGCTATATATACTATTTCACTTTGATATATATATATATCAATCAAAGTGAAAACGAAATAGTTGCTTTATTTGATCAAATAGTCAAAAGTATTATTTTTCTTATTAATTTAATTTTATATCCAATAATTTTACCACTTTACCCGTAAAACTACCACACACTTTATTAAATCTGTTGTATTTTCAACAAAGTACTGTAATTTACTTTTTGTGATTGGAAACACTGACTTGGGGTATTTACAGTATTGTATCTACAGTAGGTATTCTTCACCATGATTGCGTCACTATTTATAGCTCAGAGCCATCTCAGAGCACTGCATTAACTATTTGATTCATCTGTGGTCGGGCGACGTGAGCGAGAGTTCTTTGTTAAGGAATATTCTCTAAAAATTAAAGTTTTAGTTTTTCTTGCGAGGTGTATCGTGTTGGAGTACGAAAACATTTGATTAATTATCAGGTATGTTTTTAATTTGCTAAAAGCGCTTTAAGCGTATTAGATATAGTAAACATCTCTGTCGAAATAATACTATAGATTCCAATAAGAAATAATTGTATTGGGATCTAATGTGCTTTTGTCGCTGCAAATCCATATCCATACCCATAAAAACTTTCGAAGGAGAGAAAAAACGTTCTCTATTTCGTATTCGGAAATCCACATTGGTTTTTATGCCCACTTATGATAAGAACAGATACAAACCTACTTAAAATGTGATATACTAATGAGTTCTCATTAAAATAAATTAAGCCAGCACCGATAGATTATGAACTTGGTCATGGTAGCTATCATTGAAATTAAAGTTACGCGTAAAATATTTCTTTACATTTTTAATATATGTATTTTGTGTGCAGATAGTAAATAGCATTATCGAAGATGATTTTATTTTTCTGCATGATTTCTAAAAAAAAAAACCGAAAACCTGTGTTTCGATTTTTTTTTGTGTCTATGTGACAAAGCTTTGTTTCAAGAAATTATTCAAAGAAAAGAGATGAAATCAATAATGGTTATAGTTATAGATTCATGTATTTTTATTATTTTACAAAACTTTAATATTTATGTTTGGTTCTCTTTGGTAAATATTAATTGATGTAAAATTAATAGTAAAATACAACATCAAACATATTTGTTTAAACATCATTAAATAATAAAATGCTATCACTATGCTACAAAATTATGTAATTAATTGCCATGATATGTGGAAGAGGAAGTTAAAATATTATTTTGTGTGACTGTAAATGAATTAAATGAACTCATAATTGACTGAGGATAAGAAATGACCCAGTTTCTAAATATAGTTTGTAAACTCTTTTAACGAGATAGCATTTTAAATTTTCATTTGTCACATCTCATGCACACAACTTGGGGGGCTTATTTTCATGTCACTCGGTCTGTTCTGTACAAGAGTTAATCCAAAGCAATTTAAAAATGAAAATATGATATTTAAACTAACTTACATGTAAACAAATACATATCTTTTTAAAATATTCGAGCAGATTTTGATGAAGAAGCTGACTAAATTGTGATATACTATTTATTTTATTAGTATTATATTTGATAGCCGTTATTTTA
Organism: Eumeta japonica; assembly: GCA_005406025.1. Taxonomy (NCBI): domain Eukaryota; kingdom Metazoa; phylum Arthropoda; class Insecta; order Lepidoptera; family Psychidae; genus Eumeta; species Eumeta japonica. Next base: position 895,586 of record BGZK01000021.1, read on the forward strand.
TTATTCGGGACATAATAATTTGTAACACTTGTAAAAAATTTTAGTAAGCAATAATAGTTGATCTAGTTATAATTAATGATATTGAGATTGTCATGTTTAGAATGTCTGGTGAAGTATATATCAAAGAAGGCATAAGACATTATATAATTTTGGTAATTGAATAAATAATCATTATATAAATAATATATTCAAATATGATAAAAAAAACTGTTGTCGAAAATCTATTCAAAAAACTGTTTAAACAGTCTCTAAAAGCAACCAACTAATTATTTTTGGCGTCGGTTCCAGATGAAGATAAATCAGCAGACACAGTTGTATCTCTGTAGAAGAACATCTCCTTTTTGATTCAATATTTTATGTTTCATATTCATGTTTATAGACTACATGTTCCTGTGCCTAATTTAAGTTGGAACTGTTGAAACACATTTCAAAATTAAGTTATCTACCTAAATTAATAAGTTATTTTAATTCTGTGTTTACTAGGTTTAGTAATAACCATTGCAGCTCAGTAGAATGGATTGCTGGGTTTTCCATCATCAGCTCAGTAGAATGAGATAAGAACTACTAGATGCAAAAACTTGAATAACTGAAAAAAAAGCTCAAATATATTATATGTGCTTATAATGTTTGAGGGTATCTCCTGATTTCCCTAGGAATCAATCAGCTAAGCCTGATTTGATGTCTATAGAACCTCTTCAATAGCATACCCTTTGAAACAAAGAAAAATTTTCGAAATGCGGTCCAGGATTGACGTGTTATTGTTAAACATACAGTTTTTCAAATATAAAGATGGTTAATACACATTCCTTGACCAAATGTTTCTTTAAAAAAACGATTATTATTTAAAAAAGGTTGCGTTGCCAAAGGATAAATTATGTGGTCGTTTTTACATTTCAGATTTGGATCTTTTTATTTATAGCTCATGCCAAGAGATTAACGAAATATTAATAATTATTATGTATGTTATATTTTTATTAAAAACTATTTGTTGTTAATTTTTATTAACATACTAACTATTCACATGAAATAGTTTGATAGTATAACTTAATGTTATATGTAATATATAGATTGATATTTCAATTATAATTTATTTTTTCGACCGCTCAATAAACATTTATTACATATCTTTATTCCAATGTTATAATTTAGAGAATTCATATTTGGAATTGACTATGTTATCGTGGCTGACTGTGATACAGCTACATCGTCATCCTGCCCTGATAATGTATTCATGAATATTACGCCAGAGTATTAGTCAGTTATAAATAAATTATCATCCGACCATTGTGGACAGCTAGTTTTGTTTAAAGTTACCTAATGCTAAAAAAAATATAAAAGCTAAGACTAAAATTGTGCCTGTGAATCCTGGTCTCGAGCAATTTAGAAATAGTGTGTTAAAAAAGTTGTATAATTTGTCATTATATGGATCCTAATGAATTCAAATTAACACTAGACATAAGAACGTCCTTACTGCTCATAAAACCCGACTCTGTAAAATTAACGAATCATTCAAGAGATAATTTGTGCACTTTTATAAGATTTTGTCTGAACTTCAAAATTTACCATTTTATGAGATTAAACATTTCGTTAAAAGTAAGTTATATGGTAAGGGCTATTACATCATATCTGAATATTTTAATGAAAAAAAAAACCTGTTAGGATAAATGCTCAGCTAACAGGTTTTTTATGTTGTTTGTTTTGTACTAATTTTATTGATTGTTCAATATTTTGTGTCCATGAGCAAGAAAGAGCAACCCTCGAGTTTTATCCCATTTCTCTTGAGGTGAATCAACATTTGAAATGGATGGTAATGCCTAAAAGAATTTATTAATGATGTATTTCAAATGTAATGCCATTACCTGCGAAATAAAGATATTATTTAATTGATTTGATATACATTGCCCCACGTTTCATAAAATAGAGTTGAAATGCATTTTTTATGAATGCAGTATCATAGGCAAACTTGTACTTAACATGTTTCAAGAACAGAAAGCAATAATACATTTTACAATAATACATTTGCAAACACACTCAAATTTCTTTTGTTATGTCTTTTCTAATTTCCTATTTTACTTTTACCAACTTTCCTTGGTAAAGTTATTTTCCTCTGCCTAATTTTATCTTTGTTTTTAATCACCATGTCTCAAATCACTATTTTTTTTTTCTGAAAAAAGGATATGATTATGTTTATACTGAGATACTGGGCAATAGCAATAGCTTAAAAATTACCTTTTTATTCTATTATTAGATTCACTGAAAATGCCTAGATATAAATATTAATATGCACATTCATAAACAAAATTTTTGTGATTGTCTTTTAGTGATATTGTCTGTCTTAACGCAGTGTCAGTAAAAAAAAAATGTGTGTGATAAATATCAAATTCAAGTATTGTTAAAATATTATTGATAAGAAAATTTTGAAGCAACCATGGCAGCAAGGAAAAAATTATATTCTTATATCATAACTGACACTTCCGAGATCGAACTTTTGAGTTTTGTTTGTCTCGTATGTAAGAAAATCAAATACTATGTTCTAGGTTTTACAATGTTTTTGTTTATATATTCATTTATCAGAATAATATAATAGTATTAAAATCTGAAAGTCTTTAATTAGTCCGAAATGACAGTTAACGCAGAATGCACAATAGGAACAAATTTGAATATTTGCTATTGAACTTATTCGAAATAAAATAATAAGGTTTTTATGAATGAGCTTCAGTTATTTATACTTACTAGATTATTTATAGATATTTATATTTGCTACAGTTTCTAAATAATTAAAAATTTACTATAGTTTGCTACAATACTTGAACTTCATTAAAATCATATGATTATCAGCAGTTCTATTTGGTAATACTTCTATAATACCATACCAAATCAAGATCTTCTTTCAATGCATTACTATACTGTTTGTAACCTTAGAAATTTATTTCATCTGTACACTGAATTTTCAGATAATATGACATTATTGACGTGTTAATGCTAGATTCCTATCTTTGTACATAAAAAAATACAGTCTCAGTCAGTCAGGTTAGTCAAGTAGGTAGCTGATAGTTTTTTCGTGTCATTGTTTTGAAGTGAAACTTCCATAGGTATGTTAGTGGTTTCGTGTTATGACGTCACTGTGAAACGCTTGAGTGACACGGTCGGGGCCGCTCAACTCTTCGCCTCCGCCCAGAGGGCCCGTGTTCCACGCGTTCACACAGCTGATTGCAACCGATTGTTTTAGATGCATGCGACTATTCATTGCAAAAATAAAGAATGCATGCAAATTACATGCAATAAATGGAATATAGTGGTGAAACTGAAAAACATTTTGATTTTCGTTTTTAATAATAGTTTTTAATGAAAAAAATTTTGTAACCATGAATTTACTAATACAATAATTTACTTTTTTTTTCATTTTTTAAATCATAAACTCTATTCCTGCGTGTTTTGGCAAAACACTTCATGTCGTGTACGACACACCATAGATCAATATGAATTATCGACACACTTTTCTTATCTATAACTGCACTTTGCATTTTTCAATATTCGCATGGTATTTTCAAGTATAATCGTAAGCAAAGCCATCAAAACGTAGAACTGTAATATACGTAACACTGTATCACATGAATCACGACTAACATAAATACAAATGTACTTTGTTATGGCTAACGTCCACTATGAGGCTGAATTTGTGGTCAAATTGACATTTTTAATGAGCTGTCAGCTAACGATGCGTTCAGAAATGCAACAAACAATATTCATACAAAATGTAGCCAATATTTGCTACTGTTTTGTAATCTTGAATATTAAATTTTATTACTAGACGACGTCATTACATTATTTGTTAAAAGGACAGCTTCCATTGATCTAGACATATTCTTCCTATTTTTTTTTAAATCTCCAGGAAAAGCAAACATGCGGGTCCACTTGCACTAATATAGGATATTTCAATCATATTTTTATTTAGATAAAGTAGAAATATATACATAGGTTTTTGTCATATATTATTTACTTAGTACATAGTTTATTTGTTAAATTGCTTCAGAAAGTTTAATTTTGACAATAAAAAGTTCATTACAAAATAATAACGTGTAAATATTGACTCATTTTGTAGCAAATCTTTTAGATTTTAAGGAACGGTTGGATTTGAAATTATATTTAAAAATCGTTTATTGGAAGGTTTTTATAGTGTTTTTCCAAGCAAAAAATATATCAAAGTCTAAGGATTAATATAAATAAGAAACAAAATAAAGACATTTTTTTTTTAAATAAAGCCAAATTAACATTTTGATTCTAACCTTGGAGAAGTAAATTAATATGGAATGAAGACTTATTAAGATATATGTTTCGATTTCACAAAATTTTATTATTGATGTCACTGGTAGTGTTAAAAGTGTTTCTTATCCGGTCTGCACTTTGTATATATTTTACAAAATTCAATAAAAAGTACACTTTATAAATAATAAAATTGCAATTTTTGAAGTATTTTTTGTACAAAAGCATTATTTTATAATATGCTTGTTCTCAAAGTTGTTAACTATAAATCACAAATTAAATATACCATAAGAACTAATTTTGTAACAAAATAATATTGAAAAAATTTAATCATCACAGAGTAATGTATAAGCTGAAAATGTACTAGAATTTATAGTCACAGCTTTTTGCATATATATTTTTTTTGAGTTTACGCCTTAAGAATCGATTTTTGTATAATCGGCCGGTAAGGAAATTTTATGCGGAATTATAAATACAAGCGTTTACTTAAAGTGCTACTTTTTTATACGTATTTGGTTTCTACTACTATTTTAATACTGCGTTGAATGGTAGCGCGGTCAAGTAGTCTAAGGTGCTGGTTCAAGGTACCATTCTTTCCAGAGGCATGGGTTTGAATTTCACGGCGACGTCTTTTTTTCCTTTTTTTCATTTATTCTTATAAAGATGTTTTTAGCAATTTATAACATTATGATTAACTAAAATTATTATTTCATATAATCGTATCTAATTTCTAGTTGGAAATCACTTATTTGATAATAGTTAATTACAATTGCAGAAACTTTTATTTAGGCGTAAGATTTTCATAACCTTGTAACAGTTTTTTTTGTAATTTTATCGTATCGATATAAATAAATATGATAAAAGCATAAAAAAATCTTTCATTATTATTAAATATACATTTATTTATTCTCTATAAAGATGGAGATGGAAAGTCGAAAAGCGAAACGATGAATTAAGTACTTTCCGTTTGATGCGTGAACACACAGAAAGTTTTCTATAAATTCACTATACCGACAGACGCAGATTTATCACGTACATAATCGTAATTTAATACAGAATACCTTGTTATGTAATTTAGGCCTGAAGTTGACTTTTTTTTCAATTGGTTTGCTGTTTTTTCAATAACTTAAACATTTTAAGTCCCAAAAAAATAATTCTGTATATTAAGATTATATTTTTTCCTGTTTCAGCAGTTTCTACGACAAAGCCAGAATGGTTCAAGGTTTTGCAACGTATATTGAAAAGTCAGGGTCAACTCAAGAGTACCTCTTGGAAAATTGTACCGTGGTTTTCGATGCCCAAAACTTCTTCTACGTACAGTACACAAAAAGCGGACTTCCTCGTTTAACAGGAGGAGAGTATCACAAGTACGCGTACTATCTAAGGAACGTTTTACAATCATTTAAGCTCAACAACGTAAAATGCTATTTTGTGTTCAAAGGAGGGCACTCATCCGGGACCGATATAGAGCATAGAATCGCAAAATTCAGCGATCAAGTTCGTGATACTGTCGAGATGAAAAATAAAAGTTGTGATCCAATTTTAGCAAGAAATGTTGCTTGCCAGGTGCTCGATAAACTCGGTATGAGATATGCCGTCAGTGAATACGAATCTAAAAGGGACGTCGTAGACTTGGCGATGGCGCTCCAGTGCCCTATAATAAGTTCTGACGTTGAGTTTTGTTTCTACCCCGTGGATTACATATCGTATAAAACTATCGTGTTTGAAGAAAATAAGTTAAAATGTAAGATATACCGTTTGAAGTATTTTCTGGAACAACATAAAATAGATGAAAATGATTTTGCGGTGTTCGGAACAATGCTTGATCAGTATATCTTCCCTTATACGTTTTTTAATCATCGTTTACCAGAATTGAAAAGAATTAATTTTAAGTATAATATCAGTACTGTCCTTTCATGGCTAAAGTCGAATGGTGAGGTATTTCGCGAAAACGTATTGAAGAGTATTGATGGAAAAGAAGCCGATAAATTTGTACGAAACGAGAAATTATTGAAAGAACGTCTTTTTTATGAGGGACGCAAAACTTTTCTTGTGACATATGCCTTGAGTGAAAAAGTTGATTTCAATGGCGACTCTTTGTGGTTTGCTAAAGGAGTGTGTTTGGGGCGCATCGCTGTCTGCTACGTTAATTTGGTAAAAAACCACGTTTTATTCGGCTCGTGGGAGGTAGAAGATATTAACTCTGAAGATTCCTTGGTATTGTCATTAAAAATAATCCGTTACGCGTACGATCTACTTACTAATTACGAGGGTTCTTCGTTCACCTTTATACGTAGAGTTGGCACTGGTGTTAAAAAAGAGGAAGTCACTAAAGATCTGTCCATTGATAAACCCGAAATAGTTGTGGTGGATGTCTTCAAAAACGGGTGGACAGGCTTTTCAATGCTTTTTGACTTATTCCTAAAAAGCGAGTCACTAGACCTCGTAGAACTGGAAGAGGTTCCGAGCGACGCTCGCATTCTCATGGCCAGTCTGGTGTACTTTAGTCGCAGAAGTCCGAAAGGATTACATCTCACGTACAGCGTGTTACTGTGCTACCTGCTGCTCAATCTGAGCTCGTTTAACGATACGCCAAAGAACATGGAAAAATATTTCGAAGCGAGTGAAGATGAGCTGCGAAAGTGTTTAGATCGTGAGACCTTGCATCCTCTGATACAATTCCAACGGTGTCTAGAGCACATGAACTACTTGAATACGCTCTGCGCCACCAAGTATGCTCCGTCGATCTACCACAAGACCATTGACGGAACATTCATCTATAACGTTATGAAGGAACTAAGAAATGAAACGAGCCCACTTTTATTTTTTGAAGACTTGTTGTCGCCGACTTTTAACATTCGTACATCGTTTTTGAAGCTCGTCGAAATGTACGAAAAGTTACTCTGATTTTTAATATTTTCATATTTATCAGGAATTGTGCTATGAATTCATGTATCCGTATCCGTTGAAATAATTGGAATTATGCTTTTCTCATTTTTATCATAAGCAAATATTTTGTGATGTCATTAAAGCGAAATGCAATAATAAGAATATCTTTATTAATAATACTACAAATAAATGCTGAGCAAATCTAACGCCCTCATAGACTCCACATGACATTTTGACTTCGCGTAAGGTTACGACAGTTTGATACCGATTCTCACACAATCGAGTACCCAACCCTGAACCACCATCGTTCACATGCTTTTTTCGCATCGCTAGATGTGAAAATAATGAAATTGACGTAAGGATTGTCAAGTTTAATTACTTTCAATTAGATTAATATTGTTATTTATGAAATTGAAATAATTTTTATCTTTTATAAATTATAGTTGATTGTTTGTTCCAGACTCTGTGGAAATAAATGTCTTTGCATGAATCAAATTTCTTTTTTATACTCTTGTTTCAATTAAGGTATCTGTCTGTATTTGAACATCACGGAATTTATATATAGTGTTCGTAAATATAAAAAGCTGTATTTTATTACTGTACTAAGTCAGCTCTATATAAACATATCTATTAGAACCAATTGGTCCCGGTTACATTAGAAAAAATATCACCTCTAAGTATTCGGCAATTTTTTAACTACTATCAGAATGGTCACGATTAATTTTTTACAGGGTAATTATTAGATTTTGACGATTCTTTTCATGTGGAATAGAGCATATTTTAGTTAATAGTGATTTAATTTAAATTAATAAGGAAATATTCACAATAAAATTAAAATTATTATTTTTTTATTTGTTTTCAAGGTGCGTCAACAGCAGTGTATATGTTTTTTTTTATATGTTTAACATTATGTATTTGGTACAGTTTTATATGACTTCCAATTACAGACGTACACAACATTGATAATCGAAGACGACTAATACAGAGTTATTTAATGATATTACAAATAAATCGCTGTTACCCTGTCAGTATATCAATAATATTAATTTTCCCATAGTCCAGGGCTTCCCAAACTGTGCGTCGCGACATTGTCCCAGGGGCGTCGCATGTCGATGCGACCAAGTCGAGTGAGCCGCAGGGTACTTTAGGGAGCGCCGTGCGCATTGTGACAAACATCCTTAAGTTAGTACTAAAAGTAGTAAATATTTTTGAGGGCTGAGTTGAGAGGCGTCGTAAAAAAATGGTAAAGTTCCAAGGGCGACACAGTAAATAAGTTTGGGAAACCCTGCCATAGTCGATGAAATCGGTCTAATATTTTTGACACCTATTTTATAGGAACACGAAAAAAATTAGCCTCCCATGTACAAGCTCCCAGTCAAAAGGAATCGATATGTAAATAGCAACAATACAAAATTCATTAAAAACCCTAGATTAATGTTATCGTGTTTAACGTGTTAACGAAGGAATCATTTTTTCAAAATATTCTTTATATATGTAAAGAAAAATATAATTTTCATTCAAGTGTCATCGTGACAGATTCCGATGTAATTAGGTACAGAATTGATTTTTTTATTACAACTGTTGCCGCCGTGATACAAAACATTAAAACAAGATTTACTGTACTCGCTGAATATTACAACAATTTTTGATTCTTGTTCGATATAAATAATTTAAAAACTTTGCCAAATAACGAGCTTTTTAAGCATTGTAATTGTTTAGGTATAGTATTTCAAGACGGAGAAAGCAAAGACATAAAATCTTATGAGCTTTAAGAAGAAATATTTCTTTTAGTGCCTAATCTACCAAACTCCGTTAAAAGATGCCAGTCAGATGATTCAATACACAATTACAAATGAATTGGAAGACATCTTGATGTTTACATTGCTATGAGAACTACGTTGTTTATACTTGTAAATATAACTTTCGCAGAAGGAAGATTTTCTAAGTTAAAATTATTAAAACTGCATAAGAAACAATATGAAGTAGAGCCGACTGTTTGATTTGACAATACTCTCAATCGAAGCTGCAAAATTAAATACAAATTCTTATTAGAGAACTTCACTAAAGGAAAGAACCGAAGAAAATTAATTTTATAAATAAATCACTCAAGTTACAACATAAAACCTATTTTCAAATCTATATTCTTTTCAATACTCTCCAATCGCGCATTTATATTTTTTCACTGTTATGAATAGGACTGTGGGCTCGTCGTTGATAGAACTAGCGTAAAGGTAGTCTTTCATCCATTACCAATGAATTTTTGACTATTTTCGATATCGATATTGACGACATCTCGATCCCGGGAATCGCATACGAAATTTTTATTGTATTCCTTTTAACAAACGAAGAAATTATAAAAATTCATTGACCATTTGAATTTTTAAAAATCTTTCGGTGTAGTTGTAGTATGGACTTTCGTTTATTCCGAAATCAATACACGTCCATACTGCAACTGCAAATGTCAATTTTCAATCACAACTTCTTTTGTGTATGTGATATAGTTACAAATTAATGATTTTCGGATTTTTTCCTTTACTTATGCAGTAAGTGAATTCGTTCAAACATAATACATACTTGACTAAGTTTGAACGGATTTGTCCCTTGTTATTTTTGTTTTACCAAATATATTTTAAATTGTTTTATATAACATTAGCTTTTGCCCGCAGCTCCGCCCCGCATGGATTACGATATTTAGACCGTTTTAGAAGCGTTCGTGGCGTTTATTCATATTTTTACCACACGATCATTTTAAATGACCTCTCTATTATTTAGAGATTAAACTGTATATCTGGTTCTACACAACCAACAATTTCATAACAATTAGTTAAACGATACGGAAGTCGGTACATTGCAGCGCCACCTGGTGGTGAGTTACGTCAATGGGGATAGCATAATCATTTTCTCCGTAAAAAAAATATATATGTCGAAGCGTGAGACTCCCCAACTACATCCGAAGCGCCAGGGATCGTCTCCATGTTTGTGGGCGGACAATAGTGGATAATCACACACACGAGTATAGTCTTAAGTTGTATAATCGATAAAAAGTAAAACAATAATAAACCACTAATAAATTGTCAATAAACTATGATAAAAGTCACAATATGAAATAGAGTAACAACACACTAAAATCACTAACTAATTGAGTCCTTTCTCTAAAAAAAACAAATTATCGCGAAACGGAAACGAGTCCGTGGGTCAAGTGGTATAAGCACACACGACTCGCTTAGTTAAGCCGCGGGAGAGCGCTCGTCCCGTCTCGACCACAAGCCGAATAGTAATGCCCGCTCGGCACCTAAGCCAAAACATAGAACAAAGAACTAATCATAAGATTACATTATATACCAAGACCCACGGCCACGTTCGACAGTGATTTCTAAGAATGCTTCACTGCCCCGTTTCACCGAACAAAGACTTTCTTTTTGTCAAACCACAATCTCACAGCTAATGCTGTTAATGTAAACATTGCTCTCGAGTTCTCGAAATGCGCGTCACCTACGCGCCCGGCCTATACAAGCTTATCAGTATTCCGCGCCGACATATACATTAGGGTGGGTCAAAAAAATTTTTTTTAAGATATCCATTTCTAATAGCAAAAATATTTTGTAGTTAGGTATCGTTATAAACTCTTTAAAATATTATCTAATTATTTTAAGTGGAACAGCCCGCGAAAAGCCATTGAAGTTTTGAAAAAAAAGTTCAAGTACACACTTTTGCACCTTAAGTTACACTTTTGACGTTGGGTTTAGTTTAATGTTTTAAGCAATATCCATTAGAACACACGTTACTTTTGTTATATAAATTGTGTTGTTTAGTAAAAGAAGATTTTTGGGGTAAGTACATTCAGAGAATTCATGTATCATTATGGTTAGTTTTTTGTAAAATCTTGTGAAATTGAAAATTGTGTAATTTTTGTTTTAGGACTCAGAAGTTAATTTTTTCCATTATGTCAAATAATAGGCAGCCACAAAAGTGCCCTATATTTGGAACTATAGAAGATATAAAAGAAAACGTGTTACCAACATACCACGATCTCATGAAATGTTATGAGTGGAATAGGCTACAGGTGAAAATTAAAATGTCACCAACAAAGCCCGCCTTTTCCGAAATTACAGAAATTGTAACCCGGAAAGTAGAAGGAGTATGGCAAAGGCGTCAATCCTATAGTCTCGCATACAAGAGTCATTCAGCTCACTAAAAGCTTATCATTCCAAATGCAAAAATATCATCAAATCATTGAAAAGGTTGGCAACTGAGAAAACTGAATTCTTACAGCAAAGCAGAATTTTGTTTGATATTTGTTCATGCAAATGCAAGATAATAAGTCAGTGCAATTGTTCCAGAGAAGCTAAAGTTCTAAAGAAGAACACGACTTTTGATTGATCAACGGGGTGAGAGAAAAATGAGAATATCGGCATTGATCGCAATTGAACAAAAGTTTACAAAAAGTTTGTTCGAAAGCAAGGTTCAAAAAATCTGTCTGAAGAGCGATAACAACCCATCCAAATGCCAGAACAAAATTAATTTTATCAAGTAGTAGTGATTCTGATACAAGTGTTTCACATCCGGTAAAGCTACACAAAAACAGAGCCCTTACCATCTACCTCAGGAACTACGGAACATAAAAATGCATGAAAAGTTTACCAGTTTTGTCGCAAATATGTGACCGTTGTGCAGTATCCGATAGAGCTGGTGCTGCGATTGCTTCTGGTTTACACAAGCTTTCGTCAGATATCGTTATTGATAAATCAAAACTGCGTAGAGAGAGAAGGAAAACACGCGACACGCTTATGAAGAATCAAGCGCCTTTGAACTTGCCTGCTTTATATTTTGATGGACGGAAAGACTAAAACCCTGAAGATAGTCAAGAAGGGAACCAAAAGGTACAAGCATGTAGTTATTGAAGAACACGTTTCTGTAATTAAAGAACCGGAGTCCATTTATGTAGGGTATGTGACGCCATTACAAGGAACTGCAAAGGCAATTGAGATATCAATAAACGCTCTTCTGTCCGCCAAAAATATTAATACTGTTGACCTCCTGGCTATTGGATGTGATGGAACAGTGACAAATACGGGTAAATTTAATGGTGTTATAAGGCTATTTGAGAAGACTTCAGAGACCTTTGCAATGGATAATTTGCATGCTGCATTTAAATGAACTGCCTTTGAGGCATTTGTTCGATTATCTCGATGGTAAAACTTCTGGTCCATCTACGTACAATGGTCCAATTGGTAAGTTGCTGGACAAGTGTGAAACGCGAGCTGTAGTTGAATTTGAGTCAATACCAGGTCAATTACCAACGCTAAAACCTGATGACTTAAGCACGGATCAAAAATATTTGTTTGAAATTACCTTAGCAGTAATTACTGGAAGTTGTGCAGATGACTCAGCAAATAAATCACCTGGAAAAATGTCACATGCCCGTTGGTTGACTAAGGCAAACCGGATCTTGCGTCTTTACATTTCTTGCGTCTTTGCGTCTTTAAATTATTTTAGCTCAATACATTGTAACAGTATATACTCCCGTGTGGTTCCAAATAAAGACCCACTCATCATGTAAAGATGGATCACGACACCTTTGGAAATTGATTGAAAGTTCGCGATTTTTATCAAGTGAATTAAAAGCAGTCATAGATCCTGTTATTCAACGAAACGCATATTTTGCTCACCCTGAAAATTTACTATTGGCGATGTTAACAGATGAAGAAAAGCATATAAGAGAACTTGCAGCTAGAAGAATTCTAAAAGCACGTAGCTCACCTTCAACGGGAAAACTACCACGCACTTTTGAAGTGCCTGAACTTAATTTTGATGCCAAATCTTATATTGATCTAATAAACTGGCAAGAAACCAACTTTGATCCTCTATTCTAAAAATCAAACGAATGACGAACTTATTCAAATAATAGAAAAAAAAGGTGACGAAACGATGTTGTTTTGAGGCTGCCTTGTCATACACAAGCGGTTGAACGTAGTGTGAAGATAGTGACAGAAGCTGCAATGTCGGCATGTGATAAAAAAGCAAGGGACGGCATAATTCATGCAAAACTTGCATCAAAGAAAGTTATGCCGAAATTCAATAGTAGGCAGGATTTTTTCTATAAAAATGAATAATTTTTTTGATAACTTTTTATGTTTATTTGTTTAAGTTTATTGTTTCAAGCGTTAATATATGTCTTTCCTTAAATATTTCTTTTGTTTTGATAATATTTTGAGTAATTTCTAATAAAAAACTATGCCATTTAGTAATACGAGTTTTTTTTCAAAATCGTTTATTTTTAAAACTCATGCGCGGGCTGAAGGCATTTGATTAATTACCCGTTTTTTAGCTAAAACTATTTTTTATAGTACACTACAACATAATATTACTATTAGAATGTGAATCGACAACTTTTTTTTTTTCAATACTAGAGTGACCCACCCTAATATACATAATGATGTTCATGATAATCGGTTGAAGGAAGAAAAAGTCTATACAGCGGAGCTCCGCCTGGTGGCGAGCTACGTCAATGGGGATTGCATAAAAACCTTCTCCGTGAAAAAATACATATATATACCAATTTTCATAATGATCGGTCAAATAGTTTCCGAGTCTATCGATTTCATAATATACACATCCTTCTTTATATATATAGATTTTAAAGTTATTTTATTTTGGTGCACAAACATGTTATTCAATAGCAATCATAAAATCGTTATTATACTACTTTTACAATATTTTAAATTAAAACATTTTTGAAGCTACTTATACACACTTGAATTTACGTAACTTTAAACACAAATTTTACAAAATAGCTTGTATTGCTATTCATTGTGTATTAATTTCTTCATTTCTCTGTCCAATGGTACAAATACGCAGAAGTCGGGGACAAAAACTAATTTGTTTTTATGAAACCTTCCCATTTGTGCCTACATCATATCGACAGTGTACGACTTTTCAGGACTTTATCAATCTAATACATGGTTTAATAACTGAATTAGTGTCTTTAAAATTAATTTTAAGTCTTTTCATGCTTAAACAACGTCATATTAAAATTACAGACATACTGAAATACAATGAATTTTGAATTTAAAAAAGAAATCAAAATTCGCGTCTGGCTCATTGTTAGCAATGATAAAAAATATACTTCTTTTGTACATATCGCATCCTTTTGTGATATCATACACAAGTTTGATGTGACTAAATTGTTTTGTAAAAAGTAAGTATCTTGATAAGAGTCATAAAAGGTACCATTAAATATCCTCAGGTTTTTATGATTATCAGCTCAAACGATGCATAATTTAATATTCCAGAGTGACTTTTATCAAAATTTTAATACCTTTTTAGTTTTCGAAAAATTTGAGATTCACTGTAGAAAGTTCCAAAAAATAGATTTAAAATTTGTTTTTTTTTTTATTGAAATAAGGAATTAACATTGTTCAAAAAAGAAATCTAATAAATATAGTAATTAATGGTTGTAATATTGCATCCCTTTCTAAAAAGCATCTATTGATACCATTTTCATTCTTCTATCATAATAATTAAGGATGTAAGGCCCCTGTCGCATTTTTATTGATAACTGATATCCTACTGAAGCTATTAAAAAAGTACATTCAATGCAAAAATATATCTGTGTCTATATCAAATGGAGTGGAGGCAGAACATTTAAACAGACAAGCAAACATTATAACCGGTCAAGTTGCACTTCTGACCATCTCATACGTTTATTATTTTTATATGAAACAGCACAGATCCTCGTCGAAAAATTTAACCGGATAATAGACTACGTTTTGGTTCCATAGACTTGTATGCCATTGGATGTAATAAGATTTTATTGATACAGATATCGTGAGAAATCTATAAATTTATTTAAATGAAAATAAATAAACAATCAAGTACATGGTACAGTTTTATATTTATGTCGGAAAGATGTTTTAGTCAGCCGTACAGTCTAGACGCTTCCCATATTTGAATTTTTAGGTCAGCAAATAAGACACTAGTAGTTTTTGTCGAGAGACATCTGCATAAAATAGTTAAAAAAAAAACGAGTTTTTGTCTGCATAAAGTTAATAATTTAATTCTGTATGATATATTTGATGTATTAAATAAGACTGTGTATGGTATTTTGTGATTTTCAAAACTGGGAACACTTATTACTTTATAAAAAAAACCTAATAATAACAGTAAGTATGATTTCATGGAATATGTAAGGGCTCATTGTTTGACAATGTATGATCTATTGTTCCGAATGTGTGATAGTACGAAACTTCCTTGATGAAGGAATGTAACCACTTTAGTTAGCTTAGCACGAGCGAGCTGTACACATACCGCTGAGACCGCTTGCGTAAGTGTTCATTTTGTTATTTTTTTTTTTGTCTTAGGTATAGGATCTATGATAGCATTGGACGTGCGTAAAGTCATGAATCGGGCAGGCGTTGATAGCAGATGAGAGCATTTCACTCGTTTGGAGCATATTTTACGTCTGTGAAGTGTGTTACAATTATGATTTATCATTGCATGTATAAAACGAATGTAAGAGTTAAGTGTTTTATATCTTAATATCGGTCTTTGAATATATGAAATTGGGGTTCTTCTTATTAGTAGACCCGGTAAACGGTCTCCATGATGCTGATCGTAGACTGCCTCAAGGACTGTGACGGAATCCAAATGAATTTTTCGTGCGGTCGTAGCTTGCATTGCGCAGATGTTGATGAAGACATCACAACCTTAAGTCGGTATAGATTTAAATCGCTACCTGTGAATTCTTAGGTATTTAGAACAGACGTGTACCATTTTACTTTTAATTCTATTTAAAGTGTCCATTTGCATCTATTGACATAAGTCTTCTTCCCCGGACCCTCTATATTTTGTGTATTTGTGTATCAAGTTTTATTTCACTCCATCGCTGAGGCCGTTGCGTTAAACCGACGGCTTAACGTGTTCTTCGAGAAAAAAAGAGAGTGGTTTGATTCGACCGAAGGCGACTACATACTTCAATCGGTAACCGATTCGAAAAATTCGATTTTTCAAGTAATTTATGAAAAATACAAACATTCTAGGAAGTACAAAACAGACGCGCTAGATATCAGTACAAACTACGAATGAGAGTACAAAAATACTGAACGTTTCCTATAAAATTGTTTTAAAAAAAAAGGATCAAAAATTTTAAATCGAAATATATTTGAAACTTAATTTGAAAAATTCAGTTATTTTTATATGAGCAGAAAGAAAACCTCGTTGGCTACGACTGTGGTCAGGATCCAATACCTTCTGATGTGAAACCGACGCTTTTAGCCCCGAGTCACTACCGCTCTTCGTAGGAGAAAAATACATAAAACCGAACTTGAGGTAAATTATTTATTCATGCAAAATTAACAAAAAAGTGTTTTTACCGTCGCAATACAAAAAAAAAAATAATTGGAAAATCCAAAAGTGCACGACTCATAATGCTCATTCGTTCGAAAAATGAACCTGAATTGGATTTAAAATATCGCGCAGTGTTTTGAACTGATCATGCGCACTAAGTATGCGCCACAATCAGCGCTATCAGCTGTCTCGTGGGTTGTGGATGAAATATTTACTTACCGATAGATATAGATATACAAACACCCATGTGTTTTATTTATTCATTTTCGTTTTTTGTTAATAACTATTAAACGACACAAATCAAGTTAACCATTTTCAATACCAATCTCCGGACAGTGGATCTCAAGCTATTAAAAAAAAAATGGATCAAATTAGTGAATTTTACGCTCGCTATCGTGTCCGGAACGAAAAAGTGTTGATTGACAGGAAATTTCTTTTGACTATTTTGATAGTTTTTTCTAATTGTATTATGTTAAATCGATTTGAACCAGTGATAGAATTAATCTTCATTAAATTATCTATCAAATAGTGCACAGGTTAATAAAATTACATGAATTATTAATCGTGTTATTGATGAAAAAAGTTACGAAATTGAGGAAAAAAAATTATTCGTTCGTAGAGCACTTCTTAATGCTTCGCATTATGAGTCGTGCAAAACACTTTTTCCATTTTATAATGCATAATATACTAGCTTTCGCCCACGGCTTTGCTCGCGCGTGGACATAGAACGTGTTCCTTCGTCTTTTATATTGAACGACTTTGCTATCGATCTTTTCTTGATTTCAAATAGCGCTACCGATTTCGATTTGTACGAGGCCGGGGCGAATGTCAGTATCATAATAAAATACAGGCTATATATACTACTCAGCGACAGTGCAATTATCTACCTGTCAAAGAATTTTTGTACACACAATTTTGTATGTTTTACACAACCCATTAACCCTTCCCAATTGTGAAAACGTCTATTACCATTTGTGATAAGTAACATTGAAATCAAATTACCTAATTATACCGCATTTTAAAAAAACTTTCATATTAAATTCAGCCCCCCTTTTATTACCATTAAAAATTGAATTTTCAGTAATCCTTTCTTAGCGGATACCTACTCTCTATGAAGATATATATATATATACTTGTAAAATGTTAAGTTTATACTTTTCGAGATTTCGTGATTAATCAGTAAGTGGTATTTCGCTTTATGTAATATATATATTGTATGGTTGAATCACCAACTGAAACACTTAAAACACTCTGATGTAGCTATTCTGTTTTTATTATGACTATGGTGTAGTATTCAGTATTCATTGATTAAAGAGTGAACATTAAATAAATTTAGTGGAAAACGATCGTAAACGAACTACTATTTAAAGATTTTTAACAGTTGTTAAAAATCATTAAATGGTATAAAGCCAGTCAAAGCTCTGCTGTTGTTGACCTACATATTTTGTATGTATCAAGGACGTTGTAAAAAACTGATATATGAGTAAGGAAATATCCATAGATAACATTATATGAAATAATTCTCCATTAATTCTCGGGTCGTGTGATCAAATGTCTTATGCGACATCGGCGGAAAGCATCTACAAAGATCTTTATCCTGAAATATCTTGTACACTAAATAGTTGTGTATGTGGGTAGGTACATAAAATTGTACGACGTATCCGAAAATATAGTTTACTATGTTTTCGTTGACTGTTTCCTCGTCGATTTTCCACAGTCGCGTGATACATTAAGTCACATGGACCCGAGAATTACCAATCTATTATCTATTCCGACATTATTAATAACGATATACCTCTCGAAAATAATATGACCTAATGGATACTTTAAAACTATGCCCTCTTTATTTCGTATCCGGTATATGCCCGCTACATGAATAACGGGCGAGTTCTTACTTCGCTTTATTGACCCAAATAAAACAAAACAAAGGCCCTCTTACCGACTCAGTTGAGATGAATGGGTAACATGCGTTACATAGTAACGCGTGACAAAATAAAGGATCTATTGCGTTGTTAATATTGTTTGATCGCGTTGTTCTCCATTTTCTAATAGTCCATCATCGGACCAATATTGTAAACTTAAAACGCAATCCAATCGATATAGTTATGAGATCGGAATGATGTCAGAGTACAAGGGTCGCCGTGACCCATCCTCGGTTGATTGTTCAGTCTTGTTCACCAACACGAAACAGAATACGGGGTAGTAATACGTCGACAACAGTTCCGTCACCGTCACCGACACCGTCGAAATCTTCATCAATCGAGACAGCCGTTGCCTCGCACAACTCCGACCCCACCCACATCAGCACCATCAACATTAACAGCGCACGAAGATGTACACTAATCCCAACAGAAACAACAAATTATGCTAATAACGAACAGTTCAGCCAATCTATTGATGTTCATTCGGAATTATCAGACGTGTCAAATTTGAGGGAAATTTAAAAAGATTTTTGTAATGTCATTTTTAACAATAAGTATTACCCAAACATATAATTTGAGTTAAATTGTAAATAGTTAACTTAAAGACACTGAAAGTCTGTCTTCCGGTAATATTGCATCTCTGAACCGATTATTTTTATATGTATAGTGGTCATTCTATAATATCGGAAAAACTTTTCGGGATAATCGTTAAGGTCACCAAATATTTTACAGAATTGTTCCTTTCATTGGCAACGACACGGTGTATCTACCCAAAATCTTTTCTTTTTACGTGCTCTAATTACAAAATCAGAGAAATACAAGCTACTTCTATTAAATCTATTTTAAAACTGATTTTTTATGCGTCATTATGCCGTGGTGCGCTCGCGTGATGTTTTTATTAAACAGTTTTATTTAGCTTGCTTTACTTGTATTTTGAGTCAAATTTACCAATTGAAGTTTCACCCCCTTCTCGTTGACTGATCAACTTAAAATTTGGTTCTGATGACAACACAATTTTCTGAATTTGCGCAGAATAATGTACTTATTATTTTGTAATGTAATTGTTATTTTGTTGAACTCAGTGAAATAGCTGTGCCAGATTCAAAGTGACATCCTCGTATTTTGTAAATCAGTTAATTACTTTGGAATCTACAAAATGTCGCAGTCGAACTACGAACTGTAATTGACATTCGACGTTTCATTGAAAATAATCGCGATAAAAATTAGTATCTTTTATTTGTTTTTTAATTATACTCTGTATCAGTAAGGCAACACTAGAATAAAACATTTTATACAACCTTAATGGAAGTATATAAAAGACTTCTAATTTTTATTTCTAAATAATTTCCTCTGTTTAACAAAGAGATAATTTCATCATGTCTCGAAAAGGTTGTTGCTTGTTTACTAATAAAGCATATTATATGGATTAAACGTTCAAAAAATATTACGATTTCTACCTACTTCTGAATTGTATTTCTGAATGTCTAATTTATATTGGTCACATAAAATAATTCCGATGCGAGTTTTACCAAAAGTATGTAATTTTAAGCACGACTCTAAGTGTTTTTATGTCTGGTTGTGTTTTTAATGGCATTTGTCAAATTATGCGAAACAGCGTCTCCGTAATTTTTCAAACCGATTTCTTAGTTGCGATTAAAATACATGGAAAACATAACAATCTATTGCACGCCTCACAAGCGGAGCGTTGAGGTGGTGCTCTACTCTCGACATGTCAAAAAACCCAGTCTTTAGAAACTTAAATGACTTTTTTTTACTAATATAACATTTACAGGGTAATATGACTGCACTAATATCAAGTTAAATAACCTGTCTAGCACATATGGTATATTTTATAAATAATTATTTTGTTTAACCACTGGAACGCGCACCCAAAAAATAGTACCTCCTTCGGCCGCACAACTCCCCTGGATTTTTAATCGCAAAGCGCTCCCTAATCACAAATTTTGTAAAATAGACTGAAAAGTTGATATTTATCATATTAATGTATTTTTTTTTTGATTGTCAATTAGATTCTAATTACATATTAAATAGTCACATTATCACAGACTTAGTATTCTAACGGGAACATGATTGGAAAGTTGCACAACCTGTGCTGTAACTACATCACTCACTTTCAGTGAACATACAATATAATAATATTCACTATTTTATTACGAAAACCACATAACTTTTTCGTAACACTATTCAAGACTTGAAAATAATTATATTCCTGACACTAAACATACTTATTTTTACTAAAAACAGATACAAAGCCGAGGCGTCAAAACGCCCCCATTTTAGATTTCTTGCACTTTCCGTCAAACATTTACGCCTAGCTGCAAGTACAGTGAGCAAATTTAAATTATCTAAACATATGTTTTTTTTTTATTTTCGTTAGTTTGTGAGGAATTATAATGTAATTATTGTATAATTTTATCATTAAGTTTGTCATAGTGATTTATTTCGATATTTTACTATATATATATATACAAGGTGATATACATAAACATGATTATCACCTTGAAATAAAATAATTATATCACAATATATTGCATATAAATATACACTTACAAAAAATATATCTTTTTTGCTAAATCCATACAAACATACACTTACTATATATATAGTAAAATGATTATATCAAAATACATTTTTGTCTTTGTTAATTTTTTTTTCCTAAATAATTGCCATGAATTACAAATGCAATGATTATGAACTATAAATGCAATAAATTATTAGTGAATTTTACTTCATATATATAGTAACTGTATATATGTATATAGCATATATATACCGCTTCGGAGAAGAAATGAAGCAAACATCATGTACAATTTTAAAAAAATTATTTTTATATAAAATAAGGAATAAAAAGTAATAAAATATAAAACAATAAAAAGCTTATTCCTAGGCTTACATTTTTAAACTTATACTCTGTATTAATATAATAATAAAATTTATTCCTAAGGATTATATTTGCACTTTACATATAAATTACATTATTTATAATACAATTCTTTAGTAAATTTATAGCTGATATCTCAGTAATTCTATACATATTTTATGGGCAAAATATTACAATCATTACTATAAAATTCAAATATGTCATAATATTGTTAAAAATAAAATATTTAAAATTACCCCTTCTTTGTAGGCAGTTTTGAAGAAGGAAAAAAGAGCAAGAAATTCGATTATAGATGTTTTTGAATTCAATTATTATTCACAATCACATTCCAATATAAAGCTATTACGAGAAATGAAATATGTTTCAGAATACAATTTAAATTATAATGAAGATAAAAAAAAAAAGCGTAAAAAATTCATAAATATGTAGAAGCCAAAGAAAAGTCTCAAAATCTGAAATAATTCAAATCGAACAGTCCTAAGCCTCAAAAAGAACATTAAAAATCTGAAATAATCCACTAAGCCGAACATGACTGATAAAAGTTATAAATATGTAAGAATTTTACAAAGTGTCAATCTAACCACTTTGATACAGGTACAGTTGTACATATAACTGTATTTACATGTTTAGATTTTGCAAAAATAGTTTGCAATTTCAAAGTGAAAATATAAGAAAAACATATCCACCAAACAGGTTGGCAAAATTTCAGGTAAAAGCAATAATATTCATATAGGCATATTCAAACAGCACATATTAGCCTAAAATATCCCAATGTTGATATACCGTCGCTAGTACTGAAGTATATTCCATATGACAAGAAAATTAAAAATGGTCTTTGGCCTTCGTTTGACAATCTGATACCGAAATTGTCTATTTGTTATAAATTTCATTCACGCGAAGATGTTTTAGTACTTATTTCAAAACATATTTTGAAAAATTCTTAGTCGTCATGGATTTTATGGATTTTCTTTGCAAAATTTATTTTCTGTGGATGTCGTCACACTTTTAGATGACTATTGTCAGGAAGGGAAATATAGCAAATATATCATATATAAATAAACATACATAGAAATAAATAAAGGATATGGATGTGTTCAAAAGTCTACCTTGCACAAACGCAAGCTTCGAAAGGGTTTCAAATAAATGAATTATGTGAAAGCTACGCAAACACCTTTAAAATTAGTCTGACATAATAATCGACACTCGTATTCCCTTACAAAGTCTCTCCGAACATGATATTAACATATCCCGCTATCAAAATTCTTTCATTCATTCTATCATAATCTAGTGCAGTTTATCCAAAATTGTTTACTGTAGTTTCGAAGAGTATCATTCCTTAGAAGTCGATGGGGTCGGTTCAGTAAGTTCATTTCGTCAATTTTGTCGACCTAGCCCATGTCCTCGTTTAGGCTTGTCTCGTTTTAGTCTATGTGGAGGTAGAGTTTCTACTGAATGATACTCAAGGAAACAATCGTTTTCAAGACGCATAATCCGACTTAGCATACAGAACACTGGATTACCGTCCGACTTCTTATGGCATATTTTAGTAAACACATCTGGCAACACAAAGTATCTCCACGAATAGGCATATGGTTTTTAGTCCTGTCCAGTCGTAATTCTGATCGCGATATCAGACTGCGAATCGGTGCGGGAGGCATGTACCGCATCTTCAACGATACTGCAATCTGATATCGAAACTCTCTGTGCGTCATTATGTTCTTTTCGTCATATCTTTTGTTATGACTATCCTTGTACAAAATATAAGCGTTATGCACACATGTGTTCAATAACCTTTTGAACATCTTTATATATCATTTTAAACCCCTCTTTCTTTCCATTGGGTACATGGAGAGCTTTTGATCTTTTAGATCAATGCCCCCCATAGTTGTATTATAGTCTTTTACACATATGGGCTTCTCACATTCCTCGCTAGCCCTTGTTCCCGTGTAGGTGCTGTTGTCGTGGAAGGTGCTAATCATCGATAAGATTTTGCATCCTGCCAACACCATTACATCGCCGGAGTGGCAAGCAATGATCGTGCCCTTTTCACAGTTTTTCTTCATCTCTTTTACATCTTCTGGTATATTTTTCCGAGTGAGGCGTTCTGTGCCCAGACAGTCAAAGCCTCGACATTTGAGGTATCGTGCCAACGCTGGACTATTATAAAAATTGTCCATCGTGACACAATGTCCTTTATGTTCAAGACCTTCTAGTAAATTTAAAACTATTTTTGTAGTTTTCCCGGTCAGGGCCTTTGCCATAATGTTAGGATTAGGGGCAGTGTCAGAAATAGCAGGAGGGTTAGACATTAGTTTTTTACTTTTGTGTCTATGCTTTAATCCCCTACTTTTGACCCTGCCCCTCCCGGCCTCAGCTCTTTCATCACAATCGTCGACATTTTCTTCGTTGTTATTTTTTTCCTCACCTGTATAAATTATAAATTTATTTAAGTACCCTGTCCGGGATTCAAACGATTCAAAGATTTGATTCCCCAGCGAGCGGCTTTTATATATTGTGCAAAGGAAAGACGACCTTTGAACAGGGTAAACGAATCATCTACGCTAATCGATCTATTTAATACATATAATTCCTGGAATTTTCGATTCAAATGGGGAGTAATAGGTTGCAATTTATACAATCTATGGGAAAAGGAACCTACACTTTCCTTTCGATTATCGGCAGGCAGCTGCTTACAGTCAGTAACTGGTTGGTTACTGGCAGCAAGCGGTTGCTTGCTTTTCGCGTTCGGCAGCGGTTGTTTATCATTATCTGAAAAGTGTAGGCATTTAGTTAGAAGGATATATCTGTCATAGGACATGGGATTACGGAAATAGACCAATTCAACGTCAGTGCCTTTCCTCTAATACTCTTCTAAAGTGTTAAATTGACATATGCCCATATAAATAAAAACTGCGAACAAACGGTAAAGCTCATCTACAGTGGTATCTTTCCACTTGTATATGCGCGATGACATTGTATGTATACTACAGCTTTTGCCTTATCAATTACTTGATGAGCGTAACGGTTAGTTTCAATGACAATTTCCTTCATGATGTCAACGTCAAATATATTGATGAAGGCATCATAAGGAGAATCATAATCCTTCACCGCACCAACGGGTGGACAAAAACTCTTCTCTAACCGCAGTGAATGCGGTGAAGTCTCGTTGCCATTTGAAATTAACGTCACCACTCAACAATTTCTCGTGGTCTACATCCATTTCGGCTTCCATAAACCTTGCCGACGCCGCTACTTGAGGTGGTAGCTCCTCATCATTTGATAAATTCTGCTGAATCTTCTTTTGGCGGAAGTGACAAGATATTCGGCATCATCGTCATCCGAAAATTCTGAATCATCATAACTACTTCCACTTTCAGGATCCAAAAGCGCTTCTGTTGGTGATGAGACACGGAAAGTCCTAGAAGAACTCGGCATGTCTTCACCAGCAGAAACGTGGACATCAGGAAAAGTTATCACTTGATGAGTACTCGCTGGTTGAATCGTAGAAGCCGGAAATGGCGCAACTTTGATACCTGTGACATGGTGTCATGCTCGGTATCTTCTATTTCAATGACGTAAAGAATTTCTCTGGCTTCCCAAGTTTATTTATACCCAGCTCCATCAGCAATTTCTTGGTGCCCGACGTGCATTCTTCCACATCCGTCGACACCCCATTCGGAATCAGCCTGCGCCTGATTCTTCGGCTGATTGAAGTCCGGCACACTAAAACAATACATATTAAGATGATTCATTTTAAGCGATGATTTTTTCACTCCCGCAGTAAAATATCATTTTATATGCTAAAAACCTGTTAAAGAAGGAACTCTTAATTTTAGATTTAAGTACTTTTTCCAATTTCTAAACTTCCCATTTTAAATACACGTAAACTTGTATTTTTATCTTTTAAATTTATATAGTTCAGTGGCATTTCATGGTATGACCTCGCCCACAGTCAGGATTTTATTTTTAGAAAAGTGCATATTGCGGCATAATCGTAAATTGACGAGGTAGTATGGGTAACTAAACTTAAGTCTTTTATAAAATTCTAGTTTTTCTGTAATTATTTTATAAATAACGAGGCCTACGAAAAAATGTTAATGACAAAATTGTAGAAAATTTAATTTTCTAAAAAAACGTCCTCTACTTCAACGCGATGTAATTGATAGCTTAAAAGATATTCAGCATTTAAAAGAATAATTTGCTAAATTTTGATAAAATAGCTAGTTGTCTTATAAATCACAGAAAAGTTATTTAATCGTAAGAATTAGAAAGAAATTAGAATTTTCTATTCAAAAATTATTTCTTCATCGCATCAATTCACCTAAGTATTTTATATAGAAAATATTGATAATTAGTCTACAAATTAAGTTTTAAATATAAGAACAAGAAATTTCACCAAATGGGTTTATTTCCACTTCGATAAGTATATTATATATATATATATATATATATATATATATATATATATATATATATATATATAATAATACATGGTATTTACGATTGGATAAAAACTAAAATTTTAATTAATTATTAGTAAAAGTATAATTACGCGTTTTCGCAAATCGATATCGACATCGGTATTTTGGGTGCCGGCTTCTCAAAATGTCAATACACAGCCGAAGAACAAGCAACAGGCCTCCTGAAACATGTGATTGTAATGTACGCATGGTTAAAAATAGATGCAAAACTTCTAAAAACAGTCACAAACACTAGTTTTTGTACGTACTTAACCGTTTTGGGACGTTTGAATTGTGGTGATGATGTGGAGGATGACGGAGATGGCTGCGCCGACGAACGATCTGGGATCGCTGGCGAAGGGATTCGCGCAGGACCTGGAGATCGCAGTGATTGGTCCGATTCGCTCAGCGCCAAGTCCACAATATGTCGTGAACGCAGGGACGTTGACCATTTTTGTTTTATGGTATTAGCCCGAAATTTATAAAAATTGTATTATATATTTGAAAAACAATATTTGTAATGTGACCTAAAAAATAGAACAAAATAAAATTCATAAAACATAGTATGTAAATATTTATATTAAAAAAAAAAGATTTGCAATGTGATAGAGTTTGAAAAAAAAATCCTCATAAATACTTTCCCAACATGAAAAAATCTCATATTTTAAAAATTCATAAAACATGGTAAATACTTATATTCAAAATAAAAATAAATTAGCGATATGATAGTTTAAAAAAAATTCCTCGTAAATACTTTATCTACAAAAAATTTCATATTTTCCAAGTTTATAAAACATGGTAAATATTTATATACAAAATAAAAATAAATTTGCAATATAAATGAATTTGACAGAAATGCAATATAAACATTTTCCTTTTTTTAACCTATTTGCATAGTTTGTAATAATATTCAATTAATCGTGAAATTTAATAATTCAAGTAATTCAATAATTCGAACAAAATCGTAAATTTTATATTTTTCACTTTTGCTTGACTGTACTACGGTTGAAATTTGGAAAACATGTCTCCCTCACCGCTTACAACAGACGATTGCCGTTAGCAAATGTAACGGTTTTTTTGTACATATATGTAAATTCTCTACAAATTTTGCACCGAGACAAAAGCTAATAGTCTACTTTGTCATTAGAAATCATTGAAATAAAATAATATATTGAAATAATATGTAAAATCAATAACTAAAATTGAACAATGGCGACCATGTTATACAACAAAGAATAAAGGATGAAAGTTTCGGGTTATTTTAGACATAAGTCTTTTCGAAAAACATTATAATCTATGCTAATATGATTCTCCAAACGTTTCTACGTATTTTAGTATATTTATCAAAGAGAAATACTTACGGTTTTCTTAGCTTATCCATAATTTCGTAGCAAAATCAGCACACAACAATTCACCGCAAAGTGAGATGACGTAGCGTATGGCATCACGTGGATTTAAAATATCGTTGTAAATTTTTTTGACGCAAGTGACGAGCACAGTAAATATTTTTCTGCTCCCTTATTTTTTAAACTATAAGATTCAATTTCGTATAATAATGTAGTATAACCCAGAAATTTAAAAAGTATTTTTCTTTTGTATCGTACCAAAAAAGAGCGAGTTATGCCGTTCTAGTGGGTGGCGCCTCAGTCGCAAATGTCACTATAATGGCATTGCGCGCTTGAGGAGTCAATATAATAATTAATAACATTAAAATCATTGTTGGACGTCCGTCAGTCCGTGTTTATGGATCCATGTATGTGGCAGCGAAATTGGTCGAAAAATGTATCTTACCGGAATACTTTTTTTTTTATTACATGAAGTTATACTCTGTGCTGATTCCTAGTTAATATTAGCGTTCTAAGTACCGTCGTTTAATTATAATTTACAAAAAACTAAAAAAACGACTGTGTATTGCATGCCTCACAAGCGGAGCGTTGAGGTGGTGTTTGTATATCTATATTTATATACAAATGAAGATAGCCATAAGCCATATGTGAAAAGTTGCGATCAGTGCATGCGCCATTATAAATATCTCACGAAATGGCGCGAAATTTGAATTTGATAAGTCTTTTTTTTTAATTTCATTATCAAAAACTATTGAAATTTGTTATTTTAGAATTACTGACCGCGGTGAGGCGTGCACTTTTGGGATTTTTTTTTTGAGTTTGCTCGCAGTAAGCCAGCTAAATATTTCAAAATATAATAGTTACTATTAAACTTTATCCTTAAATTTCCTATTTTTGGTAAATTATTTCGTTTGCACAATTTGTCATTTTTCTGTATAAGAAAACTGATTAAATGCATTTAGACTACTGTTCAATTTTAATAAGCAAACATTTCCGTAACAAATTTTACAACTGTAATTAATTTTTTTTACTATTTGTACGACAGAATAACACAAATAATATAAAACTATCAAAATTATAGTATTCACGAAAATAAGAGCGTCGTCACTGCTGAAAATGTTAATGTTATATATGCGCCTTAATTGCAAAACGCTATTTAAATCACAAAAGCGTTCAGATTACAAAACGATTTAATTTTGTCGGTTGCTTTTTCTAGGCAGGACTTCAAATTGCGTCTGAGTGCTGTTAAGTTATTGTCTATAAAAAATGAATTTTTGCGAATATGCGGTATAAGTGTACACCTCATTTAGTTTTACATCAAGACGAACAAAGATGTCGTCTTCACTGTTGACAGCGCCATCGTACGGTAATAGATTACATCGCTCTATCTGTGAAATACTAGAGATGTTTAACCATAACCATAGAGGGCGCTTAAGTTAATAATTCGTTATTGATTTTTATATTTTTTTTATGTATTAAAATGATTTGATCTTTAAAACATACGAAGGTAGTCAATACTTATTTGTTTTATTCGTATTTTCGCTGCTGTCGAGAGATGTTACAAGTGTTCTAAAAATTAGAACACCGATACCCTTTTGCGGTCTTAATTCCTTATGCTTCACAAGTTTGTCCTTCACTTAGCCCTCATCGATTGTCCCGCCTGACTGGCCGCGCTCTCCTCCACAAACCCCTCTCGCTTTTTGCGCGCAAGCTCAATGCCGATTAGCTTTACACTCTTATAAGCAATTAGGTCTTTTCGCGTACGCGGAGCACAGGTCCTGGGCCCACGGTCTGATGGGGGCCCAAAAATGCTGTCATCGTCGTTTAACTTGCACGTTAAATTACATTCAATTTCATTAATATATTATTTGGTACTACAAAAAAGGTATTAAGCTTGGTGTGTAGAAAGATCAAAATTCTGTAACCAAAAACCCCGGTTCCGCGTGCCCAAGGACCCCCAGCCTTCATGTGTCCAAGGGCCCCTGCATATCCTAAGCAGGCCCTACTTATAAGTACAAATCAGTTTAAAGTAATTACCAAACCTAATACTTTACTGCGAACAATTATAACTTAAAACAATCGAGTCAGTGACGCTACGACTTCTAAATTACGTCAAAGCTTAGAAGTTTGATAATCTATAGTTTGTATGCTGTAGGCGCGGAGGGCAAGGTTGCTGAAGAAAAAAGAAGAAACTGGCATTCGTATCTGACGCTTTCAGCGAATTTAAAGTATTAAACCGAACCACTGAACTGATTTTGAAAGTAACCACCACAGATAACTTAATAAAAAGTTCCCTGAATAAAAAAGACCTCTCTCTCCTTGGCTTCATCTTCACATTTGCGCTACTAGATTCTAAAAATGAATTCACTCCTTATTATTCCTGAGCAATATGGCCTGAATTTTATTTTGATACTTGTATTTGCTACGCCTTCGTTTAAATAAGAAACGTGAACGGAATTGCACACAGGACCAGCAGCAGAATTAAAAGTTGAGTCCGGGATCAGAATCGAAAACCTTTTTAAAAATATCTAACTTTATTAAAAATATCTTACTCATAGATAGCTATAATATAGCCTAAGTTTTATTTTGATACCAGCATTTGTCCCGACTTTGTCTAAATCGGAACCGTGACTGGTAGCGGGATCTACATCGAAAGCTAGACGGAGAGCGAAATCTAGATTTAAGATCGGGGTCGGACCGCAAGTGAGAACGGAAGCAAAATACAAATCGATTACAGGATCAAAATTAGAACGAAGAAGGTGACTAGAAAGGAGCAGTACCGAGCTCCAAATTGAAAACAGGACCGGGATCTAGAGGGAAATCAGAATCTACTAACATTTTAATAGATTCTAGGGGGATGAATCAAAAGCGGGACCTAGCTTGGAATCGAGAGTGAAAAAGATCTTGTTTGAAAGCGTCGATATACAAGATTCTTCGTCCATACGGGCGGAGCCGGGGGAAAAAGTTAGTAGCTGTATATTTTTTGTATTAAATTCAAAAATATTCAAATATTGTTGTACAACTAATAAAAAAAGATAATTGAAAAGCTCTAGTAAATTTTATAATACAATATAAAATTAAATGTAAAATTTATAGCTAAATTTTAATTTACGTTCAGCGAAGCGGGCTGGAGATGGCCGGTAAAAATATAAGAATCAAGAATGGCCGAGTGGTAAAAAGCCGGCTGACAATAAATACAATAATATTGTTACAATTTATGTTAAACTAAATAAATATAAAATAATTCCCCCAAAAAAAATATTCGAAGAGAGCGAGTACTCTATAACCTCGACGACTCCGCCCGCATCTTTTGATTACATTACGTCATCTCCTTCCACACATGCTTACATATTAAATGCATTTTTTTTGTGCAATGCAATATTCGAAAGTGCAATAAGTTTTGTTGCTTGTACCGGACGTGACGTGTTTAGGTATTGTTTGTTATATATAATTTATTGACCTGTTTGCTATCAAAGAGATTCGAGAAGTCTAGTCGAGGTGTATTTATTGGAGTTCTAATGCTGGAAGTCAGTTCGATTTCGGCGATTAATGCGGTTCACAAGCCAAATGCGACCAACTACAAGCGTTAAAATGGTTCCGTAGCGATTTATTGTAACTCTGTGTTGCGGAATATACGACTTATGCTACTTCTTTCCTTTTCATATGAACTCAGCCCTCGAACCCCCGACAGGGTCACTGTGCAAAAATATTTATTAACAGCAGGAGTGGTCGAATGGTAAAAACTGTGCTTACGTACTAAAAGGAACTGGATTTGAATCCTGACTAACGAGTAAACTATAATAGATGATCAAATTTAGTTACTCATTTCGTGTCACAGAGAAATAAGATATCGGTTTTGGACATTGTCACCCCATTGGTGACTACAGTCGCTGACACTCTTCACGTCGGATCGACTTTGAGCCCTCCATCCCGGGCCATGGAGGACGTTAGGTTCAGCCCCTGAGTGTTCAATAATAAAATAGTGGAATGGTACGCCTCGATAGAGATGTGATAAATATGTTATAACAAATAATTTGTCACACGAAAATTATGTAGCTATTTGTATAATCGTAATTGATTTCCTACATACATAATTATGCGACATTTAGAAATGTTCTAAAATATAAATGTTATTCCATACTCACGTCATGTTTATATATTCTACTATTGTACAAAATAGCGCTTACAATCCACGGTAGATCGCACAGTGTATACATTTTCGCACATATAATCTCATAGGTCTAATTTTATAGGCATTTTACAGTTATTTACTGAATACTAAAACTTGTACATATTCACATTTGTCGGGACTAAAGCCTCATTAGTCTACAATGACAATGAGAATATATTTAAAGAATAGGGATTTTGATTATAAAAATAATGAAACTTGCGGTACATACACAGAAGATTTTCATAACTTTTTGATTACCAAGAAAACAAATAAAGTTTTTGTTTAATCTGCTCATATTTATGATTTTTACGAAGTCTACTTTTATCACGTTAAATAGCTTTAATCTTATTTAGGTATTTTTTTTCCATCTGTTATTTATTCGTAAATAAAAGCCGTGCTACACTATGGAACATTATATTATGACTGCAACGCAGATTTATACTATGCCGATTGATCAAATTGTTTTTTTAGTATAATTATGTTTTTTTTTTATGCCTTTTCAGTACATACGAAACACTCGACATGAAAATTAAAGGATTTAGTATTTACATTGAAAATTCGAAAGCCACTCAAGAGGTCCTCCTGGAAAACTGCAGTATCGTCTTTAATGCCCATAGCTTCTTCTATACACGATACACAGAGAGCGAAATCACTCGTTTAACGGGGGGCGAGTACGATAGATATGCCTCTCATTTGCGGAAGTTTTTCGAGCCATTTCAGCTCAACAACGTAAAATGCTATTTCGTGTTCAAAGGAGGTCATTATTCTGATACAGATCTTGAACAGAGAATCAAGGAGTTCGATACTCAAGTGAGTGACGTCATCGAAATGAAGAACGACAGACGTGATCCTATTTTAGCCAGAAACGTGGCTTTCCAGGTGCTGGATGAACTCGGCATGAGATATGTCATCAGCGAGTACGGCTCTACTAACGACGTTGTAGATTTGGCAATGGCGCTTCGCTGCCCTGTAATTGGTTTTAATAATATATTGTGTTTTTATCCCATACAGTACATACGATATGAAACTATCGTCTTTGATGAAGGAAAGCTGAAATGTAAGATTTTCAGTCTAAACAGTTTTCTTGAACAGCATGGTATTAATAAAAACGATTTTGCATTGTTAGGAGCGATGTTAAACCAAGAAAACTTTCCATTTTATTTTTTTAACAGACGATTACAGGAGTTGAGATTCGTCTCTCCCAGAGATAATGTTAAACATATTCTTTCATTGCTATCTTCGAAAGGTGAGACATTTCGTACAGATATTATGAATAAAATTAACGACGAGGAAACCGTTACATTTGTAGAAGCCGAAGAATCACTTAAACAATGTCTATATTACGAGGGCCAGCAAACTTATCTCGTGAGATATGCTTTAAGCGAAGAACTTGAGTTCGATGGTGGTCCCTCGTGGTTTTCTAAAGGAGTATGTTTGAGGCGCATCGCCGTTTGTTACGTCAATCTGGTAAGAAACCGCCTTCTATTCGGCTCGTGGGAGGTAGAAGATATTAATTCTGAAGATTCCTTGGTGTTGTCATTAAAAATAATCCGTTACGCGTACGATCTACTTACTAATTACGAGGGTTCTTCGTTTACCTTTATACGTAGAGTTGGCACTAGTGTTGAAAAAGAGGAAATCACTAAAGATTTGTCTATTCATAAACCCGAAATAGTTGTGGCGGATCTCTTTAAAAACGGGTGGACAGGCTTTTCGATGCTCTTTGACTTATTCCTAAAAAGCGAGTCACTAGACCTCGTAGAACTGGAAGAGGCTCCGAGCGACGCTCGCATTCTCATGGCCAGTCTGGTGTACTTCAGTCGCAGAAGTCCGAAAGGATTACATCTCACGTACAGCGTGTTACTGTGCTACCTGCTGCTCAATCTGGGCTCGTCCAACGATACGCCAAAGAACATGGAAAAATATTTCGAAGCGAGTGACGATGAGCTGCGAAAGTGTTTAGATCGTGAGACCTTGCATCCTCTGATACAATTCCAACGGTGTCTAGAGCACATGAACTACTTGAATACGCTCTGCGCCACCAAGTATGCTCCGTCGATCTACCACAAGACCATCAACGGAACTTTCATCTATAACGTTATGCAGATATTAAAAAGTACAACAAATCCACGTGCATTTATAGAAAGTTTAATGTCGTCAATTCCTGAAATACTTATGTCGTTCCAGGAATTTGTCAATGTGTATCATAAGTTGATGGAAATTCGAAAGGCAAACGAACAGACAAGCAATTAGACAGGTAGACGTTCCCGCTATCCATGGACAATTACAATCCCAGAGTAGGGATCAGTGAGTAGCCGACCTCTTGGGAGAGAATCCGCTTTTTCTACTTGTTTTCTTGCAACTTATGGACAGGTATCGATTATAGCATGTCTCCTAGTAATATATAAAGTTTAAAAAACCGGAAATAAAATTAAATCAAAAATTAAGTAAATAATAAAAAAATAAAATGTATCGGCCCTCTAAGTCCAATATTAGTGGTAGGTAATATTTTGATCCGAGCGTTGTCGTGTCGGGGGATCGCTAAGTTGATAAATAAAATAAAAATATAACTAAATTTGACAAAGTATAAATTTTAAATACAAGTAAAGTACTTAGGTATCGCGAATAAATATCAAAATATCGGTGTTTGATTGCTGAGCCTATGTTTTAAATAAGTCTTAATGTTCCCCTCAGTGTGAGTGGTACACGGTGCTGTGGTCTCCTTGGCTGCAGCACAAAAATGGGCCGGTTCTCGACCGGTGAGATACCACACTCTTATAGAATTACACACTCTACAGGAATGAAGCGACAGCTTCCGCTTTTGTGTTTTATCCAGTGATTGAGAGATCCGGTGGCCCATTCTCACTCCCTACTCTCCTTGATTAGTTCAGCCTCCATTAAATATTGTATTCCCGCCCAAGAGGGCAGGAAACACACTGATGTCTATTCTGGGTTGCAAGTGCCCATGAGCGACGATGGCCACCGCGACTCTTTGGTGGCTCTCAAGCTAATTTTCTCCTCGAATACTGTCAATATAAAAAGTGATTAGATGTATTTTTGTCTATCGATTTCTAGGTATCATAGGTATATATTTAATCTCAAATACGAAACATTCTCATATTCCTTATGATATTTTTAACCTTTATACATCAACATTCTTAAAATATTTGGTACGTTGTAGTAGTAAAAACTCAAATTTCGATACATCATGATATTTGGAAAAAAAAAATAGAATATGTCATGGAATATATATATGTAAATAGAAATACATTATGTTTTGTATAGCAAGCAAAAAAATTATTTTTTTGTATCCCATGGAGACTTTGTTATTATAGATGTACATTGATGCTGACAAGCGACTTTTTGTCACATTACTATATATGAAATGTTACTAACACAAGCGAAGCCTTAATAAATTTACTTAACTGATTTTTCGCATTTCTTTGAAAAAAAGTATGATTTTTCAGATACAGATTCCTTTCGTTGTTGATCTGATCTTGAATCCAGGACTGCACCTCACCCCGACTACTCTCCTGATGACCCATTCCGATTTCAACATTCTAAATGGCTTTTCAACTTTTTTGCTGTCTAAAAAGAAAAGCACGTCTTATTAAAAAAAAAAACAAATCGTTTTATCATAAAAATCTTTATGACGTCGAAGCTCAAGTGTCGGGAAGCTCCAGTACCTAAAGGTTTGTTTGTTGTTGGCGTTGATTGTATACCGTATTTATGTAGGACGGTTTTTATCTCCTACATCTAGATTTGGTGTCAAATAGAACATAAATGAATCTAAAACCATATCACTTCAAATCATTGAAAACATATTGAAGAAAATAAATAAAATAATTAAGGCGCCGAGAGCTTCCACAGAATTTTTCGTGGAAATGTGATAGCTTCACGCGGAAAATGTAATAGCGTACTTTCATTAATCACCATTAATGGACATTTATATAAATAGTATGCAACACTTCATAGAAATTGCCAGAGACGTTTCTGAGAAATCAATTATGTACATTTAGGCACTTCAGATTAAAATAGATGATTAGACATGGGCAAATAAATTTAGCAAACCTTCTTATATTACTCACGTAACAAGTTTAAGAATAAAACTTAAGTTGGCACATCGAACAATACGATCAATTTTCAATAACCAAATATATGTTATGTTTATGGTCGTATGTATTTTACTTTACAAAAAAATTTATAAAGTTTTAAAGCCAAATAAATGACGCATATTATTTAGAAAGGGCAGAATATAAAGTTGACTGTTTAAAATTACTAAGCACTGGTTGTAGAGTCGCTTGGGCTGAGTGCGGTCGGCCATCATGACTTACTGTTGCCTTAATTTTATTTCCCAAGTTAATGCAGTTAACCATTTATCTCAGAAATAATAGCTCACTGAAAGTGTCAATATATATTTTATCGTCGCTAGTAGCAGCAAACATGAATACTGTTTTAAATTCATTGGAACTCACTAATTAGCATGCATTATCTATTAGAACTGATGCAAACTTTTGGTTCACATTCAGCATTTCCTCGGTTATACGAAGATCAATTAGTTATTTACGATTCAGCTACGTTTCAGCTTATGTTAAGGAGACAGCACTATAGCAATTAGAAAACAGTAAATATTGTATGAGAAAAAAGGACCATGACAAGAAGTGGGATAAATTAGAAATTGGATGTCTATTAATGGATATAAACGTCCTCTTATATTAAATGCCAAAACACTGTAAGTAATATTTGAAGACCTGATAGGGATGATAGCGCCAATTGTCTAGAACATTTAAGTTATAAACCATATTCGGTTTTTCTTTAAAATTAGGAAAGCACAAAGGTTATCCTCGTTATGTAGCTGAAGTCTTTAGGATGTTTCTATTATAGGATATAACGGGATGTTTAAATTAGTTTTGACATCTATGAAAAGCACTTTAAATTTAACAGTAGCGAGACCAAATTTGTATATCACATATTTTTTTAAAATTATTAATCCCTGGTGAATGAACATTATTATCTAAATATATGATAAATTATCAATTTCAGAATTTTTTTGTCAGCCTATCTATCTGGCTGAAAGGGGCATTATACATAAACTGTTGGTCCGATTTTATTTCAATATGGGGTGTGTATTTCTTTTAAACTGAGTTAGCATCTTAAATACTATTTGTTTCCGAAAGATATAAGGTTCCCGTAGGATTATCAGAAAACGAGGTACAAGAGGGATCCGCTTGAGATTTGATACATATATGATTTATGTACTGGAATAACATTTTAGATACATTTCAACTCGGAAAAATACAAAAATTCCGTAAGATTGCTAAAAACCTATCTCTTAGGATGAGTGACAAAGAAATTTTTCTCTTTTCAAAGTTAGGTACAGATTTTCATTAGACAATTAGCGAGAATCATCTAAATAATCCATGTAAGCGATAACCGTCGAACAAAGCAATCGACGACGTATACATACCCATCCCGATCTCCCTTCCCTGTGCGCTGTCGCGAGTGATGTATACGCCTACCCCACGACTAACTGGAATTACCGTGAATAATTCATTTTGTCTTATTTTTCTCGCGCCATTAATTTAATATCTCATTTTCATGTCCATATCGATTTCTATTACATTCTAACAATCACGTTCATCATCATTAATTCCGTCAAACTTTATGTTGTTTTTTGCGAAGTATCTAAAGAAACTATTTACAATATTTGTTTCATAAATGTGATGTTAATCATCGAATCTTTAGTGTTGTGATTTCTTATTTAATTTATTGTTAATATAACAAATGCGTACATATTTTTTGAATATCATATTGTTCAAGATTATCAAACAATATCAATTTTCGCATGTACATTCGACGTGCTTTTGACTTGAATTACAATACGTAACGTCGCGGCAGTGCATATCTTAGATTCGATCCCCATATTAAAATATATACACTTCTTATTTTCTTTGCACTAATTATATAACAAACTATATATTTTTTAAAATTAGCTGTTTCTTTGTTCAATTTATACATCATGAATTGCAGACCGACTATTCGTGATTTGGAACAAAAATTGAAAACAACATTACTAGAACTTAAGGCATGCAAAGAATTATGTAACAGTCTTGTGAGCGAGCGCGATGATCACGAAACAGAAATAAAATCAGTTATATTTCTAAATACCAATTTGCAAAGCGAATTAACCG
The DNA here is from genome assembly GCA_005406025.1 of Eumeta japonica. Lineage (NCBI taxonomy): Eukaryota > Metazoa > Arthropoda > Insecta > Lepidoptera > Psychidae > Eumeta > Eumeta japonica. The sequence goes on from BGZK01000021.1 coordinate 933,075, forward strand.
AATTAGACGTTAAGTGTAATGACCTCACACAGATCAGTGCGATCGCTTACAAATGCTGTTCAATGAAATGGACAACTGTCGGGAGCATTATAAACACTCCCTTTTGTAAATTAAATCCCTTGAGATAGAGTTACACAGCTATAGAATGCAAACGGATAAATTATATCGTAGTGTTCGGCGTTGACTTATCCATGAGGTTCGTCGATGCCTGATGCGCGCCCGGCGACGCACTGATGTGATCCACTTTCTTTCCCCTCTACACCCCTGCACATCCTTCCGGGAGCCGGTGCATGTTTACGAGGAACAGTGCGCGCCCGCAAAAACGCTGGGATTACGCGCATGCCCGCTACCTTCAATTAAGGCGAAAAAGGAACCTCCGTTTCGAATCGAAACCGCCGGCGACCTCCGTTCGACCTCCGGCGATGACCTAGTCCACAGAAGGAGTCGATAAACGAAACAACTTAATGAACAAAAAGGCGCCGGTGCAGATGCCATCCCCTGTGTTTTTATTTCTCTTTCTTATGACGCTCTTGCGTTCCTATTAATGATTATATACAATTTATCTTTAATAACTGGAGTATATCCTTTACTATGGAAAAATGCACTAGTGATAACTATATTTAAGTCTGGCAACCATAAGGACGTAACTAATTGCAGTCCTATATCTTTGTAAAGATTCGGGTCGTAACCCGTATTTGCTAAAGTGTTTAAAAGGTTGATTTGTACAGTCCTTAAGTCCGATGTTAGGTCTGTAAATATGCCTCAACAACATGGGTTCATGAATAATAAATGGATCTTGTGATAGTAACTTGGTTTCTTTTATTTCTGAAGGAAGTGAAAAGGTTGATGTCTGAATACCAATGCCTGTGGTATATACAGACTTCAGCAAGGCGTTTGACAAAGTCAATCATCAAATACTGTTTAAAAAACTACCTAGATATCGTATTTTTGTCAATTTATTAAAATAATTTGAATCTCATCTTCAAAATCTTAGTTATTTTATAGTTGTTAACGGGTTTTCATTTGGTGTTTTCTCGGCCACTTCGGGGGTTCAGCAGGGATCTATTTTGGGACCTATTTTGATTAGTATATTTAGAAATGATATGACTTCATGTTTTCAAAACAGTGCCTACTATCTATTTGCTGATGATTTAAAGGTAGCTAAAGAAATAAACTTCAAGAAAAATTGTACGTTTTTACAAGAGAACTTGGATAAATTTACTGAATGGTGCAAAAATAATAAAATTATTTAGAATGTGGACAAATGTTGTTGCTTAAAATTTACAAGAAATCGAACACCGGATTCATTTATTTATTGCATTGGACAGATTCCGCTCAAATAACTTGATAATATCTGTGATCTAGGAGTTATTATTGACACACGCCTTAGATTCGATAAGCATATTGATACCTTAGTAAATAATAGCTTCAAAGTTTTGGGATTCATAATTCGAAATTGTGAAGTGGTTAGGAATCCAAAAATAAAAGCGTCTTTGTTTAACTCTTTAGTACGCAGTAAGCTAAAGTATTATAGCCAGATTTGGAACTCAACGTGCAAATGCTATATTTATAGAATCGAAAGATTGCAAAAAATGATGATTTCAGGCACCTTTCGTATAGTTGTGGAGTGATGAAACAATTACCAAGTTATTGCGACCGACTACAATATTTTCAAATCGACTCTCTCATTGACCGCCGTAAGTTGCTGGATGTCATGTTTCAGTATAAATTACTAAATAACTTTATAGATTCCCCTAACCTACTGAGCAAGGTTGGTTTAGTCCCAACCTTACTCAGTAGGTTGGGACTAAACCAACCCAAAAGTCCCAAAAAAAATTTCCCGACCGAGTAAATATGTGCCGTTATTATTAAACACTGATCCAGTTGTAGATATTCTTGGTGAAAATCTCAATTTATTTAAGAAGTCTATACTATTAACACAATGCGAAAAACAATGATTTTGGTATACTGTCAACAATTTCATTAGCGTTTCTTTAATGTTTCACTTATGTGTTCTGTATGCCTCTCTTTAAAAGCTGTGAATACCTATCATTAATAGAATATTTAACATATATGATGCTTAATTGTAAGAAACGTAAAATTATGTTTATCCGGTATACCTATTGTTGGTGTTCCAAATAAATAAATAAACTCTGCACCTCTATAGACACATAGTGTTGAGAGGTATCATTTGGACGGCCTAAGTTGGCGAGGTCCCGCTCCTGCAATATAGTCAGCCGACCAGCATAGCAAAGAAAAACGGGCCGTTTGTGTTCCATTCGCGTGCTCCCGGTCCGTCACAGTAAAACTAATTTATTGAGAACAATTTAATTCGCACACGCACGACCGCCTCCACGTCGATCTCTAAGGCGTAGTGCCTGTGTTAGTTGCCGACGTGACGAGGAGACAAGCTTAGGATATGTATTGGGTCTGATTCTACTGAGACGGCAAATATTATGTGGTTAATAAGAAGGATCCAGACGAGGCAGGCGCGAGTTATAGTCTGTTCGACAAGTTCAAAGCCGTGAAAAATAGAGATAATAGAGATAAAAATATATGTGATAGTTCATTGGATTCAGAAATATGAATTTGTATTTTAAGGATTTTATTATACATTAAAAATTGCAAAAGTTATCAGCTCTTGCAATTTTTTATGTGTAGTAAACTAAGATTAAAAAAAAAAATGATTTTTAGTTTTTATGCCTGTAACCCAAAAACTATCATTATTTAAGAAATTAAATTTTTTTTTAATTTTCGACCTACCGAGTTTCACTTCCATTGTTAATAATTTTAATTTATTTCTAAATGTAGGGCTCCGCGCGGTCAGTTTAGCAAGGGCGGGCTGCAGCTCATGAGAGTATACCACTTAAAATCATTTTATCGTAGTACTTAAATATCAATATTAAAATTGGGGCAAATTAAGGTGTCATCAGAAAACTTCAAGTAATACAGTTCCGTTGAAAAAAAATATTTGTATTGATTTTTTTAAAAGTTATACATTTGTTAAATGACAAATTTTTTACGGGCTTCTGTTTTCGTAAAAGGCGTCATAAAAGTTTAAATAATAAGTCAAATAATTTTTTACTTCTTGGAATCCTTCTTATATACATATTTAATAAAATCACGCGATAAAAGCTTTTCAAAGTTGTATATTTTGGTTTATTAAAATTTTTATAAATTTACAAAAAATGTGCGCGTAAGCTCTACTTTCAGGGGTAAATTAAACATTATAGAAGTAGAGTGTATTATCGTTGTCAAATGAAAGGTGGATATTCTTTTAAATACACTTTAATTTCCATACTTCTAGTTTGTTACAATTAATTAAATCAGCTATGACATTACGTATGTGCACTTGACAATGACAAACCAAAGACTGACGATGCTCCTCTTCTTTTGTTTATTCCCTTAATGTTACCATACTACATAGAGTTCTGGATGTTAAAAGTTTTATTAAGAAGTTTTCTATTTTTTTATAAACCCTTTTTTTATTTCTTAAACATCAACAGTTTTTAGGTTATAGGCGAAAAAATTAAAATTTTATTTCTTTTTAATTTTAATTTGTTAATAAGTTTTATAATTGGCTATAAGTAGTAAAATCCTTAAAATACATTTTCTAGGCGTCATTTCGAATCCAATGAGTTACCACGCATATTTTAGGAGCTTTATCTCCATTTTTTACTGCTTTGAACTTGTCGAACTAACTATTAGGTAAACGATTTGAAAGCATGAAGTGTGGACTTACTATAGGAAACTAACAATAGAGTGCTGCTCGTATGTACTAAGTATCAATAGTAATAAAGTCGGGGTAGATTTGAAAAAGATGTGATAGGCCATGCAAGCTTCGTTTTAAGATGGTATACGATGTAGCTGTGGAGGTCTTGCATCGACTGTTGGCGCGTGCCGACTTGAGTAACCTACTTCAAATAATGGAACTGTTTTAAAGCTGTGAGGATTTGTGGGACATTATTAACGATGATTATAAAAATAAAGTAAATAAACGCAACTTTAATATTTAAAGCCATTTTATATAAATATGTTTATGCGTTGCATGTAAAAATACCACTTTCTTTTACTCAAAGAGGGTAATGAAAATTAGAGTGTATCAGTCGGAACATATTTTTTTTTATTGGGTGACATATATTAAATCCCGCGTTTGTTATGTGACAAACAGTAATATATTTTAAAGAATACAATTTAATTTTATTATCCTGGATATTGATAAATTATTAATAGAAATCTTTGAACAATTTAAAACGACAATCAAAGGTTTCACACTTACAATAGATGAACCGGTGTTACAAATTATTGTAAAATAGTCAGCTTTTGAGTTTCAGGATCGGCAGTGCTGAATCAGAGTGCCGAAGCCGTAACTCCGAAGTAGACTAGTTCTGACTGCCCCACAGATGGGTTGGTATGAGTTAAATACTTGTATTTTATTTGGTTAATACATAATTTGTAGAGGAACTTGCAAATCAAGTAGTACGTCTTGCGTGCATTTCTTAATCTTATTAATTGTTTGTTCGGAATAATAGTTAATATTAACGATTTCATGACGTGACGCTGTGGTTATGTGCGAAATATTATATTTTCAATAACGTTACATTTAGAAATTTCTAATATAATACAATGCAATATACTACAATACATTACGTTAAATTTAAATAGGGTTACATGGGCGTATGAGTAGTGTGAAAAGACTGATATGTGATAGGTACAGGGTCCTTAGGTCTACATTAGTAGGTACGTAAATCGCTGAAAAATTATTTTGTTCCTTTGCAGTAAAATTTAATATTGTCAACAATTATATATACGTTGTTTCCTATAATTAACTTTGCGATTATTTATAACTGAAAAAATCATGGCAAAAAACTTTCAAGTGGCTTAGTTTGTAATTCTTGCATTCTAAATGAATTAAAAGTGTGTAAATGCATTTAAATGTAATTGTTCCATAGAGTATGATGTTTCGTGCTGTTACTTAGCGTAAAACAAAACAATTTTAGTGGCGAGGGTCCATTCATAAATTCCGAAGACAATTTTTAACATTTTTTGTTCTCCCATGTAAGAAAAAATAGGACTTGGTTGACCCTTCCCTCCATTGAATCTCTCTTAAAACAAAATTATCTACTAAAATCATAAATAAATAGTCGAAACCGTTAAAAAACACGTTTGTTTGCGACAAAACAATTTAATACTTTGGTAAAAATTGTTTGACACAAATCATTATATTATTTCGATCAGTTTATGGACTCAAGTTTAGCCTATGGACAACAAATACTCAGCAAATGGATCAGCCTCTGACACGTCTTTGCTATGTGTCTATTCCAAAGCCTCATTTAAGACAAAAGTCGCCGTGTCGTCGACGTCCACGCATTCAACAATGTCAACATTGTTCTTGATGTGGCACGTAACTTGTTGACCTCGTCCTGAATATGCCCTTAAAGTCTGCTTCTTTTCAGTTTGGAATCGGAGCCCTGAAGCTTTTTATGAAGTTTCACACATTTTTTGGTGAGAAGTATTTGGAACATACTGAGAAAATCCTACCGAGCGGCGCGGGAATGTTACCATTTACACCACATACCTGTGCCTTGTCGCGGAGAAAGCACATGCGCGCTTTTTAAACTATATTCGTAACTTAACCCATTTTATGATCCTGTGTAAGAACCATGAAGACTTCCCCTGTTCCTTGCAAAAAAAAAAAAAAATGGAACATGGTCAACTCCCCAAAAACCCTGCACGTAATACTTTTAATTGACTTTATGCTTGACGTCACAAGACTTCATTGATACATATTACAAAAAATCTATTTAATTTAAATATAAATAAATAATACAATGCATTTTACCGTCTAATATTTTTGTCCAAAAAATGTAAATTTTAGTACCAATTGCTATGATAGTCATACGTTTAGTCCCCGTACTGTGCATCATATAATGGATATTGAGCTAGTTATCTATATTTTTCATGGTATAAATTGTTTGTGACGATTAACTTTTTAATTTCCATTAGTGAACTACGAATACATCACGGCCACCTTTTCTGTGGTGTCGATTAATTGACGGCGCGGTACGGGATTCGTTGCGGTGCGTTCGTGTCCTCGAAAGAAATGCAACGATTAAAAAAAATCGATCGATGTAACGAATCGATTCCACGGCTGTCGTCGGATTACGTTACAGATGGCACTGCACTGCTATGGGAAACGGAACGACCTATTGGGGAACGATAATTAGTTCGAGATCTGTAAACATGTGGTTAGGTTTATCGATTAATTCCTGTCTGTGACGGAATCGATGTTTTTTGTCGCTGCACTGGAATCTGTCGGGCGCGTTGGGTGTACCATGTGTTGAATATTTTGTCTTTTTACCTGCCTGTCTAATTTCTCCTTCTGTGATTAATTCGCCGCTATTATAATGTTTTGCTTATTTGTGTAGGTTCTTGTAGGCGAATCGATGTTTCAATAACTATTTAATCTTAAAAGTAGTTAAATCACAATTTCGTTTGTTGGATTATATTAACTTGTAAGGCAATATGCTTTTTATTATTTCATAATTTAGATAGCGGAACATTTTGGGTTACTTCTGTGTACTTATTTTTCAAGTCGTCACGCAATAGATTTCTCAGATATCATTTGATCGAAAATCTAAGAAAATAATTTTCAAAAAAATTTAAATAAATTTCCAACGATTTATTTTACAAATTATGATTACAAAAACAATTATGATGAATATATGAAAAATACATATGTAAAGGCACTCAATTTAACATAAACATTTTGTATCAATTTGTGTATAATTTTGTATATCGAATCCGTAAATTTATGTTTTTGATGAGTAATAAATATCAAATGCGCAATAAATTTATATATGGAATATCTAATAAATTGGTACACATTTATTAATTAATATTATTATAAATTTATGGATCGTAAATGTAAGAAAGTTTTTGCATGATTTTTTAAAATATTGTATCTTAACAAATTTTAATTGCGCAAATACAACAAGGAAAGTACAGTATTTGTTATAAAATTTGAATAATTGGCAATTATTTGAGAATGTTATCGCCGTATTAATTAGCCGCTTTATAGATAAACGAAGTTATCGCTATTATACCGCGTCAAGTTCGAGTCGTTGAAGTCGCGTACCTTCGTATTTCGTACATTTTATAGAGATTTCCGGTTAATTTTTTTATGCGCACCCCAATATTATTCTACTATGACAGGGGTACTTTTTTTTTAAGATTTGCTTTTATTTTATTAAAGAAAGAATGGAAGAGCAAATGTTTTGGATATATTGATAATTCTCATTTGGTGGAGAATATATTGTCATTGAAAAATTTTACTTCACTCAGAAGGAAATAGATAACTATTTCATGACAACTTTTACTATTCATTCTTTTTGAAGTAATTAAAATATTTTTTTTAATAACCTATTTAATAAAAAAATCATAAAGTTTATAAAATTCTACAATTATCTTGAACTTCAATTTTGCTCTATGATGCCGTTAATTCATTTCATTAGCCACTTTGTATTGAATTAAAATCTCGTTTTTCATGTAAACGAAATACCGAAAAATGAAATTATGAAACGGTCGGTGCAGGGTTCCGTTTTCCATTTGTAATGCTGAACACTAAAATTTAATGAAAGCACCAGCTGTTTTCATTAATATCATTGTTAGGCGTATTAATTAAAAAAAATGACATCGATCCGGGTTTCGGAAAAAAATGAAACACAACATTCGACGTTAGACACGCGTATAAGTTTTATGCAAATATATTTTTTAATTAGAAAATAAACGAAGAAAATTAGAGATATCCTTACAAGTAACGATGTGCCTCAAAGCACTAATTGGAGTTTCTTTTCTTGCCCTAATCCAAAGGCAAATGTTTGTCGAGAATTTTTCTCGAAACGAGGTCAATCTGGATATCACACAGCAGCCTTACACTGATACCGGATATCTGACCTTCAAAGGTTCATACATTAAGACTCGAAAAGGTAGATTGGTATCAGCTTTCAGAGGTATAACCTACGCTCTAACGAGAAGATTTGAAGTGAGTATAAGGTTTTCATTAAATATCTATCCAGAATTTTTGATGCAACTTTTTGACCAGATACAAGGCAGATAATATATGCCATTCAATCACCAATAACCAAATAATAACTGACCAATTTACCACCAGTTTTTTTTTTATTGTTTCTTTTGTCCTTTATTTTCATTAAAACTTATGCTCTTAAAAAGAGAACATTTGACAAATTTTCTGAAAGGGAAACCAACATATTTATCTTTCTTCTTTACAGAAAACTTTTATGAATGATATCAGCTTAGACACTATTCTTTCCTAACGGGATCTCTTAAGCTTAGCCAGGTGTAATTAATTGCTGATATCGCCGCTGTTAAAATTCTGTGTAATTTTATAAGTATATACGTAATCACTTTTTATGGTCGCCAGGTCTTTTCGAGTTTCCTAAAAATAATTTTGTTACATTGCATGCATTTCTTGACGAAAGCGTCAGTTATGTAGTTGAATCAAGTTTATTTAAAAATATAACGTTGTAAATGGTACCTGTGGATTTAGCCTAAAAAACTAGTTAAGGTTTTAGCTTAGCGAAAGGTTAAAAAAAAATCGAGTCCATCAATGCCCCTCAAGCTATATATTTGGTTAGAATAATCAAGACATTTTTTTTTATTTCCGTTATTAACAAAACAGTTTGATTTCTGCATGAAAGATATATATGACAAAACATTGTCTGTAATATTGAAATGGTTATAAAAACAACTTTATTCATTATTAATAAGAATATTAAATAGATATGTTTTCTGAGTCGATACAAATTAATTTAAGGTAATTTTTCCTTCTATACTACACTTGACAAAATTTATTAACTCATAAGCTCTGTTAAATTTTAAAGCTTATGGAATCAGTAGTGGATTTCTAACATCTCACAAAGATTTACCTATTTCTGTGTAAATCCGTGATTTCACTAACATGAACTCACAATTTGTTACAGTTTTGTACCGATAATTTGTTTTTTGTGACTGTTTGCAATGATATAAAACGTTACCGCTATGTTTACTTCGATGTCTAGCCGCCTCAGAGACCTCTATATACAACAAACAAGAGAGTAACAATCGACGCCACCAGAGATGGTAAAATTTGCCCACAAGCGGGAATGTTGCAAGAAACTATGGAAGAAAATTGCCTTACGCTGAACGTTTATAGTATCACATACAACCCATTGCACCCGACGTGAGTCATATAACATGTTGAAAAATTTGTTCTATTGAATATAACATTAATTGAATAGAAGGATGTAATACATTAGTATTCGCTTATTTCAAATGTGGTAGAGTCGTGTTGTGGTCAACTTGGCTGCAGTACAAAATACAGATGTGAAATAACAGCTTCAGCTGTTGCGTTTCGTTGAACGACTGAGAGTTTCAGCAGTTTACGCTGTCTTTCATCAGATATCCAATTCCTGTCCAGGAGGTCGGCAATTAACTGGTGACTCCTCTGAGGTTGCGAGTATCCACGGGCGGCGGTGACTACCTATATTTTGGTGACATGCATGCTCGTTTGCCCCTCGAAAACACTATTAAAAAAAACCGTTTAAAAATTAAAATAAAATGATTAAGTGAAGCGAAATGAATATAGTCTGCTTGTTGTCGTAAATGGATAAATTTTTCATGACAAGCTCTTCTAGCTATCCATAATGAAGTTCTGGTTTTTACGTTTGTCTTCGACAATAGAAATTGGACTTGTTAGAAGCAGAATAACAATTAACACAGCAGAATTGGGATCGTTGTTTAATAAGTGTAGAATGTCCTTGGCAGGTAGAAGTAGAAACATCAATGCCCATAGACACTCTCAACCCCGAGTAGACATCATTGCTTCGTCGGCCTCTCGGGTGAGACAAGGATGTCTGATAGAGAGGGGGTATGTGAAGGGGGATCGTGGCTATGCAGGGGCATGGGCCGCCGAAATTTTCACTCACTGAACGAAACGCAACACCGGACGTTGTTACTCACCGGTCGAGCCGGCCCATTCTCGTGCTGCAGCCAAGAATTTAATACTATAATTAAGTAGCATTTAATATTCGTATTGCGTTGATTGTTATTCATGATTTCAACATAACTCGAATAAACCAATTCTTTCAATTACCTAATCTATGAATATATTTCATTGAACTATGTTTTTGCTATTATCGAACGCCATGACCTTGATTCATTTCAATGTTCCTCTGACTACCCAGTCATCATTATTTTTACTTGCCTTGTTCATAACTGATATGTCGCTGAATGTCTATCTCATATCTCGGAAAACCTTCGAGGATGATGCAATTCCATTATTATTGTTTCGTTTCCGATGAAGGACTTCATCGGAAAATCTTTATCTCTTTTTATTATATATATAAAGAGAGAGAAAGATATATATTTTCATGTATGCGTTGCCATTAAATATAGCTATCACTACTTCGAGGAATATCTCCAAAGTACATGTATACACTAAAACAATACATATAACCTACTGAATTTTTTAGTAAAGAAGAAATAGATATATTTTACTATTTAGTTCATTGTCTTTGCTTTCTAGGGCACACGATCTTCGGCCCGTGATGGTTTATTTCCACGACGGCGCCTTCTACAACGGCAGCGCCCGGAGCGACGTGGCCGGCCCTCAGTATTTACTGGATCGGGACTTGGTGTTGGTGACTGTACAGTACAGAATTGGACCTTTCGGTACGTCACTTTACTGTGTGATATTAAAGAGTTAACTAGTGTGGTCCCAAAATAACCTGAAGTATCAACAGTCAATAATAATGTGGTAGAGTATTTTCGTAAACCGCACACGTATAGAGTTTTCGTCAAAAATTACTCATCTTTTATAGGGTTCAGGAACAACACTTAGGAATGCCCACTTTTTAATTATATGACATTCTCAATGTCTATAAAATAAAGTTTTTAATACAAAATTAATACAACAACATTTACGTATATATACATGATTACCCGTTTCCCGGCCGTTTTATCCTGGGTTCATTTTTTAACAATGATCATTCCCAATCTCTATATGTCGTTATCGGATTCGATTCTAGCCTTCATCTCTATTGCAATACCGGTTCCGATACGATTTTGGTCCTTCATTAGACCTAGCTGCTATTTATTTGGTTTACATACAATTGTCTTTTAAATAAAAAGTAATCTATTAAGAATTGATGGTAATCCGTACAGTCATTTCAAGTGGTGGTCAGGCCAGAAAGATAGATATTTATTCCTTTTTAAATCTATATTTTATTTACTTAACAATAATTTTATTATATATATATATATATATAGGTAGTAAGCTTGTGTATTTGTATAACTGTATAATTAAGGAAATAATGATCAATTAAAATAATATCATGTGAAAGCATGTATAAAAATAAATTCAGACCTAAAAATTTTAAAACGCAAAAACTTACGTTCATCAAAGCACTGTATTGGTCAAGTAAATGTCAACAGCGTCCACATCATCGTGAGAGCTTCTGTAGAATTAGAAATATATGAAGAGTCAACTAATATGAGATTAATCACCAAAAACCTGCCAAGGTCGAGTGGGATTTGTGCACTGAGGGTCCCGTACCACCGTACAATGTATTTATGTTATGTAATTACAAAAAGCAAAGCGAGTATTTCTATTGCGGTACTCTCGTTAGTACACGAAAATAGGAAAATTTTTAAATAGCACTGATTTAATACTCATTACATTATCTTTAACTTAATGAGGATTAATTCTTTTAACTTCATAAAATAGTTTAATGCAATATAAAGGAAAAAAAAAACATGAAAATAGTTGAGAAAATCGCTCCAGTTAATCGGTTTCGCAAAACTTAAAAATACGGTCCCTTTTAGCCTTTTTTAAGCTTTATAATAACAGCAATTAGTTTGCTATTAAAAATGGCTGTCTAATTCGGTGTCGTTAAATTATTATTAATGGCAAATATAATTAAATAGTAGACCTCTCACAAATAGTCGCGGCCCCTAGTAGTAAGTATATATACACACACACACACACACACACACGCAAACACACAAAAACACACATATGTGTATGTTTATGTGAGTGTGTGTGTGTGTGTGTGTGCGTGCGTACGTGTGTGCGTACGTGTGTGTGAGTGTGTGCGTGTGTGTGCGTGCGTGTGTGTGTGTGCGTGTGTGTGTGTGTGGGTGTGCGTGTGTATGATTGTATTGTACATAAACCATGCCAGGAAACATGCAATGTTAGCTGTCAAATTGAATTTATTTACAGGTTTTTTGAGCACCGGCACTGTGGATTCTCCAGGAAACTACGGCTTAAAAGACCAGGCCGTGGCCTTGCAGTGGGTGAAGGAATACATAAAACATTTCGGAGGAAATCCCGATTGCGTCACGATCGCTGGCAGCGGCGCAGGCGCTGAGAGCGTAGCGCTGCATATGGTGTCTCCTATGTCTGCAGGTATTTGAACTTGTAGTTGTTATTTGCTGTCGATATTTTTGAAATACAGATTGAAAGAAGTCAACATTTTATTGAAGACAGCACTTTTGTCATTGATATAAACCCACGCTTATTTACTAGAAGTGTATATAGGTAGAGACTATAGATTTCTATGTGGTACATTTAACATACTGTTTACATAGTGATGGTCATGAAAATAAAAACAAGTTAAGGTCTCCAATATACGCTTAATTTTAGAGCACACGAGCGCTCTCAAAATCGTGAACATCAAAATTGAACGCTTACTCAAGGATTACGTTTTTGCTCCCTTTGCCCCGACTATGCAAAGAATTACAAATGCTATATAGCAATCTTTCTGTTAACAAATGTTCAGTGTGCTCTATATACCGTATTACATTTATAGTAATAATATCATATTTATGTAACGTATAGCTTGACGCTGTATGCTATATGGGTTAATAATTTATTACAAATTATATATTAAATTCATTGATCATAAGACCGTAGTCATAAGACTATATCACTATTTAGTGTCAGACACTAAATAGTAATATAGTTCTCGTCCTAACAAATCCATCGAGTCCAAATACGACAGGGTGATGTCATGTAGTTGGAGAGATGTCATAGTTACCTTCCGGCTTCATCATCAGACCCTGGACACTAAATAGAGATATAGTTCTCGTCAAGACAATTGTGGAGGTGCTGCGGCCATAATTGTGATCCGCCATGAGATTAGCTCGATGGTATCATTACATACATTGTCACCGAGCTCACACAACTCCGCCAATTTTCAGCTTAACCAGCTTCGGTTCAACCAGCAAGTGGTTAAAAAAATACTTTTCTAATTTTGTCACAGACAACTTATATATAAACATTGCGAGTTGAATAAAAGCTTGTAAAAATGACTACCAGTAAGACTTGCATATCATTGCTTGCAAATAGTTATCTACATTTGAGAGCAATTTTAGATCAATTTACATGAAGATATCGCCTTTCCTTTCAATCTTATACAACATTACAATATATTTTTACATACAACATAACATTATAACAACAATACAATATACTACGTATATTCTTTACATTTTTACTTTTTTTTTACTAAATAACATTATGAAACAGTGAATATTTTTCGTCAAACATTTCTTATATAAATTACATTAAACATTTTATACAATGACATTCTTTTGTTTTGTATTTAGTTAACTTTGTAGTGTAACTCAAAACTGACCAAAAACTTTGGTTAGTTTAGTGGTCAGTTCTTGTCGATTGGCATTATTTAAGTGTACAATAAAGTTGTGTCTTAGTTTTATATTTCAGTTATCTCTGTGAAATCATTTCAATGAAAATTGAAAAACCAAAAAATAATTGTAATTGGATCAAGACTGAATTGTATAATATGTAACTGCTATATTTTTACAATACAAATTGATTGTTATTTTTGTAATACCAAAATACTTTTTTGTTTAGATTTATTTCATCGAGCGATAATGATGGGCGGCTCTCCTACCGCACAAGACTCATTGCCAACAAATCAGCTCGACTTGGCGAGAAGGCTTGCAGACTCGGTCAACTGTCCAACCGATAAAGCAGAAAACATCGTCGACTGCCTGAAAGAGCGGCCATATCAGGCACTGGCCGATTCGCTGTCCGCATTATATGTAACAAATTTTTTCTTAATACCTTTGGCATACCATTCTTTTATGCAAGGAGTCTTATTATGAAATACCATCAATAATCAGTATGTTAACATCATTAGTTTTAAACTAGGATTATATTTTTGCATATATGTGGTGTACAAAAACATGACCTAAACATCTCTAAGACCATTATTAAATATTGACGTAATAAATATTGTCGGATTCTGATCTATGACTCTTGCGTTCGCTCTTGGATAGTGAACAATGAAGGCCGTGTGCATGTTGATGTTATCATCGAATCATGATACCAAATAATCCAACGATTTGACAGCGTGTGACGTTCAAGATGATTAAAAATACTTTAAAAATTTTAAGGACGGTCCTAAAAAATAAAGAAATTGTGGATGAAAACTTTCGTACTGCAATCGCTCTTTAAAGCCTAAGAACTAACTTGTATGCAAAATAGTTCTCCATGCAAACACAAATTTTAAATTGGTTTTGTCTGAATGCTTAAAATTATTAGTGTGGACGTCCGGGTGGTTGGAAAACATCCCGCATAATATATTAACATGTAATGTAAACGTATGTAGGTATTTTTTAAAAAGTATAGCTTCATAACAATTTACGTTAAACAGATTTTCGGTGACATGAACCGGGTTCAAACCGAATATGGTTTCGATAGCTAAACGACGATTTCCTTATTTTGCTAGCGTACTAAGCATACGCAAAAGTACATGCACAAAATATCACTAAACGACAGAAGCAATGCATATGTGTAATTACATCTGACATAAGGTAAAGACAAATGTCTAGGCGAATTAGATGGCTTGTACCATTACAGTGATGTTGATTTATTCTGTCAGACCTTAATCGTTGCTTAGCAATGTTAAGTTTGCCTACCCTTTATATTTATGCTGACTATCTATACTATATCGTTTTCATACTGAAGCGCCAAATTATTTTAGTAGACATTAATAAGTGCTTTATATTTCAGAAATTTGGGTATGACCCTGTGCACATTTGGAGGCCAGTGGTGGAACAAGATTTCAATCAGAGCAGATTCCTGACAGATCTGCCGGAGAGATCAA
Organism: Eumeta japonica; assembly: GCA_005406025.1. Taxonomy (NCBI): domain Eukaryota; kingdom Metazoa; phylum Arthropoda; class Insecta; order Lepidoptera; family Psychidae; genus Eumeta; species Eumeta japonica. The sequence goes on from BGZK01000021.1 coordinate 948,269, forward strand.
TGGAAGCTGGACTGCATCAACGCGTACCGCTAATGATTGGACGAACGGAGTTGGATTACGCTTGGAGAGCTTATTGTGAGCTTACCTATTTTTAATTTTACGTTCGATGTCATAGACAAGTTTTTTATGATTATAATGTAAATAGCAATATGAATTCTCGCTTATATCCCAGAAGGGTAAGCAGAGATTATAGATTTCCACATGGTACGATCCTTCCATGTCTCTCTTGCTCCGCAGACATCCATCAATCTTTTCACACAAGCTCATCGGTCTGGGGTGCTTAAAATTTGGCCCATTTTAATATTCCACCACTATGGTCTGATATAGTAGCAAGCAAGAAAAGATGAGCAACCCTTGCTCACCTTTCCTTGCTTGCCACTATACCACCGTCGCCCCTCAACATCTCTGACGAGACCCTATCATACCTGCCAGCTCTTCCAATTATCATATGTTTTAACGTTTTCGTAATTCTATCCCTCGTAATTTTATTTTCATCGTCATTAATATGTTCAGTTGCATTAACACTTTCGCCTGTAACTGCTACAGGCAAAAACACTTTCAAAATGATTCTTCCAGCAATTTTTCACATAACTTTTCTCGTTAAACATCCATCGTCTCTAATTAAATTGATACACGATGTCTCGGAATTGTTCCCGGTCTTTTTCAACATATTCCAGTAAAGTTTTTGGTTTGCCCAAAAATTATTCGAGAATCTCATGTGATAGCTTTCTTTTATTCTACTCCCATTTCTTTTAACACATTCTTCAACTCTCATTTTGCATCCTTATATGTGTTTCCAACTCTTTTTAGTTTATATTTCAAACTGTCCATTCTTTGCACTCTGTGGTTGACCTTTGTGAACAATACATTAAATTACATTTTTTTATTTTCACGGACTAGTTTCCTCACTTTAAAATTACGCGATTCATTATTTTTTTACAATCTTTTACTTTTTTACAAGCATTACTACTATAAATAGATTCCGTTACCTTTCGCAATTATTATGTTCTAGACGTTTATACGGTGTTTTTCAATCACCCTCATTTCCTATTTTTTACATCTTGATCCTGAATCTTACCCGCTTGTACTAATACAAGCAGGTAAGATTATCACGGAACTAAATCTAAATCTAGTTCCGTTGTAAACATTTTCGTATCATGTTACAACGCTGGCACAAAGCTTTAATTTGACAGACCACTAAGAAGTGGTCTGTGCCAACGTTGATGCCACGGTACACTCGTGTATCCATTAACTTTACATTACAAACTGTCATCCAATTAGTCTGTTATGCTTTTGTCTTTGCCTACGAGTGTATCTTTCTGTGGTCAAACAAAGTGTTTGTTGCACACAAACTCTTGGCTCAGACGAGAAGGCAATTACCATTGTCATAAGTAAATTTATTTTACTTTATCCGAAATACCAAAAAAAAGGTTGCACAAAATCATAATTTTTGACATGATTTAATCCTGATCATAAAAAGATCGAAGTTGATAGTAAAAAAAAAGTTGTAATGTAATTTCATCAAAAGTGGCATGTTTCCTGAAGGTATAAGTAAGGAAATGTATAGGAAATACATAGTATGTCAAATTTTGTTCAAAATTCTCATGTTATATAATGGCGTAATACCACCCACGCTTTGAGACCTACACTGAATTCATAGATTAATCAAATGCATAGCCTTTTAACGAAATAAAATAAAACATATAAAAACATTTGAAATCACGAAAAAAAAAATAAACAACGCGAAAGAAATTGATAAATAAGCTTATGAATATTTATATAACTCAAAAAAAAATATATATTTGTCAAAAACATTGTTTCGATGTCAAGAAAAAAAGTTGATTTTGAAAAGTCCTTTATTTCCATGATTGATTGGTTTTACTTTACTTAAATATTTTCATGATTAAAAGATCCCTAAAAAAGCACCTTAACCCCTATAAATAAATATATTTCTGTCTTCTGAAAGAAAAACTAACTATGAGTGGGAGCGTTTAAAAATCAATTTAATAGATTTTAACTTACAAATAGACTGATAAATACGAAAGAGTAATTAATACGGGGAGTACGTCAAAAAAAAAATTTGATACTAACTAATTATAATGTTTATTACTAATACTTATGTTTTCAAAGTATTCACCGTGAGCAAGTAAGTATACATTTTTCCATGAGTTTAAACTGTTTGATCGATCGTGCGTCCGATTTTGCTTTGTGTCGCGTAGTTGTATAAACATGTTTCCTTACCAATAAGTCGTATCTTCATTCTTATCATTCTTGTATTTTCATTCTCGTCTTCGTCGAATGTCTCTACCATAAATAGGCACCAATTTACCCTTTAAGATTTTCTCCGATGACTGCAGCTGACGACCAACCTGTTCTCGCTTCGTCTTCAAAGCTTTTCTGTCCCCTTTTAAAATCAGCAAACCAGTTAAGAACTGTTGCTCGTGGACAAGCAGACTCATCAAAAGTAATAAGATCAAATTAAGAAAGTAAAAGATTCCAATGTGTGCAAAGAAAGTATACCTTTTTTTTTTGTAATCATAAATCATAATGCGTAAATCACATCGAGCGAGTTCCATTGCTGCAAGTAATTTAATACTGCTTATTTACAAGTAAATAAGCAGTATTTTAAAGAAAAAAATATGTGAATTAAAAAATATTCCTTTTCAAATTTATCCCTAAATAATCAATAATTACGATGGCGTATAACTTGCCAGTGTCAAATTATTGAGTAAAGAGTATCTAATTACTTTTGGTGTACCCCTCATATTTTTTAGATATTTATAGACATTGTTTTATAGTGATCATCAACGATCCGGCACTGCTAAAAGAAATGAACGAAAAGTGGGCTCAGAAAGCACAAACATCGCTGGAATTGGGACGAGTTAACGAGACCACAGCTCAAAAGATTGCCACAGCTCTTAGAAAATACTATCTGGATGATCAACCTCTGACGAGAAATGAATTGAGTGCAAGGAGACTAGGGAGCGCCTATGCTGACGCCCTTACCGGTTATCCCATGTACAGGTGAATGCGATTCTAGAAAATTCTTTAATTCCATTAGAAATTCTCTGTAATCGCTGCTTATTAAAGTTAAAAAGCCCATTAGAAAACGTTTCATTTCGATCATGATTTTCGTTGCATGTTATTGTTGCTCCATTAAAGATGTTTTTATTTTAATATTAGGTATAGTTTGCGACTTCATCCGGAGTGGATTACAGACTTATATAAAACTTAGTTAACAGGTTGTAATCCAAGCTATCAAACTGTAAAGATGAACTAAGAAAATTTGTTCAATGGTTTTTGCGAGTAGCCACAATAAACAAAGATACAGAGAGAAAGACAGAAATTCCAAAAAATGTTGAGTTCAGGTCTCTCTCATTGTTAATTTATTCCAAATGCTTTTTCAAAAATATTTTTAATTTATAGAGACAGCCCCGTTTACATTTTTACTATACCATGTTTTAGATCACTGTTTTTATTTCTTTTTTTTTTCATTTCAGCAAAGATTTCTTGATAATTCTTTTGTCACGCTTTTCAGTATTTTTTTGGAAATATAACAGCTAAACCGAAGTAATTTAATTTTTTTTAAATGTCCATAATAGTTCGAATAGGGTTATAAGGGAAAGAAAATGTAGAAAAATTACCCGGAAAATTTTCAAATTTGGGAAAATTAAAAGTGCTTTTTTTCTAAGGCAATTTTGTATGAATTCATGACCGTAATTCATGATTCAAAAGATACATGTATATACGTAATTCTTTTTTGTTCGGAATCAGAATTAAGAGCAGAATTAAAATTGATATCGTTTGATATAAAATTTGAAGGAATTAATGTACAATAAATTATTGTTTATATGTTTGTCATCTATGTATGTCTAAACCATTTATTCGATTACGATGAAATTTTGGTGATATGCTTGCTGTACACACGCACAACAACTACCACCAAAAAAAAACAACCACCATTTGTTGTCTATTTCATCCGCGTATTTGTACTCTTTAACCGAATTATTGGACCGCTACTAAAAAATCTTTCAATAATAATAGATAGCAACACTAATCCTAACGAATTTTTCTCCCCGGCTTCATTTCACGAAATGGGGAACAGAATCGTGACCGGGACGAGATCAGCATTGAAAGTGGGACCCGGGCCGAAATTGAGAACGGGACTATGGTTCAAAACAAGTGCGGGTGAAGAATTAGAATAAAAAGTGCAAACGGGATCGGTATCGAAAGCTATACGAAACTAGATATTAAGTTCGTTTTTTTTTCTTAGTACATGGAAAGAAAGACAAACACATTGTCGCTCTCTATAAAGCTTGTACTTTGCAATGAAAAGTACCTACGTCAAGGTTAAAAAATTACTTTTGCCAACAAGTGTAGGTTGATTGTTGAATAGAATACTCAAAGCCTACTTAAACATACTTCTATATATATGTAGACAAGTACATAAAAAATATTTTTATGTACTGTTATGTATTATTACCGTTAATAATCAATATATTAGTCTACTTGTTACATTTAAAAGTAGACAAGAAAAAAAAAATAGTGTACTATGCATGCTTCTAGGAGGTATGGAGATTTGTGTATTTAAACTAACAAACAGACGGAAACAGTTCTTAAAACACACTTTTGTTGTTTTCTATTACACTCCCTATATCATCGCAATCAGTTTTGATAAAATATTTTCAATGTACAGACATTGTGGTTCCACAGCATTTTATATATATAGTTGTTTGGGACTTTACTAGAGAGGTGTCAAAAGTTTGTAAAGTAATTTTTATTGAATTCCGCCATGACGTACTCCCATAAAACGGCCATTAATTAAAATTGTACATAATTTGAAAAATCTTATAACTGAATAATTGTTGGTGACCGCAATTATTGCATTTCTTAACGTTGGAAAAGCGAAAGTAGTTTGAGAGCGCACAGTATTTTTATTTACACAAATAGCCGCTGTGAAGTTTGGTAGGTTTCAATTAGTTGCTAAATAAAAATGTTAATTTTTAAAAAAGAGATGAATCTGTTTTTTCCCATGATTGTTTATCTGCCTACCTGCACATGATATTTCTGTTGTGTGATTGAGTAAGTGATGTTCCATCCGTATTCTTGGCTTATTTTCCAGATTGGTGAATTTGATGACGAAAGACCACGTATTTAGTGACAAAATCGAAAATGGTGTGTACTACTACGAATTCAATTATCGAGGAAAATATAGTCACTTTTACCACAAGGACACTGGCAGAAGCATCGGTACGTTATTGTATCGGATTTGTATCGGTCCACTATTACATTCGACCTTCAACACGCACGACTTCTCACAATTTTTATTTCAGATTTAAGGAGTTCGACCCTCAACGCTGGTCCAGTGCAACTCGGGAGTAGTTAGAGCCTTTGGTCACCGTATCGGCGACAATGTCAAGGACCGACAAGCTAACGTGTTCTTCGAGACACGGAGCGAACGGTCTAATTTTCCTTAAGTTGAAAAGTTATTGGTCAATTTCACGGCGGTCATGACACACAGTACCTTTAAATATAAAGGCAATGCGCTCGCGCTGACGCCGCCGGTCCTCGGGTATCGTAAAGTTTTTTATCTAGGCCTATATTCTGTTCTATTAAAAGAGCAATTTCATTATATAAGCTTCGATTTCCGTTTTCGAAAACGGCTCTAACGATTGTGAAGAAAACTTTTGATTACGTCAAAGCTTTGCTTCTCAAGTTTATTTATTGTAATTGTTGCCGTATTTAGTGTCTTCTGAAGCGCGTGTACCGCATACAGGGACGATGCGTCAGCGATCGCGCGACGGGCTCAGGCTACACACGGCACCTTCCCAGAACGCGGCCCGGGAACAAATTGATAGGCTTATATGGTGAGAAGCGCAGGCCGATGTTCCGAGGGAAGTTATGACATGATCGGCGGCCAATAGCAATGCCCTCGCTTCCACTCGTATGCGCCACAGCGCCAGTGGCGATCCCGACCGCCATCGTCAGTCTAGTTCAGGGTCCCTGTCAGGCAGCTCCTCGCCAAAAGTCGCCGGTCAACTCTCACTATATGGGTCACCAGTACTTAGTATTTAATTAAGTGATAGCTAATAAGAAACAAATTAAACCTATGATTGGAGCCAGTTACTTTATTTTAAATTAAACGAACACGCCAACCGAACTCACATCTTCTTTTTTGGAATTTTCAGGTATTTAAATTATTTCTCGACAACAAATGACACTACACGATATAGACTAAACATGACACTACATAAATAGAATATGTACCAATAGTCTATTTTGCTGGTTAAGTTGTGGGAAAATAAATGTAGGGAACTTTTCCTTTAGGAAGTTATCACAATCCCACGGCAAACTGAAAATACGCTGAGCGAAACTCGATTGGCGTGATACGACATAAATGTGAAGTAAATAATTATTTAAATGTTTTTGAAAGTTCTGCCGTAAAGGCGAATGGCCGTTATGAATTTATAATACCCGATTATAACTAAAATCAGTTCAAGGCCGTAGCCGTTCGTGATTATTTTGGCAAGTTTGTAATATTCTGAAGTACAATATAAATAATATTTCATTTGACATTTTCTGAGAATGAAGTTAATTTACATTATTAAAATATTACCATAGCCATGCTAAAATATTGCAAAATGGACTTTTAGAAAGTGAAATTAATAATACAAAAATCATATTACTAGATGGATAGTTTTAAAAGAAAAATTAATTTTAAGTTACAATTGATTTTCCAAATGATTTATTGTTTTCGAAATAGGCACAGCGAATTTAGCATTCTTCTTTAAGTAAATATTTGTTTAGGCATATCTTTCTTGCGTTATCAACTTCTCAATAACACTGAAATTGTCTTTTTGAACATTTTTATTTCATGAGTATTTCTTTTTATTTTATCTTTTTCAAGAAATTCAATAATGCTACATTACTTATTCGTATTGGATATTCTTTCCGAAGGTGCTGTACACGGCGACGAGTTAATCTATATTTTGGGGATGCCAGCAAGGTTCCCGCTCATCATGGACGACAATTCTAACGACTCGCTCATGGTTGCCGTGATGACGGAGAGGATATACCTGTTTTGTTTGTCTGGGTAATGATATGGCATGATGTCCCTTTCACAGAGTTTTTTTGTCACTTTTTATACGTGTTTTTTATACGTGTTTGAACTTCCAATTGGCTATTATTATTATTATTTTTTGGGCTCGTTGAAAATATTTGAAATCAATGGTGACATTATGGTCTCCGTTCAAAGTCAATGTCATGAACGTGGGCGGCGGTCACCACCTACTCTCCAATGGTTTGTGTGCTTGTTTGCTCCTTGCAAAAAATTAGTTATAAAACGTTTAATTATATCTGACTGAAAAAATAGCTGCTACCCAACAAAGCAATTGAGATGTTAGAAACGGCTCTTTCTTATGAGAAGGCTTTTAAATATTGTCTCAAGAACCGCGTATGCGCTTAAAAGTTGCAGATTATGATTATTAGATTATCACCATTCACGTCAATGTGATCAGAGGCAAATATGTTTCTTGCAACAGACGATAAATATCAGTAGATATCGTTATCCCATTTTAATGAAATGTTATGTTTCAGAAACCCAAATTCAGAATCGGCAGGTCAATATTTGCCATATTGGATTAAATATAGAAAAGATAGACACGCTTATTTAGACATAGACCTAAACTCTACGGTAGCAATGGGATTGAATGAAGACAGCTACACGAAGTTATGGGACATGTTTTATTGAAACCGCAGAAAATAGGTGATGTACTCGCTGTCGAATACAATGCCGGTTGGAATAGAGGATAGTTGGCGGCTCGTGTGATATAAAAAAGGACCTACATCGATAGCGATAATTTAATGGTGATCAACGTAACTCCTTGAAATCATCGATGTATGTATGAAATGTTGTTGGAAATTGATTTTCACGGTCAAAGTAAAAACGGTGGTTTTTCCCCGGTAGAAGAAAAAAAACATTTTAGCAACGGTAGATGTAAAATGACGCTAATGGTGTTACACGGATTTGCTTTAATTTGTCCGGAAAAAAAAGCGATCTGACAAATGACAAGCGCAACGGTTCATAGACTAAAAGACGAGTCTATATAAAATTAGATATTGTTACTTTACTAGTTAAACTATAGTTGTTGTTTTTTTATTATTGACATAAAAGTATAGTTATATTATTATTGAAGTTATAGTTGTGTTATACTTCTCTACTGATATTTCTATATTGCATCATAAGTATAAAAAAGTATATTTCGTTATTTTTCGCATTGTACATTATATTAAATGGTGTTAAATAAAGATTTCGGTATTTAATGCTACTGCTTTTGTTTTCCTTTTACAATCTTATTTTATTTTTTTTATGAAATAGATTCACAATTATAATAATAAACAAAATTGTTTATTATAGTCTACAGAAAAGTGGGCATCCTTTTGCAATGTAAATTTAAAATATGTAATAATTCACAATTATGAAAATGAAAATTATTTATTAATTCATTAGTCAATTATTACACATTTGACATTGTTACCAATAAAGACAGATTTTATTGTTTACATTACTTATTCTTAATATAAAAATAATAATTTAATTTTCAGAATCATATTAGAATATCACAGTTTATTCTCCGCCATTTAGGTTTAAAAGAAGCTTTGGACGTATAAATGCCAAATTTTGATTTATTATGTTATTATTTAACCACCAACTGATTAACATGATCGACTTACCTTAACGTCACATCATTAAAATTAAAATATCATGCCATAATGTATTATTAATTTATAACAAAACATCATATTGTAAATGACCAATCAATTTTGGACAGAATTTATTTAATTTGACTTTTCATTGCCATCATTCGGTAATGATTTGTTATAAAAATTTTTATCAATTACAGAAATCATTTCGACTAAGATTTTGCACTCGTGTAGGTATAATCGTATAAGATTTTGTGTACGTTTTTACCGTTCGCGAAAGTAATAAAATTGTTAATAGTTTTTCGGACATAAATCATCATTTGGAAGATATAGACGGATCTTGACGTCAACATTTTTCTTCGAAATAATCATTATATTTATCATTATAAATTATTATTAAAACTAGTTCTAGCTAAAAGCCCTTTTTGTGCTCCTTTGCAATTTTCGAATTCTCTCACCGACTCTTGAGTAACCCATAAAATAACAATAGACTACCGAATGATCATATATATACACACACATATACATAAATACACACACACACACACACACACACACGCACGCACACACGCACACGCACGCATGCATATATATATTAAGATCGTTGAAGATAATTTATAGAGATAACATGCTTTATTTGTTTTGAAGTATAAACGCCATTTGTTCCTAAAAATGTAAAGTATCAATATGGTATTGTCAAGTCAGCATAAAAGCTATATATGTGAAAACTTAAGAGCTTAGTTTAATTAGCCGTTTGTCAGATATAATTGTATTAATTATGTGAAAAATATGTAGCATAAAAAAAAACTTGGCAATAATTTTATTTTTTAAAATGAATCACTAGTAAGTATCTTATTCCCTTTCGCCACTCGGATACTTAAATAAATTTTTTCTAGAAACAAGAAAAAGCCTCCAGCAACACGATCGCAGCCGAATAAATCAGCTAGAGTTTCGAATGATAGAAGAACCGCAGCTTTTTGCTGCGCCGTCTGAAAAGATCGTCAACAGAAATTAGTTCTGGTTGACATCTAATCTGCGTCCGATTTGAAATGTTAATAAGCCGTCAAAGCGTGCCAGAAATACTCCTCTGACTAATTGCGTTCCTTTACGGCCGGCGACAATTGATATATGCACCCTAACGCCTCTTGATATATGCAATTAGCTGGGGAATTTCGTCGCTCAGGGTTGCCATTGCACGTCACTAAATAAGTGGTATTAAGTTAATGATATCGCGTTTTAAAACCTATTCGTGAAATAAGATTGGCAATTTTGGAGATCTTCTAAATAATGTAGTGTATATTTTAAATATCTCATTTGTTTTGAATTATATGAATTTGTTACCTACGTAGTGAAAAATAAATATGCCGGCGGCGGAACCCTGTCGGAGTTTTCTTCGATATAAAATTTCAGAGTATGAAATAAAATCCAAGATTTAAATCTAATATTTTAAGAAGAATATTTGTTTATTAAAAATTAGATGCAAAATAGTAAATTATAAAATATAAGAAAATGCTAAAAAAATCTCTAGGACGGGACGTAACTCCTTTTCGTTAAGTTACAATTTCTACTGCAAGGCAAGTTAAGGAACTTTGTTTCAAAACATAGAAATCAAAATTAAGTCGTTTTACTAAGATTGTTAACTTAAATAAAATGGCATTTTCTTTATAATTCAAAATTAATTTATACTATTTAAAAATACCCATTATTATGTTACAAATTAAAAACTATGACACTTAATTATGAAATACAATAATTATAACAATATATACGTATTTCAATTCATCACCCGATGTGGTGACTCTACATATGGATGTGTTCCGTTTTGCGCAGGAAATAGTACTTTCATGTCATTGAACATAAGGGTTAGTTTTGCTTAGTACACGGCAACGAATAGTAAGGAATAGATCTACAATGAGTGTTTGCTCTGCGAGGGGACGATTTTGAGAGGGCTCGATGCACACTCGAAGCGATAAATCATCGGTCGCCGTCGAGCGGTCGGGCGGTTGTTTGTGACAAATTATTTTACCGCCACCTAGTGAAGCATCGGAGAACTAGCTATAATCTTTATTATAGATAATTGAGTGCTATTAACGGGCTTAATTTCTAACGCTTGCATTCAAAGAAGAAAAAACCAAACAGTCGATCCTGTTCAGCGATGATTATCTGTCTGAATTCCCAAAGGGTCGTTTGAGAACATCGGCAGATGTGGCCCTCGGCCCCCACGAAACAAAAGACGGGTTGTCTTAGTACCGTTTAAAATATTTTCCGTTTTGATTTAAAATCCAATCTTTATTAAAATCTACGATAGAGGATTTTCTCATCAAAAAATAAGCTACATTCCTTCAATTATTAGATCACTTGCTACGCGTTAAATGTTCTTGGGTTAAATAAGAGCCATAAATTTCTTATAAAATCCACATCAAAACCATTGACACTTACGACTGGTTTTCTTCATAATTCTCTTCTATCATTTATGAAGTATTTCTTAGCTATCTTTTGTGTCAGTGCTGAGAATTTTTTCTCGCATCATCACTTTCATGATATTTCTCTTACTAATGTCGAAGGTATCAGTCATTGCCATAGGCGCGAATAAATAAATATAACGAATCATTATTACGTCACGAGTAATAACGATCCATTATTTTAGTTTCATGTTTGAAACGATCACGAACTCTTACAACAAATTCATCTGTGTCCTTAAATAGCTTTATTTGTACCTTTTAGCACATCGATGAGATTTCCAACAAACGATTCAAGACAGACTAAATTAACGAATAGTGCCCAACGGTTTACGGCATTATCAATATTTAATATACAAAACGGAGCGAAAAAAACTCATAATCGCAACGTACCTACTCATAGTTGGTTCTTTTCGTAGCACCGCCAATATAAAACCTCTCTTAGTGACTAGTCGAAATTATCGAAATTGCACGAACCACGTTGCCCGGTGCACGGTTTTCCTTACCAGCGATCCTTCAAAATACACCGTCCATTGCTTGAAATTGATTTTGGTAGTCCCAAAATAAATTTCAAGCAATGGAAGTCGTATTTTAACTGCGGGATGGGGATAGTGGAGTGTGTTTGTGTTCAAAGTACGAGTCGCCAATGTTCCTCGGCGGATGTACAATATTGATCTAAATTTAGATTTAATTTTGTTGTCTTATTTACATTTTTAAAGGCAATCGTATAAATAGTTAATTGTTTGATGATGATGGTGGGCAAAAAAAGATGATCCATTTATTCTAACGATTTTCTTAGCTTTAACTTCCTACGTATCGTTTCTTCTCAGTCAGCTATGTTTAGAAATCAGTATCATCATATTCAACCTTATTCATAAACATTGAATACCACATTGATTTAGGAAGCTTTTGATGATAAACGTCATAAATATACGTGCGTGTGTGTATACACATATACATCATATAATATTCTATACAGATATATATTGCATTAGCTTTCCGCTCGCGGCTTCGCCCGCATGGAGACAGAATGTATTTCTTTCATCGATCTATATTTCTAATTCTGATTATGGCACTGATCCTCATTGTGATTCCGGACACGCTATTAATTCCTAGATTCCAATCACTGTTCCATATTCCAATTTGGCCCTGGTTACATTTTTAATTTTGGTCCCGGTTTCGGTCACGATTTCGCTCCATACCTTGTTTTCATTTTGGACGAAGGTGGGCCTAGCGTTGAAACAAAATACAGCCTGTATTCCTCGGGGACGGTATAGGTTTCTATGAATTAAAGAATTTTTGGAATCGATCAAGTTGTTCGTTTCAATTCTTTTCGTAGAACTTTCAAAACGATCGGTAAAGAACTTTAGGAGATTTGTGATTTAGAAGAAATGAACATTAAATTCTTATATTATAATAGCGGCCGCCTGCCCACTTAGGTGGGCGTAATATATAAATTTGGCAATTTTTTATATTATTTAAATGTGCCCCGGTTTTTCCCCCGCGGCCATAGATTAGAATGAATTCCTTCATCTTCTGTAGCGGCTGATTTTGCTATTAACTATGATCGCGTTCACGGTCATATTCTCGACGTCAATTCTGGTTCCATGGTCGGGTCCAGTCTCTCTCCTGCTTCCGATTTCAATGCCGGTCTCGATACCAATCTCGGTCCTCATTTGGGCATCAATAATACTAATAAAAAATACATTTTACATTGAAACAGACATGGAAACGACAACGATGTATAAATGTTATTATTACTGGTATTTATATATTTTTTACATAAAACGTAATGTCGTCATATGTATAATATAATATTATCTTATTATATTATTCTTAAATCCTATTTGAGAACATATATACCTTTATTCAAAATTTGATTACAATCGCCGTCAGTATATGACAAATATTCATACAAACATACTTTTACATTTTTTTAATTATAAATGGCCCGTAACACCTACAAACGATTCCGCGTCGAATGGTCAGTCTTATATTGATACGATCAGTAGTTTTTACTTCATTGAGTCTCAAAAGATTATGTATATATATAGATGAATCATTCCTATTGGTATCCATGTTCTATTGTGTTACATGTTTGTTATTTGTCATTAAATAAGAACTTAATTCATAATAATACGTACGATTAATAAAAATATCGGAGTAACGGAGAATAGCATAGTAATGTATTAACAGATAACGAGACAGAACTGTTTAAGTTTTTATTTCTTCACTTCTAAACATTAAACGGAATTAGAATAAAAATATATTACACCAATTAAAAAAAAAGTTGACTTATACGACTTTGCCAGTCAAATTTTCTTATAATTTTTATATCAATCTACATTTTTCAAAAATTCTTTGTAATGCTTAGATACGACGAAGATAAAGTGCTTCAGCTCTCATGTACGTTGAACGCCGGGTGGTGAACTAGGCCTCATTTGTACTGTCATGCTTTTATATTTTTAGCGATAACATTGCTTTGTGAAAATGCGACTTTGATCCAAACAGACCACTCTTAATCAATATTGTCATATTTTTTAATTATTGATTTATGTATTGCAATATAGCGATTATGCAAAAAAAAAAAAAAAAAAATAGACGATAGTCTAAAATACAGTGTTATTTAATTGAAGTGTTCTCAAACCTATAGCATTAATAGTTTTTTTTTTAATGCACCCCCATCAAAGGCAACGGACCTGCCCACGGAGCGCGTTACGCCGCCCATCAAACTGTCATGCCGCCGCCGGCAGAGGAATTTTAATAACCAATTTGTGTTTAACAAATCCGCCTTTTTTCCACAAAGGCGCGACAAAATTATAAACGACGTCTTCTGCTCGCCTTAATTGAACGAGCCGTTGATAAATTGTTTTAAGGTTAGCGACACACTGCACCTGCCCTATATTTCTGCATAGGTGTATCTGATCCAAATATATTTTAAATATAGAAGGATAAGCCATATTATGGATGGTTTGTTTATAATTCGTTTGCATGGGATTTCAAGGGATATGCGTTTTTAAACAATTTGTGCTGGATTATTTTTTTTATTTCAAGCCATTGTTAATCAAAAGATTTGTTTGATGATGAACCCGGATTCAATACTCTCTATTTAGGTTTGTTCGCGTAAAAGATGCGCATGTTGAACACCTGATAAGTTAAAAGAGAATTTCAAACTTCAAGTCGAGAAAAACCACACAATCCAAGTCAAATATAAAATCATTTGGATGACTATTATAATTCTAAATTAGTTAAACTGTTTTTTTGTTCAAAGTTTAACGGAACTTTAAACAAAAAACTAATAAAATAATTATATAAAAAAACAACAAAGCAGCACCGTATACATGATAGCAGTGTAACTTTTAAAATTAGAAATGTTATTATTGATCAAATTTTGATAATTTTAATATACTTATATAATAACTCTTCACTGATATAATCAAAAAATCACAAGACAAAAACATGAAAAACGTATGTAATCACAAAACACAATGATAAATATTAATTATACGATTCGTGGTACCTACTTGAGCTGCTAATGTTTGTCTGATACGTAGTATCTACAATACGCGCAAGCGCGACACTATTATATTCTATATCTAGCTTTGTTACGTTATGTATACGTGCTCTCCTTTGCTTCGTTTGCGAGTCGTCGGAACGTATCTATAGGTATCTTTGTCCTTCTCTCCGCGTTATTTCCTTCTACTCTCTCACGTAACGAAATGTGCCTAAACGTGACGCATCCTTAAATTTCACTCTCTGTTCTCGTACAATTATTGATTACCAAATCTTCATCTAAGAAGCAATATATTATTTTTTTTTCGGAAAATATAAAAACGACTTTTTTGTAACCCATTTATAAACTATTTAGAAACAATATAAGGGTTAAAATTGATGTCCTTTTTCTTTTATTAAAAAAAATTCATTTTTCTCAGGCACTACTCAGATCTCAGACTATTGTATGATCAACTTTAAGAATTTCAAAGAAGTTTATAGATACATATATACATAGTGTAAACGTATGTTTGTTTACACTCAAAAAATTTGCAAACACATTAGATGTATGGTAAGCTGACTGAGAACCATAATTATTTTGTATTTGTTATATGATTAGAAATCATTAAAATTCAAGTCACATTTATACGTAAGAAAACGAGCATCAATTTTTCCAAAATCTCCAGATTAGATGCAAAAGATTAATTTGTATTAAATGTGATACAATAAGGGTTGCTATATGACGATTTTCATTTTCAAAGCCTCTTTCATTCACAATTGTGAATTATATCCTGTTTTATGACAACATACCTTATTTGTTATATGATATCAGAAATGTAATCATGTGGTACTAGCTTAATACTGGTCTCAGATTAGGGTTGTCTATGTATCTTCTAAATATCCATCAATGTAAAGACGTTTCCAGTACATATGATTCGAAGTGTTTAGCTATTTCTACCCAAGCAGTGAATTGTAATTATATGCAGAAATGTTTTGCTTTAAAAATATATCAATTCCAACAACGAAAGGTAGTTTCAACTTTTATTTATTTTTTAGTTTTATTGGATCCCCAACAAAACACAAAATATTACATTTAGCGACCGAGCCAAGATACAAAATAATTGGTGTCTCGCTTACAGGCGACCACGGCAAACCTAATCAGTAACTGTTTATCTATATTTAATATAAAAGTGAAAACTTAAAATGAAAATACAAAAATTATAAAATTGAAACTAAAACGAAAACTACTATTCTATTGAATTGTCATGGGAACGTTTAAGCTCCTTTTATCTAGAGAATGCAACAAAATATATTCGATAATTTTAATTGATCCATGGTCGGTGTGTGGTGCGCCTTATTCGGTCGTCGCAGTACGAAATCGGGTTGTTATTGCGTACTTTAAGGAGCTTTGATGAGAGTTGATTAATCGACGGGCGACCGTGCTCATTATATGCACCGGAACTGGGTAGACGAGGAGACATTTTTTTTTATTTGACAAAATTCAAATATAAATTTTTAATTGCACACACATTTTATGTGTCATTTGAACGAACGTTTTGATTTTTTTTGATCGATCTTGTGATACTTAAATGTTATTGGAACGGTTATGAGACTTGGAATAAAAATGAAAACCACATAATATTTTTGTTTTAACAAATTGGAATAGAAATTCTCAACGATATTTACTATTTTCTAATTTTCGTTTCATCAGTTGACGAATCGTAGAACTACAAAATGGAATTTAATAGCATTTAATAGTATGTGATCATAGTATACTATGTTTTTAAAGCATATTGAAGTAGACTAGTCGTCAAAGAGTAAATGCTCACCGTCTATGTTCCTCGAATTGTATAACAAAAATCAAGAATAGGGGGTTATTAAGATAAAAATTTGAAGTTTTCACTTCTATCAATTTATTTTTAATATAGTATTATTACTGTTTTCATAAACAATCTATTAAGAACATTAATAGATTGTTTATCAATTAAATTATAGTTAGTTTTAAGATATTATGCATACATTATTTTGAAGTATAATTAACTAGCTTTTCACCTGAACATAAGTCTTTGAAAATACAATTTTTTAGGTGAAAACTTTTCGTAAAAAAAAAACACTATAAAGCTTATATCACTCATACCTTTAAAACTTAACCCTGAAAACTGATGACCTAGATTTTTTTCTGTTCTGCAATCCGATTAAATATAAATATTATAATGCCTTACAAGAAAGATTTTGCAAATCGTTTGTTGAAACTCAGCGTATGAGATTTTACATTGAAAGCACTAACATATAGAGGACTAGGTTCCGCGTAAATTGAAAGTAATGATAAAAATGTCGATACATATTTTTTAAATACTTAATATGATATCTAAATAATGCTCCAATATAAAATATAGCGTTATAGCTTGTGAAACCAGCCTAAATGTTTATACACCGTAAGCTCGGTCTATCTGCGGCTACGACCCCCAAGGGTGATGCATAACAGAGAACGCAAGGAAGAGCAAATGCAATATTATCATTGGATGCATAGACTATTCCATAAATAACCTTGAATAAACCTGACGCTGTATTTTTATAAATATTACAGAATATTTGCTGGTCTTCATTATTTAGAAAAACCTTTTCAATAATGGATATGCGGTGTTTTTGAAATGCATTATTTTAAAATGCCGAAATAAATGAAAAATCTCTTTCACAAAAAACTATTACCGTTACAGCAGTATATAATGAAAATTGGGATTCAGGAAGATAGATGTGGTGTTTTATTTGGTTGCAATAATTTGTACACAAATGTGAATATTAGAGGTTAATTCAATTTGGAATCCAAAAGTTATTGTTGTGGGATTTCCCAGAATCTAACCAGGTTGCATGCACAAACACGAACTTAAAATGCAACCGGAAAGCTCCTAACTATTTACGCTCCTGTGATCATCGCCTTCATATCCTGATCATTCCTAAGCCGTTAAGGTTTCAGATTTTGAAAGTGAATTGCAATAGAAAGCGATAAACTCCAAGGGATTATCTGTTACAAATCGTTTGATACTTCTCAAAAATTCAAAACGCTCTCATAACTGGATTTTTTAAGTACGCTAAAACAGTTTTTTTTATTATTGTTTTTAAGAGATATTACAAAACGCTACGATTTTTTAACATCCTGAATGTTGTATAGAGAATATTTATCTGTGTTCTCTAATTTAAAGCGGTGTTATTCAAGTAGTGTATATCATTATTGAACACTTATTTACGTTAAAGAAATAGTAATGTTCTTCCGTATAGCTGATATGACACAGTGTTACTTTTGGCTCAGCATTGATGATCTAGTTAATTAGGACCGATAGTATACACCACTTTTCAATGACAATTTCACAGAATTGATACCATAACTTAATTTGCGTTTCACATTGCTCCAATGATAAAAAAATACCGATTTGTTTTTTCATCCAAATCATAGACTACTTCATTCGCCCATCATTCCGAAAGTTTAGTTTATTGAATATGCAAACAAAATTAAAAGAAACGTGAATTTTTAACAAGCGAGGAAGATAATAAATAATTAAAAAAAAAAAAGCAAAAACAATACAAAAAAGCTCGACGGTTACGCGGCTATATTTTCCCCGGTCCGGCGGAAAAATCGGATAGCCGGATTAATTACGACGCCTCGTTACGGGCAGAGCGAAAGTTTCAAAACCGGACCGGCCTAATGAACCCCGGATGAATATTAATTGGGACAGCCGACGCCGCCTGTACTCGATTCGGGAAACTTTTTAATTAACTTTCGCCTTCTTACGGCCGTCCAGGCGGCACTTATAGATATAGTCTAAACGCCCGTCCGTGTTCATGATTGAGGCTCGCATTTTTTTAGGGTTCGTTCCCGCTCCGAGGCGAGGACGGCGAGCGAGGCAGCTACGCCTCCCCGTCTCAGTGGGCTATAGTCGGGCTATATAGGCTATATATATATAGGGCTATAAAACTATACAGTTTTAGGGCGGTTTGTACTCCTAAGTTTACGAACATTCACATTAGTATACTTCGGCCGCTACTGTGCCGTACCGATCGCAATAACGGGTTTACAGCTGTCTGCGGTGCGGTGCGGTTTAAATAAAATACGTATTTCTTTCGATCGTAATATTTCGCTGGTTCAATTATTTCTGGTGTCAAATTTACGTAAAGAGCGGCCACAGTATTAATCTTAAGTTTAAGAACAAAACAAAGGACTCACCGTTAATCATTGAGCCCCAGCTATTGGTTTTACACTAAAACTATAAGTTTTAAGTATATATTGCAAATCGCGCGGTGCGATGCAGGTGCATACGATAAATTTTAATATGCAAAAAGTTGCAGGGAACTATCATCCACTGGGGGCAGGGGCGAATGTCCCGTCATCTTCGCTCGTAAGAAATTAGGGAGGAGAACACAGCATTGCTTAAGAAATTAATACAGCGCATTTAGAACTAATAATGTGGGAGCAAACTAATTCTTATTCTAGATGATACAGAAGTAAGAGTTCCAGCGATTGCATCAGGTCAAACCAAATAACAACTGAATTGCCATTTCGTTTGACCAAATCCTAGGTCGAGTCGTTTTTCATGAAGAACTAACATACGTTCTTATCGACGCGGCGGAAGCTCTACACTTTGTGTCTTGGTATACCGGTGTTACAAATTTTATACACGCAATACAACACCCGTTTGAGATAGTACCACGCCGCGCCATGAATAGGAAACAGGCTCAATCTGTAATACAATTTAACAGATTTATCTGAAACTTTGCAGCAATAAAACTTATACATTACAATAACATGTACGCTGTAATTTATAAAGATACTTACTTTCGTTCGCGACTTCGCTTGCGCGATCATAGAGTGAATTCTTTGCTTATAGCGATTGTTTGTTGGTAACAACAATCTTCAGAGCAAGTGCTACCGTTTTGTTATAAATTTTGTTATAATAAATTTTGTTATAAATTAGCAGCATTACGATGCCCGTACTGTATACATATTATTAGATACGGAACGGCTAACTAACGGTTTGGCAAAATATGAATGTATCAACCCTCTCACGTGAGATATTTCTTGTTCAACATGGTCATTATAATTATTACTGGATATGTTCGCGGTAGATAGTAATACAAAATGTTAGAATTTCAAATCGATATGAGATTTGCCATTGACCTTCGTCCCGCAAAATGAGATACCCAATACATTTAAGATATGTATGTCCGCTAAGATATAGACTTATTATTTCCAACTTTAAAATTATATTATTTCTTTAGTAATTGAGAAAAACTGTAGAACTTTTAATTATTGCAATTTTTAATAGGTCGGCTTTATCAATGAGATGCTAAACTCTCACAGAATACAGACGTGAAGTTTCCGCTATTACATCACGATGGGAATTCTGGTGGTCCACTTTCCTTACCAACCTTCATCATTTCGTCTTAATTTCCCCTCCATCAAGCCACTGTCCCCATCACCTCGCTCCCCAACGGCTAATCCAGTCTCCGAGTAAGGGGGTTACACGCGAGAGGTTCAAGCAGGACCGACTCTAATTCAATTAAAATAGTAAGACAAAAATCCAGCCCGGGGTCATGATCTCCATGACCGGGATTCGCCTTGCCACTCCCCTTCCATCAGATACCCTATTCATATCTTAGAGACCGAAAGGATGTTAGTGATCTTCTGGAATTGTGAATGTCCATGGGCGGCGCTGACTATCTATTCTGTGGTAAGTAGCATACTCGCTTGCACCTCAGAAATGCTGTATACAAAAACGAATGATGACTGATGTTCCCTACGTCATTTTAAATAAAATCCGTGAAGTATAACTAAAACAAAAAAATTGGTTGCCTGTAAAGTCGGTATACGGGCGAAAGTTTTACGTGACAACGACTTTGAGTGGTAAAATCATTTTAATGGGAATATTCATTCGTATAGTAAGAAGAAGGATGAAATAATAGTAACAATTTAAAACATTTATTTATACAAAGAATTATATTTAAAACATTAATTTATACAAAGAATCTCGCACTGAATTTCATATTAACAAAATTTTATTTTTACCTTTACACATACATACGTATTTATATACAAATATACATACAATAACTTGCAATACATTTGCGTACAATGAAACAGCGTTTACTACAACTTAACTTGTTCCTATCTGAGTGGAAGGGACGCGTGCCTTTCACTTTTTATGTCTGTCTCTCTCGCTCTTAGGCGGGCTAACCATGCCCGAGTGGAAGGGACGCGTGCCTCTCACTCGCTCTCATTGTGAGCGCATAACGTGAGCGGAGCGTAACGCAGTTTCTTGAAGTGTCACCCGGCAAACCAATTTATAAGACGTTGTCACGTCAAAATAATGAAATCAATAAATACTTTCTTCTTGCACCAGCAATCAACAAGGAAAATCAAATAGCAGACATATTCTAATGACTCACAAACTACAAAAATTTACATTTATATAACCTCTTATTTCCGAATCAACCTTCTTGTAAATCGGTGGGGTGCTTGTTGTCCAACGCCGTTGCTGTTGCGTCAATATCGGTATACGTTTTAGTGTATTTTTTTTTAATTGAAATGCGCTAATAAAAGGCTTTAATAGGTAGGAAGTGGCTCGTTGTTGCGATGTGAACGGCTGTCAGAGCACAGCGCCGCCCCGCGGCCAGGAATCCGAACGTTTTTGTGAATACGCACGGCTCGCCTTATACAGGTGGTTTTTGTTTCGAAAATAGTGATTTCTTCTTGCCGAATTTGAAAACTTACTTGTTTCTATAAATTTTCGCCATGTTTCGTGTAAAATGTGAATGGAACAGTTAAACCTTGTATTAGGGTGTCGTCGGTTTTTTTCTTAACTCGGATCATCATGCACAGAAAAAAAAAATTGGTCATTCCAACCATAAGTTTGAATAACATAATGAATTTGGATTGTTGATTTTGAGTGAATCAATATTTTGGTTGTCTTAACCAACCTGTATGTTGGTACGATTGATCCGATTGGTTAAATGACACATATTATTTGTTAATACAACGAAATATTCAGTTATTACAACAAAATATATTTAACCAAGCCAAATTCGAACTTGGTTAGAAATATTTTTTTCAGTGTACTTTTGTGATTGCAACCTATCGCTGATAAATCCATAAAATGACACGGTTTAGAATGTTGTCCCACAACTAGAACAGGTTTTAAGTACTTCATTTAATTTTAAAAGCTTTTAAAGTGAACTATACAGATTTTTATACTATAAGTATATTTATTTTTAAGGATCATGTAAAATTTTTTTGTAGTTTATATTATATGTTATATAATATTATGTAGTACATAATACTTTGTATTAAATATTATGTAATACAAAATATGAAAAAAAAAGCCATTTAAATCCACTAGTATACTTATAGTTTTGTAATAAGAGCTAAACACTGTTTACAATAGCTACGGCAATTACTTATACCTATCTACTATGTACCTACAACTAACTAAACGAACTGAATCAAAGAAATATATTACGATAGAAAGTTTGCGATAATAATAATAATTTGCAGTAAGAATTTAAGAAAAAAAATTATTAAATGCTTTAATTTTCGTCGATACAATTAGTTGATAACATATACAGACATTATTAGCTACTGTAACCTTCGATACAGTTTATAAGGTTCGGCACTAATTGTACCATTTTAAACAACCAATCTGCTGACCGTTCGTTCCTATTTTCTTTAATTCGAAAACGTTATGCCAAAAATTTGGGAAAAAAGGACAAAAAATGCTTTGTTCAGCTATATGTATAGACATATGTATTATGTAATAATCTCTTTTTAATTTTTTTGATTATATTCTGTTAAATCAAGAGGGCCCGCAAGTCGAAATCGATTCCATGCGCAAGGAAAAATTGCAAATGTACGACTGTTTATTCGAAGAAATTCGCTTAGAATGTTTACGATTGAATACACAGAATAGACATCTACGAAAACTTGTTGCCACTTGTATCGAAATTATTTCACGAAAATTCTACATTGTTGAAATTCATGTAAAAAGAACACACCGTATATATATACGCTTAGACTTTCTTGAACGAAACCACCGATAAAAAGTAGAGTTCGTGCGTGTCATTGGTATCTTTTAATGGGAGATATTTAGCTGCGATTAGCCCTGTAAATAGGAAAAAAAGGTCACAGACGTAACGACGGACGGACGCGGACGCGCAGTACTTACATTGGGGGCCGATTCGAAAAGTCGAAACTCATTATACAGATAAATGAGTTTTTTCGTAATGAATTCTCACTGCAATTACATGTTAAAGCGCTTACAAGGTAGGATGTATATAATTTGATGCAGTACCGCTGCGAGGTCTCGTGTTCAACGCCTCGCGACGCGATGGGGATATTTTATGGTTTTCATGGCGTTTTTAAGGTTTCACACGTGAAAATTAAAAATGGAACCGGCTTGCTGAGATTTCAGTGATTCCGTCCGTCCGTCTGTGTGTCGTGGTAGTTTTATTAGTGACTTCAATTGCTGATGTTTTGAAATTTAATAGAGTTGTAGTTGAAGAATGTCGAGCCACAAATGCATCGATGTGGTTCACGGGCACTTGAGCCCAAATGAAGTGATATAGTAATCCATAGAGGGTTGTCTGCAAGAAATGTAGCTAAACTGGGGGATGTTAGGGCATGCAGTCACGCTTTAGGTTTTTGATCTATCTGGAAATGAGTGGTTTGTAATAATCTGGATGAAAACATGACCAAGCGATCAGCGCGTCAGTTTTTAAGGGTTGTAAAAGTATGGATCTATATCACCTTTTTACATGAGCAACTCTTAACAAGATTCAGTACCCTCTCGAACAGAGCTAAGAAAAACAGGTAGGCTGAGATAGGACAATCGTTGGAGACCGTTATAATGCATTAGCTACTTGGATCTACTACTCATTTTTTAGACGAAAACCAGACTTTATCTACCCTGTGAAAACCTCATTAAAATGCGATCAATAATGCGTGCGAATAGATAGACATAAAAAAACTTTAAAGCCTTGTTTTCTCTCTCATTACCTTTCTTTTATCCCTTTTCCATTTTTACCTTTTTTCCCATTTTTCTCTTTCATTCCCTCTCCATTTGCCATACATACCCTAAACGTACGGATACACTGGATACTACTCTTTTATTATATGTATGGCTAGGATAGGTCTGTAGTGAAGGTAGAACGGTTCGAATGAAGGCTTTTTATTCATTGAAAAAAACACACCGTATAAGAGATTTCAGAAGATAAATTGTAGACAGTAATGCAAAAAAAAAAAAATCAGCTGTTTGGACATTATGTTATATATAGGAAAGTGTTCGTTTGATTGTTTCTTCTTCGGTCACGCTAAAACCGCTCAAAATATTGCAATATGGCATTGAAATTTTGTATGGTAATAGATTATGTTCTTGAATAGGAATTAGAAAATTTTGTATAAGAAAAAAACTGAAAAACGGTTGACACTGCCGGCCATCCCTAAAACTTTCTGCTACGATATTTATGTATGTCTATTTGGGCTCTTTGAGTTATAAATGTTGTCTGTGATTTTTGAGTTTAGAAATTTGAAAGACAGCTGAAACTGTAGGCGATTACTAAAACTACACTCTACTTTCGAGCTCAAAGCGTTCAAAAATAAAATAGTTAAAAGTTGTTGAGGTCGTTACTCAAGTTTATTGCCCGAGAGATTTATTTTAGTGCTTTATCAAGTTCTTCGAACTCAAAATTATTATTCGTTTAATTATAATGTTTTGTGATCTTCGAATTCAAATCTACATATTTTAAAAAATTGCTTATTTTCTTAATTTTTGACCTATTATCTATATCTTTCGAACGCATTATTGGTTTTTTTTGTCTTCTTTGGCATTTGCATTTTGCATCCGACGTATTTTTATAAACAGAAAAAGATGACTGAGTACCCAATATTAACCCATCAAGAATTTCACATATCATTTAAAAAAAACCCATTTTTTTAATTTTCCGATAACGGTGTTCGTCGAACAATCCCACCGATTTTAATAAAGCTTGCAATGCTTAACGTTGTATTTTAAGCAAAAAAGCTATCGGTAATCAGATTTTGGAATTCAGCAGTAGAGTAGTTTTATAAACATTCAACAAAAACGCACTAATGTCCATGCACACACACGCAAACACACACACACACACACGCACGCACACACACACACACACACACACACACACACACACACACACATATAAACATACAGACATCACTTGCAAAATGGTTGAAAGAGATTTCTACAATGAGAAAAATTATAACTACAATGGCAATAAAACGTCGTCACTAGCGAGCTCTTTATAGCACGTAGCTTCTAGCGCTAGTTTTTCTTGTCTATTTTTGTTTTATCGTACAAGTAGTTGTAGACTATGCTAGAGTAGCAATATTGAGTTGTCACACAGACTAGGTAAATGATTTTGATACCGTTTCAGTAGTAACGTCACATTGTTCCTACGATAATAATAGATTCTATCTTGTAACTATGACAAAGTTTTTTTGGTACAGGATCAAATGTACTTTGTCTCTGAATTTACTTTCCTCAGTTCTGGTAGCGAATGTACTTTGTGCCTATGGCAATACCTCAAAATATTTATATTGGCGATCTTAACCCATATATTTTTTTGATGGTATACAATGAAGGTGTTGATATACCTCGCAGGCTGTACGTATTGTTTTAGGACGACTAGAGAAGTGCAAGTTTATTATTCTGTGAGAAATATCAATACCTTAATAGTGCATCATCAAGAAAATATAAAAGTTTTGAAAACCATGGCAAACTTTATAAAAATACACGCCAAAAAAAATAAAAGTCCGGAGAATTACAGACGAAGGCGTAAGTACATAACTAAGTTACCAGTCCTCAAACTAGTTTACAAGAATTTTTGCGATTTTATAATATTAAAAACGACTATATAAATCACTAGTACACTGACTGAAAGAAATGAATCACTGGGCTAATATCAAATTAAGAAAATATTATAGGTATTTTTTACACATTTATTGAACTTTCGCATAAAAGAAAAAAAAAAGATTGAGATAAGAAATAACTTAAGAGTAAAAAGGCTATTTAAAATTTTGCCTGGTGTATAATATACCTTACCTTGTAGTTAAAGTAAAGAAAATTTATTAATTGTTTAGAATTTCACTCATGTACATGTTCATAATTATAACTGGTACATGAAAAATTATTAGCTTACCTAAAATTGAAAAATAATCAAAAAATCGTAGCAGATTTTGTAAATTTAACATCGAATTTTTTAATGACTAAGTACCAAATAATTAATTATTAACACTATTTAATATTAATGAATAATAATAGATATTAAACATGGATCTTATTAAATTGAAAAAAATATTTATTTTATAAAGTATAAAATTTTTTGAGACATTTAAAGAAATTAAAAACGATATTAAAAATAAGCAATAAAACAATTTGAATATTTGAGATAATAAATGAATATGAGATTAATGCATCTGAAAATATATAATGATAGAAGGAAAAAATTATAAATGCTCGAATTCAGAAATTCAAACACTTACACCTACAGACATCTACAGTATTGATACATGAACATATACATATTATTTTAGTAAACTGTATACAGATTACATTTTAAGAAGTGTATATTTTCACAAGTTAGAATTATTTACCGAGTTCGTATTATAATTTATATTTGGAAATTCATTCACTAGATGCGCTTATGCATAATAAATATAATTATCTCATCAGCGAGAAATGTGCATACAAAAGGTTAATGGTGGTGACAATGCTTGTAGTGACGCCGAATTTGATGAAGGAAGTGTTAAGTTCACCTAAAAAAACGTGCACAGAAAAGATTTATTTTTTATAAACTTTAACAATTTAAAAAATATGCACAAAATTTGAAAAATATAACATAGCATATCTTTTAATCACTAGAACTTTAATAACGTCACAATATACCTATAGTCGTTGCTTCGACAAAACCAGTAACATCCTTATTTAACAATCAAACACTTTAAATAAGAAATAAAAAGGAACGCGTTCGAGCACAACAAATGTCCATGGGCAAATGAGAGCGCGGCCGCGCATGCGCCGAGCCCGCACCCTCACACTATACTACATTATCGTTTTCAGAAAATCACTTTGTCACGTTGTTAATTTTCATTTTGTTTTTCATAACGTTGTTATAAGAACATATCATAGAATGATATGTTGATAAAGTGACGTCGTCGCTTCATCAAATCATTTTCAACATAGTCGCAGAAGTTATTTCCTGTGACTTCTAGGTCAATAAAATATTTGGCAATAAAAGATTTGTTTCAGGCAGAAAACTCGCTCGAGTGCGTGAGCAAAGCACATCGCTATAGTAACAATAAAATGTTGACAAAGCTTTTATTGTCACATTGTTAGCCCAATTTTTTCTCAGCGTAGGATCCTAAAACGTCAAGATTTGATGAAAACTCGATTTGAGAAAATGGGACTGAAAACTGTAACTCTCGAATTCTATGGAAGTTTTTCAATTTTCATAGCTCGAAGTTACAAAACGTGTACACACATCAAAAAAATATTTGATTGGAATGACAAGCAAATTGAATAATAATTTCGAATAATTATTGGTAAATTTTATTTTTAACATCCGTTTCGCTAAAGCCTACCGACACTTTCGCTGCTGTGGTAGCCATACGCTATTGTTTCATAATACATTATCATTGAATAGAGTATAATATAATAATGTATTTATAATGCGTTTTTATGCATTTTTCGTCGAAAAAAAATAGTGAACAGAGGCGGACGCAAATTGGAATCCTGCCGAATTCTGGAGTCAGGGTTAATAGATATTTAATTATGAATAGGTAGTGAAAGTGTCTCATGACCATAGATTATAGACTTTTATTTATACACAGCAAAAATGCCTTATGACAAGCGCGTTTGCTATTCATAAATGGGGGTCCTTATCATACGTTTATGTGCGGTAGTGAAAATTGGGTACGGTAGAAAAAAAAATAAAGTGGAATCAATGCAGTGGAGATGCGATTTCTGCGTAAGTGGAGTGTCTTTGAATGGTCGATGTAGGAGCGGTGTGGCTTGAAGGTAGATGTAGTGATTAGATGTAGTGATTGTAGCGGTGGTTTGGCTATCTGAAAAGGGGCCATCCATAAATTACATAACACGTTTGGAAGCTTTGTGACATCAAATCCGAACTAGAAAACTAAAAAAGGTTTATGTCTTTTATTTTAGCCAATATTTAAAGTATTTTGAACAAAAAAAAAATGTAAAAACTGCTGTTTTCATTTGCGTGTGACCACCGGTGACAAAGACGGGGAGCGGGGGCGGGGTCAAAAACCTTATAATTTATGCTACGTAATTTATGGATATCCCCAAAGGATGAATGAAAATAGACTGACAAAATAGAGAGCGAATGCGTGTGATGGAAAGAACGACAAGGGTCGCCTTAGAAAATTATGCGCAGGCCCATATTGGTGGCGTATTAAAAAAGAGCCTTTCAAGCACTAAAATGCGACGAACTGGCATGAAAAGATTGATGGATGTCAGCGAGGCAAGGGAGAAAGCAAAGATCGTGCCATGTGGAAATCTATAGTCTTTGGCTACCCTTCTGGGGAATAGGCGTGAGCTTATATTGTTATGTGTTTTTTTTTTCGTATAGTACAGCTTAAATCAATTTCACAATACCGTTTTTAACCTGTTTTCTTCCGTGATAAAGAATATAATGGTAAACTTACGTGGGCTGCTATTTATGTGTCTAGAATATCAAAAAGAAACAAACATCTATAATTTAATACGGTTTTATTGCTTTTCAAAATATTCGCCATGATGTTTGATGCGTTTTTGCATGCGCTGCAACCAATTTTTATAGCATTTTTTTCATTTTGAATGAGGATCTCCAAAACGTGCATTTTAAACGCATCAGCGGCTGCTTCGCGGCTCACGAAATTTATTATTCACGCTTGGGAATAATAGAAATCGATGGGTACCAAATCGGGGTTGTACGCCGGATAACCCGTCAATTTGTTCTTTTGACCTTCCAAAAAACGAATTGTTACGCCCGACATGTGACTGCTAGCTAGACACGATGAAGAATGTTTCTAAGTTGTCGGTTGTTCTTACTTATTTCTACAAAAACTTCTGGCAAAGAAATAGTCGCGTACCACTTCGAATTAACCGTTTTACAATTCTTTTGTGGCATTGTAACCTTATGTCCATTTACAAAAAAAAAATTGAAAAACGACTCTAAAGGTCATCTCTGCAACTTCCCGCTAATTTTAACCGCAAAGCTATAGTAACGTAGTTTGTTTTTAAAATCCGTAGTTCGATTTTCAAAATCCAAGTTGTTTTCGTCGACGTATGGCACCTAGGATTATCATGATGAAGCATGATTCTGCGTTTTCGGTTGTCTTTTCTCATTTTTTTATAGACTTATGGCAAACGAATAGTCGTGTACCACTTTGAATTAAAAGTTATACGATTCTATAGTGGCACTGTAACCACATGTCCATTTATACTAAAAAACAGGTAACCATCTAATTCAGATGCTTTTATCACGAATCACTTTTGTTGGAACACCCATCATGGAACACCCACACCGTTGACTGTTGTTCAGTTTCGGGGTCATACGTATAGATTCAAGAATCATCACTTGTGTGGATATTATAAACAGCTTTTGACGCACAATGATTGTATTTCTGTATCATTTTTTTGCACCAATCGACACGAGCCTGTTCTTGGTCAATGTTCAAGTTGCGCGGTATCCAACGGGAACAATTTTATTTTTACAGGCAAATACAGGCGAATTGTAATATCTTATGTATGCTCGTCATACTTATGCCCAGGGGCGCCTTATCTCGCGATATGTAACCTGACGATCTTGCATTATTAGTTCCCGCAGAGCATCGACATTCTGTGGTAATACAACAATCGATTTAGGGCGACCTTCTTTAAATTCGTCCATGAGCATAGACCGCTCAAGATTAAATTCACTAAACCAGTGATATACAGTGGATTGCGATGGTGCTTCATCCATAAAAGTCGAAGTGAGTTGATCGATTTTTTTTTTTTGAGTCGGTCCACACCGAAAATCGTTAGAAATTATTGCATTAAAATTTTTTAAAGTCAAATCCATGGCGATAAAGACACGCAGTTTTCAAAATGTCACCACAATTGTAAAGAAATTTACAGTTACATGAAACAAACTGTATTCTACAGCTAAGAAATTTCATTTTTAAATGTTGAAATTACTTTTTAAATATTGTTCTGTCTATGGCCAGTTCCGGATACATACATAGTAACCCTCGTATTGTCTTTTAACTCCACCTCGTGAAATGTGGTAGCAACAATAAGACCAGATTAGTAACAACTGGCGTCCTTCAGACATCGTAAGTTATACAATTATATTGCATTTTTAATAGTTAGTTGTAAATATAAAATGTAAAGTAAATGCAGATAAAGGTCCAGAAAAATTAGTCCTTTTGGAAAATATGGCAAAACAAATATTAATATGTAGTATCGATCAGAAATATTTTAGCCTAATACAATTTGTTAGGGGCTGTTTTTTTACGATGACAGATTATGTAAAAGTGTGGTAGTGCAAGTTGGTTCTACAGATATATACGATAAAGTCTGAGAAAAGTTTCACAGTATAAAACTCCAAATAGCTGGCCCTTAAAAAAAATTGCATATGTATAAAAAATATAAAATAATGTACAAAATTAGGAAGTCAACTTACAGTAAGAATAATATAAGTACCTATCTAGCTAACAAAATTGCAGAACGCAATAGTAGCCGGTTTATTTAGAATTCAGATTAAGTATCAAAATGTGTCGAGACATTTCGGGCCAGAGACATCACAGTTGAAATCTGGCAGGCAGGTGAGATATTATCTACCAAACTTGATAATTAGTCTCCCTTTTCAATAATGTAACAATTTGGCTTTGATTTACTAAACTATGCTGTGCTCGCTGGAAATATTTCTGGAACTATGAAAGACTGGGTATATAGTTGAAGCAGAATAATTGTAAACGTTATGACCTACGATTTAAGTTGGATATAAAAGAATAAAGTAAAAGATTTTGGCTGATAAAGGGAAAAATGGAATAAAGTTGGGCATATAAAATAAATGGCGCCATTTGAGTACTTGTATAGACACTCGTATAATCCCCATGGGGTGTTGATCCTATAAGTCGAGAACTATTCTTGTCTGACATTATATCACATATCCCCACTTTACCCAATTAATGTTAAATTATGGCCAACCTTTAAGTCACAATTTAATTGCAATAATACATTCATCCTAATATTATAAATGCACAAGAAATTGTGCGTTTTTTTTGTTATGTTTTCCATGGGCTGAGCCACTGAATTGATATTGATGAATTGGGAATCGGGTATGGAAATTGTTCGAACTCTGTTAAAATACGTAGGCTACCTTTTTCTGTCTTGTTGTAACTCAACAACGGTTAAACCGATTTAGTAATGTTGTTTAGATTGACAGATCAGAAACTTTGTAAATAATAAAGTCATATGTATGTCGGTCGGTATTGCTCTTTGATTTTTATCAATATTTATGGTTTGACACAAAGAAGATTATTGGTTTTCTTCATGACTGTATTACAAAGGAAACAATCCTAATCGATTTTAATGAGTGAGTTTGTGAGTATCAAAATATGACGCAAAATCTTTTGATTACATTGCCTCAAAAGCTTGAATTTTTAACACCTTTAAGGGACTGTAAACCTTAACATTTTGTATTATCTTCAATTGGATATTTCTATCTGTTCCCAATAAAAAGGGTGATGACAGACAGGCAGACACATTAAAACATTTATAGATTTAACTGTGACTTATTACTGCAGAGTATTTCTACTCGCTGGGGACGTACCTGTTTGATGATGATGATGATGTCATTGATTTAAAATTAATTACACACGCGCTTAGTTTTAACAACTAATTGTAATATTAGCAGCCGGAGTTAAAGTTTTGTCCCCTCATACGAAACGACACAAGGTTCTAGCAAAAGTTTAAAAAAATAAATAATGAAATATTAAAAATGTAAACAAACTTTCATAAGCTCAATGAATAGAGTATACTAAGAAGAATATTTTAATATAAATAATGCTTTAGCATGTACTACGATTTATCCGAAGCAGACTAACTTTATTCAATTATACAATTTTACCCTTAAGTTAGGTTAAAGAAGATATTATATATATATTTTTAAACCACTTCTCATGAGCTTTTTAACACTCATTAGTAATAGAATAAAAAAAGCTAATTTAAATAAAAAAAATTAATTTATCTATTTTCAAGTTATTCCAATATTATTTTTACAAATATGACCATGCTCTGTTTTAAATATTTACCTGTAATAACAAATAATAAACTTTAATAATGACATAGCATCAACAGAGTTACACATGGCTTTCTATTGTCGTAAGCGCTCGTAAAACCTATGGCTAAATCTATGGGGTTGACGTTAGCTAACCAAATGCCAAACGTCAGATGCAGTGGCGGCGCTAGGCGTCGGCGACGTCGGCGACCGCCGACGGCCTCGCGCCTGAAGGGGCCTCGCAAACAAAAAAGTTTTGCCTACAAGTTATTAAAAAGAGGCCTCGCAAACCTGATGTCGCCGACGTCCACGAGTGGTGTAGCGCCGCCACTGGTCAGATGTGTGACGTTGATCCCATACACTTCATTTGATTATACAAAACCACTTATCTAGTCCCGTAGGTTTATTAACTTATATTGAATCATCATTGTTATTGTATACATTGAAAAATTCATAAAATGGGAAAATAGTGTTTCCATTCTAGTCCATTGAAAAGTTACATTTGGGGTTGCGTTTTTTAGAGGACGTAATTTTATTTTTTTGATGTGTGGGGGGGTCAGTATAAAGCTAAAAACAAGTTTGTGGGGTCGCCACCCTTGTCCCACGGCCGCCATCTTGAAAATAGGGGTTGAAATGGTATTTACGATATATCTCTTAAACTATTTATTTGATAAAAAAAATTTGTTAATATTTTTTGTTACAAATTAAATTCTCTACAACTTTAGTCCAGTAACTTTTTGTCGTATAACTATAAATAAAAAGTTATAAGCGAAAATCTTCAGAAATTCGAGAAAAAATTTATATTTTCGATTTAACTTTTATCATTTTACGAAAAATGATATCTGACCATTTTGTAGATCGTTTTTGAGGAACAACTTTCATTCGCATCATTTTCATTAAGTCAATAGTTAAGGTTTTACAGCCCTCAAGTGAGTACTATTTTTCAGTACTCTTAACTATACCTATATTATACGTGTGTACCTATAATATGTCATCAGTTATTGATTGTTTTTATTTTTTTCTTTATTATTATAATTTTTTAATTCTAAATTTTGCAATATTATTAATAATTAAATATTGACTCTTTTCCCCACGAGGTAGAGTCTAGAGGCGCGTTTTTTACGTGGTATCCCCAATAGGCATAATCCACGGTGATTTTCTATATTAGAACTACTCCGTCCTCAGTCGTTTCGATGGACCAGGCTGCGGCTCAGCATCTGATCGGGTTTCTGAATTAAATACCAGTGGGAGAACTGGAGAAGGGGTGTTAATGTTGGCGGTTCATCATCAAAGTCATTTTCATTTATTAATTCTGAT
The DNA here is from genome assembly GCA_005406025.1 of Eumeta japonica. Taxonomy (NCBI): domain Eukaryota; kingdom Metazoa; phylum Arthropoda; class Insecta; order Lepidoptera; family Psychidae; genus Eumeta; species Eumeta japonica. The sequence goes on from BGZK01000021.1 coordinate 981,586, forward strand.
AGTTCCATTACGTTGCTGCAAGTCTCTCCAGAACAATGGAAGCATACTGCAGAACATTTCATTCCTGCTTTTCGGCATCCACACATCGCTCCACAGTTTCCTTTGCATTTGCAAAAGATCAATTTTAGAAGCTTCAATTAATGATGATGATGAACCGCCAACATTAACACCTTCCTTCTCCAGTTCTCCCACTGGTATTTAATTCAGAAACCCGATCAGATGCTGAGCCGCAGCCTGGTCCATCGAAACGACTGAGGACGGGTAGTTCTAATTTAGAAAATCACCGTGGATTATGCCTGTGGGGATACCACGTGCTCTAGACTCTACCTCGTGGGTGGTGGGGAAAAGAGTCAATATTTAATTATTAATAATATTGCAAAATTTAGAATAAAAACATTATAATAATAAAAAAATTAAAAACAATCAATAACTGATGACATATTATAGCATATAATAGGTATAGTTAAGAGTACTGAAAAATAGTTCACTTCGAGGGCTGTAAAACCTTAACTATTGACTTAATGAAAATGATGCGAATGAAAGTTGTTCCTCAAAACGATCTACAAAATGGTCAGATATCATTTTTCGTAAAATGATAAAAGTTAAATCGAAAATATAAATTTTTCTCGAATTTCTGAAGATTTTCGCTTATAACTTTTTTATAGTTATACGACAAAACTGGACTAAAGTTGTAGAGAATTTAATTCGTAACAAAAAATTAACAAATTTTTATCAAATAAATAGTTTAAGAGATATATCGTAAATACCATATTTTCAAGATGGCGGTCGTGGGACAAGGGTGGCGACCCCACAACTTGTTTTAGCTTACACTGACCCCACACATCAAAAATAAAATTACGTCCTCTAAAACGCAAGGTAAGGCCTTAAAAATGTAACATTTTAATGGACTATTCCGATTTTTCGAAAATTTAATTTTTTGTTTTACCTCGTCCTAGGAATCAATTTCGACCCTCTTTCAAGTGATATCTATATGTCTGCATATACTTACATATGACTGTGTGTACGTTTGTGGGTGTGTATGTGTGTGTGTGGGTGGGTGTGTGGGTGGGTGTGTGTGCGCGCGTCGATGCGTGCGCGGCTTGAGTACGCCCATCCGTCAGTGTGTGCGTTCGTCGATCCGTCGGTCCATCGGTCAGATTAAGGGGCTCGGACTGAAGAAGAAGAGAAGTCAGGCCATCCACGCTAGGCCAGTGCCGATTGTGAGTTTATAATATAAATAATTTCGATGTTGAAAGATTTCTGCTTCACTACAAAAAACTCAGCGGGCGTTGACACCCTGGAAAAAATAAAAGTGACCACCCCTTTTCGTCTTCACGTTATATAACAACCTAGATTAACACATAGTTAAATTATCATACACTCTTCCACTATATAGCCGAAGTGTCCGGCCGCTATTACGGCGTTCGCATTAACAGCTGCATAGATGTATAGTATGTAAATGAACAAAAACGCGCCACTTTTTCTTGTTATAGAGTATCATCTAATTACAATAAGCACAATAAAAATAACAGTAATCATATTCATTGTTGCAGAACTATAGGAAAAATAAATAACATTGATTAATTTGTTAATGAACCGATTTGTATATTTTACTCCTATTTCATGAAACGTTGGCGTCAGCCTCCCTGCCGATAACTTCCTTCCGACTTTTCTGTCTTCGTTCATTGCAAATGTTACGCTAAGCGAAAGCGCACGCGCATTTCGTTTACGAAAAATCTTTAGACGCAACGTGAACGATAAATGCATTTAGTGCAAGTGGGTATTTGGATATAGTGCTAGTGTACATTCAGTGTAGATAAAAAACCTGTAGTAAAATACACATTTTTTACCTAAATTAAATTTTCGTTGTGATCATTGATACGTACTATACGATTTACTAAAGGGCCATCCATAAATTATGTCACACGTTTGGGGTGTCAACGAAATGTGACTATACGCGACAAGGAGCAGGTTAAAAGCTTTATGACGCCAAATCCGAAACAGGAAAACGAAAAAAGGTTTGTCTTTTGTTTTATACAATATTTAAAATATTTTGAACAAAAAAAATTGTAAAAACTGCTGTTTTCATTTCCGTGTAACCACTTGTGTCAAGAACGAAGGGGGTCAAAGACCTTATAATTTGTGACGTAATTTATGGATGGCCCCAATCCGTTGATGCCAAAGCGCGCGTTATTGGGCGGTATTGTTGAAACAAGGTGCTTGATTTATTTATCATCCTAAATTATTTCTATTTCATTGTATAACCAGACTACCATTTCAAAAAGTAATAATAGACATTAAATGAAATATAATATAATATACAGAAACATTAAGTGACTCAGTGTTGTTTATTTACATACTGTGTAAATTTAATGACGTGATATATTCATTTATAGTATATCATAGTAATACTGCGAGTACTCGCCAACTAAATATTGGCCATCATCAGGCTATCATTTGCATAAACCCACTTATAATTGGTGATCACAAATTCAAACTCTATAAAGGCGAAATTAATTTCTTATGTTTACATCGGTCTCACGGATTGAGTGCCTTTAAATACATCGTTTTTATTTTGTTGATGTGAAACATTTGAAGACGCCTTTGAAGGGGGTAAATTTTTTTTGGAAAAATTGGTGAAAAAATTTATTTGGTTAAAATTCTTCTTTATCGTTTTTTATTTGCACTTACTTTTAAAACTATTTTACGTAACACAATATTAGGTAAAATTGTGTGTATTTATTTTTTTATTCATCATCCTAACAGTTTATTTATATAAGTAAATAGTTTGTGCAGGATTTCCATCCATCTGTTTTATTATATTCTCCTATATAAATAACATTCATCAGTAATTTATATAGAAGATTTGCGTAAAATTATTACTTTTGTTAGAGTACAATTGATTTTTTAGATAAAAGCTTGCCTTTAAAAAAGTTGTTTTTTCAATGTTTATAATTTTTAGTTTCCTAAAAATTTGAAAATAAACTAAAACACTTTCATTGCTGATTTACATAGTTATGTTAGCATAACTATATAGCGGCGATCAAAATAAAAGAGTATATATGTATATAATGAAATTATTATTGTGAAAATTATCCTTACTCTGATAAAATCATATGTCACAAATAAAATATTAGTATCTACCAAAAACAGATGAATAGCATTTTCTTTTTTGACAAATTTACCCACGTTCCTACTCGTTTAGTAGCTATGATTTACGTTAACGTTTGTATCATATACCTAAGATAAAGCCATGATCACATAATTGTAAGACTCTAGGTTGTTTGTGTAATTCTGAAGAACTTAAGTAACCGCACGTTATTTTCCCAAGCATGTAGGTACAAGCCTTCATATTTCGCAAGTCAGCAGGCTTCTTCCATTATTTATTAAAATCGGAGGATGTTACTCAAGATGCTATGGTTTACAACAATATAACAAATTCATAATTTATAGCGAGATACCTATATATAGATATAGTGATATACACTCACTAGATATTGAAGTCGGTAATAGATTGAAAGAGAGTTTATTTTGAATAATTTTATATTCATGTAGTAAAATTTTGTTTATTGTATTTGATTTATTATAATTTAATTTTTTAACACACACATGCTTTTATTAAAAACAATGTATATATTAATTATCGAAAACAAAAGAAATATTTAAATAATAATCGAAAATAATGATTCCTAAATTCAAAAATCGATTATAGTACGTTATACATCTGTTTTCGACGGCCGCTTCGGGGGACTATAAAATTCAGAGTTTTAGTATAGAAAACGCGTAAAATACAAATTATCTCGTGATGACCTGGTCTATAAACGGGAAGACCAGAAAATAACAGGATGATCAATGAACCATAAGCTGTTATTTTCTTTATATAAATCGAATAATCTATATATATTGCGCGCAATTACTCTATACTTAAGTATAGTGATAACTCCAAGATTATGGCGTAGGTATAGACTACACATCAGAAGGTACTGGGTCCCACCAAGATCGCGGTTAAATTTTCTGTCTTAAGTCGAGCCGTCGCTGTCAGATGTTGTCACCAAATCGACGACGACAGCAGTCACCAGCTGCCGACCCGCGCCATGCCAGCCAGGAACGCTAGGAGTCTAGCCCCCTAGATCTAAAATAAAACATTGTGACTTCCGTAAGCTAATGCCTAAGCATTGGGACAATTCAAATCCTATATTTTCAGAACAATTCTAGATACCTAATGCTTATACCACTCATACACTTTGAAATGAGAACCCTTATATATCGCCGTCATTTCTACATTAAACACATATTTGGTATATGTAAAAAAAATTAGACCCAGTACCGTTAATCCATTAACAAAACGGGTCGCGGCCGTGGAAGGGTTAAACTTAAACAGCCGCCGCCGAGCCCGTTAATAGGCGATACATTATCGGGCCGATAACGCGATCGCGGTTAACCCCGCGGCGGGCCCACGGGGCACTTTGCGCCCGCCGGGGTCCGCCGGACCTCTAATATTCATAAGTCAATTTCCTGCGCCATTAATACGTAACGAAGTAGGGCAAATGGCCTTATCGCTTGTGCGCGATTACGCCCCGGCCGCCCGCCTTACATAATTCAACGTATTAAACGAAATTGTTTAAACCTTATTGCTCCATTACGCCGGCCCGCCCCCCGACACGCCTCGCCGGCGCCGGCCAATCGCGCGCCGGCCGCCCCGCCCCCGCGCCGCGGCCCCCGCGCCGGCCCGCGGCCGACTCAGTCGCCGGGGCGTTCTCCGCTGTGGTGTACGTGGTTATGCGGACGGATCTCTGAAATACGGATTTCAGTGGGATACCTAGTTCGAATAATTTGTTTTATTTTAAGAGATCGCAACAAATCCCAAGTAAATATTTTTCCCATAAAAAGGACTTCTTATACGACGTGTTTGATTCATTTCGTAAGCGGACGTGACGCTTATTAATGACAGCGGACTTACGAAAATGTGTTAGCGTCTAATGCGGACTTTCGAATTGACTATTAGAAATAACGCAGTTTCTAAGTGAGGAAACCAATCGATTAGTGCGAACTTTTTAACCTTGATCGAAATTCGCAGCTGAATTTATACGTATATATTTATTCAGTATTTCAAAATAACTTTTCCGAGTTCGACTCGTTATCCATCTCGCTTTTCTTTAAAGAATATATTAAGATCTCATTCCAGTTGAATAAATTATAGATATATCGTTGGACATCCTATCTATATCTCCGAAGTTTACGTATTAAAACAAACTATCACTTTTGCTAATGGAAATATGAGAACAAAATGAATACCCACTGAAAGTCAGTGATTTGACGGACAAATCGAAAGCCCTTAAACGCCACGGATGGCGACGTAAGAGCGTCAACACACTGGAGTTGCTATGACGATGCTCGCGATGCCGCGTGGCTCCGAGGAGCGCGAGCAGCGGCCGGACCCGCACCGGGAGCCGGAGCCGGAGCCGGAACCGTGCGGGGAGGTCGACGTGGTCGGGGTCGAGGACGCGGCGCCGGTGGACCTCACCCGCCGGCTCGCGCTCACGAGGACCCAAGAGAGGCCGGCTATAGCCTTCTCCGTGGAGAACATCCTAGACCCCAACAAGTTCACGGGCAGGACCGAGGTGCCGCAGTTGAGGTACGAGGATCAGTACTGGAGGCCGCATTACGACAGGGAAGACAGCGATTCTGGTCAGTATATTTGTATTTGCTGACCCTTGGTCGTTTTTATGAAGACGTATTAGCGATTAGATAATACATATAAAATAAAAAATTAGGTTTAAATACAATATAATACCAATAATTGTTTTATATCACCATTAGACATAGGGTTGAAAATTAATAAAATTAATCAAAAAGTTAAAAAATATTAATCACAGCCAGGCACAGTTGGTTATTATTTATCACATCATTTATTGTATTTGACTTAAATTTAATTATGATAAATAAGTAACAGGGATTTCAGCAGTGGGTGTAAATATATATTCCTGTTCCTTGTGTACTCGATTTTTTTTATAACTATTTTATATGAAAGACTCAAGTGATATCAAGTTTATTTGTAAATATAAATAATTAAAAAAAATGTAAAAAAATAAAGTCTTAATTTTATTATAAATATTCTATAATATATCTAAGTAAAAATCTTTTTATTATTTCAAGCTTCAAATTAAATACTTTGATAAACATTTTTTTTAATAAATCACAAACTTTAGGGTCAATTCGACCATGGTAATAATTTTAACAAATGGTCAAGCGTTAATCTGACGTCAACTCACGGGCGACTATATGCGCTGACGGCCAATCAATGCGGTTAACAGATAAACGGTGCATGTTTAAATCGGCCCTTATTCGAATGTTATCTTATTAGGTACTATTTACATTACAAAATAAAAACTTCCCGCACTTTTTCTATTTTCTTAACGGAAAATAAAATATATATATATATATATATATATACACTTTACCTATAGATATACCTATATACTTACCGTAACTCACCTGGTCCCGTCTACGTCAGTAAATATTTAACAATGACTGGTTTAAATTTCGATTCCGGACCTATTCTTCGTTCCGATGCGGTATCGATGCCGATCATGTGGCCTCTCTTGGAATTTCTAGACGCTATGATATTTGTTTTAGTAGTTTTAAGCATCCTATCCGTATTTCGGGACATAATCTGCCTCTGTATACAATCTTATGACATATAATCCATCGTTTTGAAGATTACCTTGTACAAACGATCAGACAGACCTTCTCTTTTATTCATATGTAAGAGTATAAATATAAACGTTCAGTAACCGACAAATAGTACCTGCTTATAGGATTATAATTGGAACGAAGTTCCTTAACGCGGCTTATGGTAGGAGCTGACTGGTAGGAATTGTAACGTAACAAAAAAGTGTTATGCCCCGTCCGAGCGATTTTTTCTTTCTCTACGTCTAAAAATTACATATTATTTATGTTCTTTTTGTTACATATCTAATTTTTATTAACTGAATATTTTTCCTAAAATCGAACTCTCGATTTTATTCCTTTCGTCTTCCCATTACAGAGTCTGAAGTGCCTAAAATTTTATTTCATATTAAGAAATGTTGACGCTTCTCCTTATCGTTCTAGTGCGAGTTGATTTGGGTTAGAACAGTTACACAACAATTGATTTCTACAATATATATAGTAAATGCATAAGTAGGTAATATTCACTGAAAAGACATCATATACAAGTAGGTATATTTTTATTATGAAGGTAAAAAACGATATTCCATGTAAATGGAAGTAATTTCTTAACTAATTTCTAATTATTCTTTTAAAGGTATAAAATTTCAATTAATTTTGGAGATTTTGCGCATGAAGTATATGCAATTCTTCAAATTTTAAAAACCAGAATTGGAATATCTACATCCTAAATTATTTATTCAATAATTTTTGTTATCGAAACATAGGTAGGTATGTAAATTTCATGTAAAATCTCATATTAAAATTAAGTAGATAACACAATTGATAAGAACATTTATTTTAATTATGTACGATTCCGAAGTTTTGCAATTATTAATAGTTTGCAAGTTGTAAATTTACAGTTATGAGTGCAATTTAAAAAAAAGTGTTTACAATTAAGCTTTAAAACAATACAATATCAATCCAATTTAAGTGTATTCATTTAAAACTCACTATTGCGTTTCACACGCGATTCAAATAATATTTAGTTATAACAAAAATCATTAATACCGAATATTTGGACGTCCTTAACAGATATGAAAATATCACACGCTCAAATAATGCGACCGAATTAAATATCAAAAAAACCCGAACAATTTAGAAATTCAAATCAACTTCTTCAAGTACCACCGTTATACCGAACCGCCGAGAAAAACAACCGCGCTCAACGCCAGAAGAAATGATTGGCCACAAATCATTCGGCTAAACTGCCATTTTTTACGAAGACCGCCGGCGTGACCGATGAGGTATTTTGACTCCGAGTTATTCGTACGAAGTTTTTTCTTGTCCCCTAAAGCATGTAAAAACTTGTGCTGTGATTTTACAAGTTTTTGCCGCGTGCAAAGATTTTTATTCTAGACAAATTTATCTTTATGTGAAGAAGATAGCCTATATACGTGTTGATTCGCTTAAAATTACTTATCGCGAGATCGAAATTGTATGATTATTATTCGGAAAAACTTACTTAATGGCGCTTTATTAAAAAATCTTTATTTTATTAAACCGACATTAATTATATGTATTATTTGTATGATTTCTTTCTGTCTGTCTGGCTGCTGTTATTTTGTGTTAACCTGTAGTGACACCTTTGCAGAGGCATATCCTGGCACAGTCTGTTAATATCGGGTTAAAGGAATAGGACCACGCTGACCCAGTGCGGATTGATTATATTGACTATTTTGGGGAACTACAGCTTAGCGTGCTCTCTGAGGCACAAAATGACTAATTCAATTCGACTTAAATTAAAAGCCCATCGGCCGTTTCGCGTGTAGCAAGGACCGAACGCGTAATCATCTTATTGTCATGTCATTCTATAAATTTAGGTTACACGTGCTTGGAACTCAACTGGTGTATTATCAAGTTTAAGTTCAGGACTTCTTTTTCCGAAAATTTGGAGATTGGTGTCATAGATTTCCGCCATGGCGTCGGTTTCACGTTCCTGGGATGTTTTAGGTATTGCACACGCAATATCGCTACAAACTATAAATAAAGAATGTAAAATATATATACGCATGTAGGCGTATAAGCTCCCGTAAAATATTCTATTGTGTGAGGTGTTGATTCGCGAAAATCAATAATTAGACGCTTGCCTGCAACATGTATTTCTGCATGTTAATGCGTGTTGCAGGCAAGCGTCTCGCATTGAATTTTTATCGTATTTTCCGCCTTTGATGTTATTATAATTTTTAACTGCTCCAGACGTTAAATGGACGACGACACGTTGAATTTATTTTATTCATAAACAGAAAGGAAAAAAGGAAATATACAACATACGTTTAATATGTGTAGTAAAAATAAAAATGTGTATAAAATAAAAGTAAAGTGAAAATATTGAACATTAGTAGAGGTTGAATATTTTCTCTTTATTTTTGATATTTTAATTTAATTTAATATCGTAACAAATTATAATCTAAACACATTATTTTTAGATACATCCTTTACATATATTTTGTTACGCTTAGAAATAAATTCACTGAAGATATCTGTCGTAAACCGGTATTTGACAGTTATAGAATTTGATGATTTATGTTTATGCTCATAGTGACGTTAAAATGTTTAGTTTCTGCTGGATTCATAACCGTCCACTATTTGACTTATCAACAGTATAATCATATTCATGAAAATTATAAGCAAAAACTAAGTGGAAAAGTTAAAATATCCCTCTGGAAAAAAAAAAGAAATAAAAACGTAAGAAAGAAAGCTTCATATTAAATATAGCTACATTGGTTATTTGAGAACCCATTACAAGAATAGAATAATTTGCAATTAGAAGTTTATCTACTTTTCTATATCTACAGTTCTATCAGTTAGGTACATCTATATTTCTATATCTACTTGGCCGTTAATTGCAATAACTTTAACTATCGATGCTTTATAGTATAAGCCTATGGTTAATCTATAGTTTATCTTTATCACAGTCGACTTTTTTAGTTAACCTCTGTAATTATTTAATTCTGTTTTTTGAAATAAAAATAATGCGCATTTTAAGAGAGCATATACAGAGAAGTTAAAATCTATAAATACCCAATCTCAATCAAATGAACAAACAATAGTCTATTTAATGTAAATTTTTTATTGAATGTATTTTTATTTATTTTGTTGAATTGTGACCATGTATCGTAAAAGTGAAGTGATGTACTTGTAAAAGTGATTTTTTTTAAAATAAATGTTAATGGCGGAAGGGTTCTGCGACTTTTAATCTAAAGTCTTATTGAAAATTTGAAAAGTTTTTGTAACATATCGATTGTGAATTGTTTCTTTTTCTATGCGACGATAATGTATGAAGGTTAGCTGCAACTCTGCTTTGGTAATTCACATATGAATTCAATTTGTATCCAGTTTATTATCTTTTTAAATTACATATCTACATATATACAATACCTTTAATTTTTTTCGGTTAAAGGAAAGTATCATCTATAGGCAATCGTCTTCAATTTTCATTATTAATATGACCTTATATACAAAAGTACAATTAACGGAATCAAGTTCATACGAATCTATATGTTTGTGTAAGAATCGTTGAAAGTATACAATGCGTTAGTCTAAAAGAAACAATTTAACACACACACAGAGAGAGACATATAATACAAGCGAATGACATATTAACCTTCGGTACGTTTCGCAGTCACCCAATAAAAATAGTGGTCCATTTGTTCCACTTCATTTTCGTCCCTGCAAACATATATTTTATGTTCCATATTTTAAATGGAGCAACTGTCTGCTCAAATCATTTCATTTTATATTTGTCAAACTAGACTTAATTGAGAGTCTCTGCAGTATGCCTTCGTCCAGATTTCTTTCAGGATTTTGACACGAACAATTTAAAAATCGGAGACAGTAAACATATTACGAAACGTTTTAAATCTTAAGTATATCCTATCATATATGCATCTTAATAAGTCTTTGGGATTTAGATGTATATATTTACTTAAATCAAATATTTCGTTACGGAGCTTTTGAGTGAAATCTTAAGACGGCTTCTACATGGAACAATGTTGAAAACGCTCCATCCAAACTTTTACATATAATTTTGGTTGTATTCTCCTTGAACCTAAAACAATCGGATTGGAATCTTGATAACGGGCGAATCTATTATGGAGATTTAATAATTTATTTTTAATTAAATCACTCGTTCCTTGCGAATTTGTAAACACGTTTCGCTATCAAACCCCGGTATACATCCGTGATAGCGGTCGCTAGCGGTTCCCAAGTTTATTGGCCAGCGCTAAGGCTTCGACGACCATCCGCCTTCGATTCGAGATAAAAAAAGCATGGGAGGGGGTGTCTTGACGGTGACATAATAAAAACTTGCTGCGACACCTGATTGGCTTGATGAATTAAAAAAAAATATTAAAAAAATATACGGCATGGGCTATTCTATCTGAATATATTAATTAAAAATAAACTTAGAATCGAACACCACAACTATCACATTGTTTCAGGTAATTTCTAAGTATAGTACTAATTTTATTAACTATTCAATATTTTGTATTTTTGAGCAAAAAAAAGAGCAAACCCTGCGTTTTTCGCCATTCTTCTCAGGGTAAATCAGTATTCAGAATTAATGATAACGTTATGGGCAAATGAATACAATAATGATGTATATCAATTGTAATTATATTACCCATGAAATAAAGAAATTTTGATTTCATTTCATATTTTGCTCGTACTAAATTCGAAAAATGTGTACACTACTAATATAATGTTGCTACACAGTTTAATATCTTTTATATATCTCGTACATGTCCGTAATACGTAGACAAAGACATTGATAAAACCACGATGTGACGGTGTGACCAGTCGGTACCGTATTTGATTTTGGTCATGGGCGAATCGACACATCAACTTCTATATTAAGTTAGTTTAAAGAGTTCCTTCGTACCTCGGGACTACGTTAAGTTGCCGGTTCCGGCCTCGACACCTCAGTGGTGACGATGGCGGTCGGAGGCCGTCCCGACTCCCGACCCTCGCTGGCCAGCGCGGTGGCCTTAAAGCCCGAGCACTTCTTCGTATCTGACACGAAAAGATTGGTCGGAGAGCGCGCCTCGACAAAGGGCCGATCGAAACTTGACACAATAAATTTTCTTTGCTCTTAAAATTTTTAATAATCACTACTAAAATATTTACTGAATATTAATTTTTGTCAACGTCGAAGCGTGCGCGCATTTGTGACCATCGATCGTTTGGTAGGTACTTTGTTGTTGTTGATGTTGCCAGGCATCAGGAGAGCTTTGTAAGTCCCCAAAATGTCTGCGCGAGTTGTTTATTATAGAACTTATCTAATAAAAGTAGCATTAATTCGTCTTTTTTTTTTTAATTCAAAGATAATTTTCTTACAAGAAGAATCGTCAATGTAGTAAAAAAAACATGAGTTCTTCCATTCGATTCCCTCGTTTACACCATCGTTTACTTTTTATCAAAAAGCGTGCAATTAAACAAATATTTAATATAAAACTGAAGACTAAATTCCATTGTATCTTCGTATATTCAGAACTTTTCAATTTTCGATCAACAATTTTAAACCCGTATCGTTTTTACGAAATAATTTAGCCTTTTTTTAGGAGAAAAAGTACAACTGCCCTCATGTAATATAAGCACAAATAATTTCCTGCATGAAAAAGTCACAAATTTTAGATATTTACGAGTACAAAATCACAATGATTATTTATGTTACATGTAAATACTATATTTTAATGTAAATGTAGTGTAAATATCGAGTGTATTACGATATAGTTTTTGTATGTTTTTATATTTTTGTGTAGTTGGTCGTTATTCACAAACACTGCATCCAATCGCTCTGAATGATGCATGTGGAGGCCTGCATCCACGCTATTGCACTCAGAGATAGGAAACTAACGATTTTCACATGATAAAGACATTCGTGAGCCACGCGTCCGGAATTTCGACTTATTCTATCGGCGCCACTGTGAAGTCGTTTACCATTATAATAGAGTCATTGTTGTTTTGATTGCGTACGTGCCGGCGTTTGTGGGCCGGCACACTAGCGACAACGCATTTATATTTCCTCCTTTTTCAGTTTTATAATTAGAAATTTTGAGAAATATTTAAATTGCAAAATCGTCCATGGCATGTTTTGTGCTAGATTTCAGTTGAATAACATATCTTATTCGGTTTTGTAACGACAAATTTGTTGAAAGTAGAAAATTAATGATTATAGGCATTGTATGCAATTTTCCTAAGGGAATTATTTGTTTTTTTCCTTTTTATTAAATACTAGTCTTTTCATTTCGATATATTATGTAATTATATAAAATAAAAACAGTCAATTCCTTTGTGTCAACGTTTCCAATATAAAAGTGTTGTTATTAACAATATTGTGATGTCGTACATTGAAAATTTTATTTCAGATGTCACGATTTATTATTGTCTTATACAATAACCTTTATTGAAAACAGGTCCCAACAAAAGAAAATGAAACAGTAAAAGGCAACACAAACTAGAGAGTTAGAAATTGTAAGGAGCATTGTACGCTCGGTTTATAAAGATGGCATATAAGGGCAACATTACGGCTGAATGCAAGAAAATAATTTAAAAAATAGCTAGCAATCAGAGATAGGTTTATATGTAAGTAAACGAATAATTATTATGTTATATTTCAAGCATTGTCTAGTAAGTAATATTTGGAGAAGCATATTACATATTAATATGCATAATACTATTTATGCATAAATTACAGTACGCTAAATAAAAGCAAAAAGTTAAATACATACACACACATATATGTGTGTATGTGTATATATATATATATGTATGTATATACACATAAAATTATATAGATTGGTATTTCTGAAACGGATGTAATGATTTCGGAGAAAATTTTGTTTCTTCTCTGGAAGACACATATATATAGATAGACGTTACTTTATAGCACTATTTCGTAGAATTTTGAATTAATTGTATAGTGGCTATGCCTATTGAATGTAGCGAAAAACCTGTAGGTTTAACGTATTATTCTGAACAACAGATGGCGCTACATGGTACAATAGACGAAAGGCACTACATGATATTATTAACCCGAGAATGAGTACTAGAGACATTTTTGCATATTATCCACTATACTTGTATTACGTATCTAAATATTTGTTACTGCAACCGAACGTAAGTGAGTTATGAATGAAAAGTTATCATATTTCTGCGACAAACACGAACGCCGTCGAGAAAAGTTTGATTGGCTATATACATAACTGTTCATTAGAGCGAAATCGTATATATAAATTTATATATATTTATATGCATATAAATTTGCATATAAATGCATATAAATGTATATTTATATGCATATACATATTCCAAAGTTATAACAATACACGTATCTATGAAACATGTTTATTCCATTATTTAAAATTGATAGTGTATAGTGTGCCAGAGCTTAACTTGTTCTCCTTTAAAAATGACGTCTCAATCGAATACGTGTCCGAAACCGTCTGTCTAATAGCTTGTAACACTTTATTTTAATTTCTTATTTGTACGTTCACTTATCAAATTGTAATATAACATGAAATTGAAAGTCGACGGAGCTGCGGGGGGATACAGAAGGAACTCGATTAACATGTAACGAGATCCGGTTCTGACGTTACGGAACCGATTGTCTTGTTTATTCGATTACGTTGAATTAATTTAATGTTATAGTACGTTTATTTAAAGTAACGACTTTTTATTACTTTAGATAAACGTACGGATAAACGAATATAACAAAAGATTGGTTGCAGTCTTTGGAAATTTTGTAACAAAAAACTCCACGTATATAAAAGGTAAATACCTATTAGGTATGTCTGTTCAATAGCTTCGTAATGTAGTTCACTATGTGTGTGTGTGTGTGTGTGTGTGTGTATAGTTAACAAATATATAATTCAAATCCTTCGTTATATATAGATATAAATAATATCGAAGTATCTGTACATGATTTCAAATTAACTGCGTTTTTAAGCCTGTGTTATTTATACGTATCAAGCGCCTAACACATCTTTTAAATTATTCTGCCTGTCTTTGTCCGGGTTAACCTAAACGACTAAACCGATCCCGATGGGACTTTCATCAGTATGTCGAGGAATTGATTGGGCCGTATATAAAGCGCTTTTTATCTCGGAAATCTTAATGGTTCCAGCGTTAAAATTGAAAACCGTTTAAAAATTTAATTCGATCGAAATTATATAAAACGTGAAACCAGGATCGAGAACGAGAGTGGAATCAATATTGATCGAGATTAAGGCAGGATTAGAATCGGAATCGTGGATGAACAAAATATGTGGAAATTTTATATGCACACGGGCGTAGCTGCGGGCGATTGTTGGTATAAAAAATAATAATCTCATATTGACATGTGTTCTTCCTTAATCAATGCTCTATCTTCTTTGAGAAGGAGAGTGAAATGCGATCAATCAAGATAGCTAGGAATAAAAACGCTGCTGTGGTATTCAAGAAGCGTGTCTCATAGAGTTGACGTCATTATCCGTTTGTATCTCGTAAGACATTACATATCTTTGATGATTTATAACTCCATTGTTTATTCACCGATTTTAATGTTTACAGAATTGTTATCATATGGAAACGATAGTAGAAATTTCGTCTCCATAGCTGACTATAAAATATCATAAGAAGACATTCTATGATACAACGTCATTGCATATTCAATCAAATATATAAAACACCCTGAACACAGAAAGCAAATGTGTAAGCAATTAGATCCTTTGGCGAAATTAACACATTATATCTTAAGCTAGTATTTTTCGTGACTTTGCATTTTTGTCCTAAGGTTCTTCTTAATATTTTTTTTTTAAATTTTTAACCTCTAATTTTGTACCTCAACTCGTTCGTTTGCATTGAGGTGTCCTCCTTAAGGACCGTCTAAAAGGACATTTCTTGCAATACTGATTTTACATGCAGTATGTAGGATGACGTAATCTTGCAAATACTGCTGAACCGATTTAGATGAATCTCAATAGGTACATTTAATAGACTTCAGTTAGTTTAAAAAGTTGTACATTAATTACAAACACAACAAGAAAACGTGCCGGAGATATTATTTTGTTGTATCAAGTGTTAATCAATCATGCCTCCGGAAGTTAAACCTAACACAATAATTTTATTTCATATCGAGTGAAACGCTCTTGTTAGAAAACGAACTTTGTGATGTTTTTTGTATGTGTTGTTGTTGTATATTTATTACAAAGAAATATATTACCTATATTATTTTTTCATATCACATCCATTTTTTTTGTGACAGATAGGTACATATTTATTTATTTATACCTCATTTCTGTAATTTTGTTTGAGTAACTTGACTTCGACAAAAAAATACTCTCATATTGGACTAATTTCAATTCATTAACGTTTGTTAGATTTTAAATTAATTATGCCCGCGTATGCGTGGAAAACAGAAGTGTTTTATAGGTTTTTTTTTTTGTAAAATATAATTTATTATGAAATAAATACTAATAATATAAATACTTAGTAATCTAAATAAACTTACTTTTATATACTTTAGGTATTTCCTGTACTTTTTTATTTCCTAAATTGAAAACATATAATTTATTTGTATCGAGGCCTCTATGCATATTTTTTAATGGGCCCATTTCGGTCGCCTGCCGTTGATCGCTGGTTGTTATTTTAAAGATAAAAATGCTCATTGTGGAATATCCTTAGAAGATAAACGTATACTGTTGTGGTGTTTTTAGTAAGTCTTTTTAAGATCTACAATTATGTACTCCATTAATTTGATTTATCTCTTATGATTTACTTAGCATATGCCATTTAAGCGTTCCAAAAGTGTATTTTTTCCGATTTCATTGACCATCATCCTCATTGATTATTTCGTACATTACTTTATGTAACTAAATATGTAACTTAGCCAGATAACATAGTTATAAATTATAAAAAAAAAACACTTAATTGGGATAAGTAATTCTTGCATGAAAATGAAATAAACTGATAGACAGAGAGAGTTTGAGTTTTATAATGATTATGAATGTTTTTGATTTATATCAATTAAAATTATATTTACATATTTTATCTGTTTGCTATACGTTGTATGTTATAGAAGATTACATTTCAAGGCGGCGACATTGTAATTCTCTTGGTTTTTCCCAGTTAATTCTGAACATTGGCGAGTTCGTAAAAATAAATATATGTAATCTCGTTGATAAATACCATCGATATATCAATAAATACATCAATGGTAATACGCGATATAATAACGCAAAAGGATACAAAAAAAAATCATATGCTTATTGTTAGTATTATCGATATAAATACACTTATATAGAAGATTAATATTTTTTTAAAAACTAAAATTAAATGTTACGCGGAGCTTACCACAATACATCAGTAAAAACCGCATTTAGTTCGCTTTTGCAGTTTCTGAGATTAGCGTGCACAAACGCACAAGACAGACGGACAAACAATCAAAAATTCTAAAAACTATTTTTATGATTTCTATAGCATAAGTACAACATGTATAGTTTATTTTTTTTTGAAATATTAATTGATCTACAAACACGGCTCCTTTACGATATTATCACATGTACATACAGACATGTCATGAAAATGTTTGAATGATCCAGACAATTTTATGTTGTACAACATCATAAATTAATTCATCTATCTCAACGTTGAAAATTTACATCGATATCAAAGAAAGGTATAATTGAAACATTCCGGTTTACCTGTACGCCACCAAGATAAATCTTAGGTTCCTTATATATGTTAATATAATGTATGAGACTCTTATTAGTTATGATTACATACCTATTGGTTTCACATTGCTTTTGCTGTTTTATTTGCGAATGGGACAATATTGGGACAAAAAAAGTTACTAAAGCGTGGCCCAAACGTGAATCATTTACTCCGGGACATATAAATGTTAAAAGCTATCCTTTTACCACCGTTGCGAATAAGACTCATGAAAATTTTTGGAAAAGCTGTGGTTAAACATGGTAGTAAGTATTAATACCTATATGAAAGAGAAATTTGCTAAGTTTTATCGCAATTTATAAATTGTGATAAAACTTAGATAAATTATAAATTATGATAAAAATTTACTGTATTATACTCATTATCATGACGGAAAATTAGGTACTCATTACAAAATGATTTTTCTTATTATTTTAAATGATTATATTCGCACTTAATGGTCAAGAAAATTGTAGAATATTTTGTATGTATATTCGATATTAAAAGACAGATAAATTTAACTATTGTAAAACTAAAATGAAAATGTCAATATTGTAATTGCTAAATTTCGGAAATTGATTAGAAATCAATATAATACGTTATTTGTATGCATAAACTTCGCATGACTTCTTTTTCCATTCAATTTCAATAAATGGCATAGCACGTAATTTGAAATGCAGTATCATTATTTCTGTATCAATTTTGACGGATTTTTCGCATATATATTTAGTCTATAAAATTACGCATAATGTATTTGGTAAAACATTGAAATTATTGCTATCCTTCGTTTTAGTATATTGTGGCATTAGCCGTTTGAACGGCGACCACAAACTGGACACTTTGTAGGTTTGATCCGCCACTCACCAAGTGGGCTCATAACGACGACGCACGCGGGCCACCATTGGTCATACTTGGCCAAGTTTCGTAGGTAGTGAAAACGGGTGGAGGTTTATCGTCAGTTCACGTCCGATGACTTAACCTAGCCGTTTCGTCTGACCGTAGGTATATACTATATTAATGCCTGCTACATTTACGATTTCGCCCGTTCGAGTTTAAGGAAAATATTTTCGAATCATAGATATTTTAAAAACTAGTTAGTTTACGTCCGCACGCAGCTATATTAACTTCGGGACTATAATTCGGAATAAGGTTCCGTATGATTTCGGTCCGGTTTCTCAATCCACATGCAGATAACAAACCTAACGCGCACAAAATCGGATGTTCCTAGAGAGGCCTTGCACTCTCTACAGCATAGCTTTTTTCATAGTCCTCATGAGTGTAACATTTCCAGCCGTGTATCGGTCGGCGAGGACGTTGCGTCCCTCGTGACGTACGCAACAGAACTGGTGAGAGGATCGAATCGCCTCGCTGTCTGGGTCGGGTCTATGTCGATCATGGAAATCGTGATCATGATCGAGATTTACAGAATTCAGAGTGAATCAGGACATCTAGATCTCTCCGATACCATACGAGCAAAAGCGTATGCGTACCTACAGGCAATTGTAAAACTGCAAGTGATATAAAAGCAGGCGCTGGAAAAATAAATACAACGTAAAATTTTAAGCTCTAATTCGTCACAGTATTAACGTAATACTGTGACGAATTTGTCGTAATAGACTAATATGTATATTTAAATTATGGTATAGCCTTTACTACTTTTTACTTGCGGCTTTGTATGCGTCAATATAGAACGGATTCTTCAATCTTTATAACGATCAATGACTACCAACCATGATCTCTATTCCGTCATAGTCTCGGTTCCGCTTGTGGTAGCACACTCGATTCCAATCTCTTATCCTTTCTTAATTCCAATCTCCAGTTCTTTCTTTATTCCAATCTCCAATCCTCTCTTAATTCCAATCTCCAATCCTCTCTTAATTGCAATCTCCAATCCTATCTTAATTCCAATCTCCAATCCTATCTTAATTCCAATCTCCAATCCTTTCTTAATTCCAATCTCTTATCCTTTCTTAATTCCAATCTCCAGTCCTTTCTTTTTTCCAATCTCTTATCCTTTCTTAATTTCAATCTCCAGTCCTTTCTTTTTTCCAATCTCCAATCCTCTCTTAATTCCAATCTCCAATCCTTTCTTTATTCCAATCTCCCAATCCTCCCTTAATTCCAATCTTCAATCCTTTCTTAATCCCAATCCTCTCTCGATTCCGATTCCGCTCTCAACCTTGATCACGATTCCGTCCCTGATTCAATTTCGGTCCAATTATCTTAGAGGAAGGAATACTCGCACACCCAAAACACACACACCTACTGCCGTAAATAGTTTTATTATGAATCAGTCTCATTCTCGATCTTGGTCCCGATTCCGATACTGCTCGTGATTCCAATCCCCGAGCGGCATTGATCGATATTGACAGATCGGTCTAAAAAAGTAGGTAACTCGTTATATGCTCCCACAAGCAAAGACACAGGCAAAAGATTGCTTTCGAAATAATGCACTAAAATTGTTACTGCTAAGTCTCTAGGTTATCCATGGTAAACTACCGTAAACTGAAATGTAGGTATATAACCTCTTTGCATAAAAATAAAACAATCATGCGGATCGGACTAAAGATTCCTGAATTAGTGTATAAACGCCCAAAGGGACAGACAGGCTTGCTGGGAGACGTGATTTTTTATGATAAATAAGAAAAAAAGACTTAATTAGCAACTCAAAACTGGACTTGGGGAAAAGAGTTTAACAAGAATTTTTGAATATTAGGTATGTTAATACGTATTATTTTTTATTTCTTACTATTATTCTAATGAGTGCTTAGCATTCTACTCGATTAATTCAAAAGTTTCAAGTGCCTTCTTTTGAGGATTTCCATTATTTAAAAAATTCAAAGTTATGTTATAGGTAATTATATGCAGAAAATATACGAATTTCCAAAATACACTCACTCATAAGCAGACAGTAATGTGATCACGATGAAGTCTAGATATACAACTAGGTAATAGATAAGTGTTTCAGTTTTTGTCACTTTATTGAATTACATATTTCGTTGAACGCTCTTTGTACTACCATCACTGTTCGAATCTTAATAATCTTTTCACAGCTTTCATATAACGTATACTGTCATATAAATAATTCAAAATATCTCTAACTCATTAATAGCAAAACCTTAATAGGTTCTATAGCCGCATTTGAAAAGTGGAACTAAATTAGCGTGCGCAGGATAATACACGTCACGTCCGTTTGCAACTGCCGGATGTGCGCGACGTCGGCAAAGGAGGAAAATCGCAGCATCCGGTTCGTTGACCGGGAAAACTGTTCAGGGAGCGATAGCTATCTAAAATTTCAAATTATACGGAAAATCATTGACGCAACGATACACTGTAGTGTGATTGATGTATTCAAATCGAACGTGCTTTGATCGACAGTGAATCGCATTTGCATATGAAGGGTTCTTCCGTCAATATATATATATATATATATATATATATATATATATATATATATATATATATATATTAAAATACGACATAGTACCAATGTATACGGAATACTTAAAATAGCACTAATACGTAAATTTAAAAAAAAGATAAAGATTGCAAGTAATTGTAAAAAGCTCCGTACTTATATTGTAATAAGTTATTATATGCCTTTCTGTTTTACTATAGCTTCGATAGCGACAAAAAGGTGTAATTTAATTCATCTAACAGTAACTGACTGATTTATGAATATGTACGTAATAATTGTTAATAAACTGAAAATCGTAATGATATAAGTATTGTGAATTAAACAGACACTTAACCATGGAAAGTAATTCTAATAGTTGTGGGGTATTGATTTGTGAATAGCTATAGTTGTAATGAGCAAATACATAGCAAGGCGCAAACACGAACGCACAACTAATTCTTACGAAGGGTGATCCGTCACTGTCGGGCACTACAAGCAGTAGCGCCACTTGTCCCAATTAAGTAAGCTGAATAGAAGCCTTCTTATATGTTGTAGACGCTACCTCTACATATGTTTCTCTATGGTCTTTTATTGTTTTTTTCAACTTAAGAGGACCCTTCTTATATGTTTTAGATGCCACCTCTATATATGCATCTCTGCTCTCTTTCTTATTGTTTTTTTTTATAAAGAAAGGATTTTTCAGGGATTTTTATTTCAGAAAAGTGTACAATCTATACACAGATACGATAACGATTTGAAATGGAAGCAACACAAAACTTTTTTCATTACGTTTCAGATGGAATTGTATAAATACAAACGGCCATTTTTTTTTTATTTTGAGGTGAAACACCAAAAAGCGATCTGTCTTGAGTAACATTTTTAATGCACCGCACCATAAATGTGGAAATAAAACAGCTAGTTTTGAATGTCTGTTCTGTTACTGGTAGATCTGTCACTGAAAGATATAGGGACTATATTTTGAGAGCTTATTAGTTGTTGCACGTGACGAGTAGTGTTAGATGCTTAAATATCAAACTTAAAATAACATTGCAAAAATCAAATATTCATTTTTCATTCTATTTATTAAAATAACAAGCATTAAATACAAACGGATATGACAAAATACATAACTTGAATCGACAACCTAAATACTGTAATTTAACACAGCGAAAAAAAGTTGTTTTTTCACTGCTATCACATTACAGTAAATTATTTACAATAAAATTAATTACAGTAAATCACAATAAAATGCAACTCGCTGAACAAGAAACAATGAAGGTATTATTACGCTAAACTCATTTTTTTTTATAAATAGACAGGAAATTGGAAAATATGTCGAGTTCGTTTTAAAACTGATTACGATAAGCATAGGTTCCTCTGAAAATAGTAACTTTACGAATATGGCACAAGAGGATGTAAAACATGTTAGAACGTGAGTAGATGCTTAGAAATTTAAATAATATTTTGTTTAGAAGACTCTCCGAATCAATGTGATAATCTACAATTTTGTAAGGAATATAGTACTTAAGTGAATACGTCTTATGGAGGTTCAGGGGGTGGTGATGATTAAGAGGTTAAGACCGTCGTCTTCGAACTGGAACGCACCGATCGTAACTGCGGACGAATTAATTAATGAATTATTAAGTACCTGGGCGACTGAGCTTCGCTATTTGAGTTACGAATCGATAGAATTAAAATCGATTACTCGTTCTATAAAATCGATGTTTTTGAGAGGCATCTGTTGGAGAACTTTTGAAACAACGAAAAATTAAATAGAAATTCCCATTTCTTTGTCATTCTTATTTATGTATAACGAAATGAGAGAATAGAAAAAAGCGGCCTAGTGAGAATTAGACTCGCACACGGATCGTACAAAATGGAACAAAAAAAACGCCTAAAGTCACGTTGCTCTTATAAGGGACAAACTTAACTTTGCCGTTGGAAAATGTTATCCTCATACATCGATACAGGTCGCACTCATTTTACTAATTGCAAACCGGTTAATAATGGCAAGAAAAAATATTTTTTACTCGTATTTTATTCTCATTATTTCTTATTATAGCGAACATGTAAATACATAGCTCTTTGTAAATTTCAAGTAATGACTACCACAGGCTGTGTTTTTTGAACCTATTACGGTTTAAAAAATACACCCTGTTATAGACGGACGGACGGACGGACAGCGGAAGCTTAGTAATAGCGTTCCGTTAGCACCTTTTGGGTAAGGAGCCTTAAAAAGCAAGTAATAAAGCATTAAGTGAGCACGTTCTCTGTCTATTACAAAAGAACTGTGTGGGTCAAATTAGGATTTGTTTCTATTGGATGTGGAATCGGTGTCGTAATAATTCACGAGATAGCCCTGGCATCTGTTGGATTACTTTCGAACTACGAAAAAATAAAATATAGATTGCCATTTCGTTGCCCATGTATTTAAACTAAATAACTAACTGAAAGAATCCAAAGCAAGAAATAAATAAAAAAGAAAAACGAGAAAAAACCAACAAAAATAAAAATTACTATCGAAGAAGTTGATAGACATTGTTCAGTGGCGAAATTATCTTTTTATTTTGAAATGATAGAGTAGCAATTTTTTTATATCTGAAAACAGGGGAACACAAAGTTTGCTAAAAATCACATCTAACGAAGTCCAATTGTTATCCTCGAAACATCCTATATACATACCAAGTGTCACAGAAATCATCGTAGTCGCTTATGAGATCCTTTTTGTATATAATATATCTATCTATAATAAGAATTATATAAGTTATTATAAAATTTCTCATTGAAAGCTATTAGATTTGAGTCGAATATCAATCATTCGCCCTGTGCCTCGGAAATCACTTTAAGCCGTTCGGTCCTAGACGTGGTGAACGCGTGGGCGGCGGCCGGTCGCTAGCAGCGCCCGAGGCACTGGGCCAGCGTGGGGGGCTTAGGGTACACACCCCTCGATTGGAAACGGTCAAGATTGGGGGCGTACCCTAGGCGTTAGTAGTGGGGTAAATAAACAACAGCAGCAACAGATGCACTGATAGAAATATTCCTAAGTTGCTTTAATATAACTTAGTTCCAATAGTTGTATTAACAAATATTGTGCATAATTTAACCATTATTTAGGTCGGTTAAGACATTCGAAACATTGGTTCGCTCAAAATCAACGATGTGGATTTGTTACGATTTCTATTTTCAGATGTACGTCATGATTATGTCGAACTTAGTCTGTGTATCACAATGTGCTTTCTATAATTCATATAATAACATCCTATAAAGTAGGCTAGATAGATAGATAGATAGATTCTAATACGTTTTTTTTTTGTATTTTTTCGACACTATCAATGCTTAAACTGCAAACACATGTTTTAAATAATATTATTAGTGTACTTTTCAATAGTCTTTCCTAGGCAAATGATTGTTTCGCTTAGGCTATTGCCTTGAAACGCATGATAAATTTAAAGCACGTAAAATGTCTGAATTTATATATATTTATTGGCATGCAGGTAACACACAAATTCTTCGATCCCGGTTTGCGGTCGCTAATCGATAACCCTTTTGCTTGCTGGGTCACAAAAAAGTAAGAACACGTATTCGCGAAAACTCCCGCTGTCCGTACATTCCGCGACTCCGATTGGTCGAGGTTAGAAAAGGATAACCGTATATATGGGGTCGATGGGCCGGAACGGGAGGAAAGAAGCCCTCCGACGGCCCGTGTCCCTTTGCGCATCGGCCCGTGAAATTAAACTCGCCCTAAACGAATCTAACGATTATTTTATTATCCCTTTTGCGCTAAGATTTGTTCCTTGCTCACTCAAATAAAAATAAAAGGTGAGTAAGGCCGCGTAAGGGCCAGAAGGAGGGCATAAATTTTCGTAAGCGTTTAGGGTTAAGTGGGGATTGGCTTATTTTTCGGCCCTTTAACTACGGCTCGACGCGTCCGGCCGGCTCGGACGGACTTAGCGTAGGGGTTACTAAATCGCAAATGGGACAAAATAATTGGATCCGTTTATTTTATCTACGGCGTCATTATGAAATGGAGACGTTATATTGTTGTAGTGTAATTTTGTTAGAAGAAATTATAACAGATATTCTTAATTACATATAGATTAATGAACAACCTACAAAATGAAAAGATATACGCTAATACAATGAATAAATAATTATCGTCGATTGCTTGATGAAAAAAAAAAGAAGTTAGAAAGTTTTAAATTTAAAAATTCTCGTATTATCCAATTTGATATATCATCACATAAGTCTTATCAATGCAATATAATATACGAGTGGTCATTCACGACTGTGTGGATGCGGTTAGTCGTTATACACATAAGACCACACAAACACACATAATTGGCGCCAACCCACAATCTTATATCAAGTTGAGATATATGGACTTTGTTTACATGTCTGGGTTATAAATATAATCTCAAAATGTTAATTTAATATCAAAACCAGGTAATTATATTACTTTCGAGTGGAGACTATATATTTTTATAATGGCCCGAAATATATGAGCCTCTTTCAGTTTTCAATATAGAAAATTATGGATGGCAGCGCAATAGCACAGTAGCGACACAGTGCGAGGAAAAAAGTAAACATTCCAGACCTGTCGTCCGCAAATCGGAAACTCTCGTGTTCACTGTCGCCCGTCTCAAATCAAATACAGTTCGGATGTGTGTGTCCTTATTTTAATTTAATATGATTAATGGTATAAAATATAGGTTTCGGCCGACTATGATCGACAGCGAGACTAAGATATATATACTAGCTAGCCCTTGTTCATTCCTTTCCTGTGGGTGGCTTTCCCATCTAGTTAGCGTCCACAGCTCGGACAGCATGAACATAGAATGAATTCTTTCGTCTTTTGTGCCCATTGAAGTCAATGTCGATAGCGGTCCCGCTTTCGATTCTGATTCCAGTGATATTTTTGATCGTGTTCCCAACCTCACACTCATTTTCGACTCCAGTCCCATTCTCAATATCGGTCCCGATCCCGCTTTTGATCCTGATTCCCGTCCCGTTTTCGAGTGATTCCGCTAACACTCACAGTTTTGGACGAAGCCGGGGGCAAATAACCACTTTATCATTTGTCTTTCGATCGCGATTGATTCTGATGCCAATCCCACACTCAATTCCGGCCCTGGTCCTGACTCTCATTCCCCCCTCCCGGTTCCGTTTCTCATTTCGATACCGCTACCGGTCTAAGTCTACATAATATTGTTGTTTTGAAGTTCAGTAATGAATTTCATTTTAATGTGATGCAATATGGCGAACTATGAACGATAATTTTGGCAACCGCTTTTATGCTAATTGAGGGGAGGAGGTCTTAGGAAATAAAAATTTGTGATTTTATATGTTTTTGGATAAGAAATGAGAAACAAAATCTTAGGAAAATTAAAAAAAAACACATTAGATTACGACAACTGCAACCTATCACGATAAAAACTATCCCATCTCTCAAGCTGTATCCAACTGCATGCAGTGCATAAATTTTCATTAAAATCGCTTCAGTAGCTTAAGAGTTCATCGCGGACAAACAAAAATGGTACGACATTTTTATATATAAAGATAAATACATGTTTATTGTAAAATACATAAAGTAAAAAGCTCTTCGAATCGCGACATGATTACGATATAACGAAAAAGTCGGCCAAAAAGGGGGGGGCAGTAATAATTATAACAGGCAGAATAATTGCTCAAACAAAAATTGCTGATGTTAATTAAATTAAAAATGCATAATAATAATTAATCAATTGTTATTGCACATCATTACCTGATTTCGTTTTTCTCAATTATAATAAATACCCTTTTCATCTCAAGTGCAATTAGAATTATCAAAAGTAGAATTTGCAATCATCTCCGTGTCATAAATTTATGATATGGATGTTCATATAAAAGTGGCTAAAGGGAGGTGTTTCGCACGTGCTTCATACGTGCACGTCGGTATACCAAACTTTGACCAGTTTTTTTGGATGTTTCTTATCGGGAAAAACTGTATGATTATGTGACGGATATGGGATTTTTAGATTTTATGTTTCCAGAAAAATAAGCGCGGTACATTGGGATAAATTTACACGGGAGCTGTAGTAGGTACGTTAATCGAAAATGGATTTGTAATGAATAGTAACTAATTTATCAATTTGATAGTGTCTAAGTGCCTTAAAAACTCATACTTACGTATTTTTCTTTACCCCATTTGTTAATATATATCGTTTTTCATGCAGACTTGGCATGACGTGTTCTACTATTAGTCTGTTAGCAGAAAAATAATCAAATATTATACCATCAGATTTTTGTGTATTTTTCATGGACGTGTTAGAGCATCCATAAATTCAACCATACATTTTAATAAAATATTGCATGCCTCATAAGCGGAGAGTTGAGGTTGTGCTCTACTCTCGCCTTACAAAAATCAAGTGATTTTTTGAACTAAAAGTGTCTCTATTTATTTTTTGTTGCACTTATATAATAAAATTCACACATGAATATCAAGGAAAAAACATTAGTTTCAACAGTTATGACATTTTTAAAAGACATTTTGCTTTTTAAATTAATGAGAAAAATGTTTAATAAAATTATTCCGTGGACGTCCATGTGTCTGTATGTATCCATACTCGCGTGGTCACGATAACTCCCGGAAAAGTTAACTGATCTAGTCCATTTTTTTTTCAAACGTTTTAGTATTATCCTTTCGAAGATCACGGTCTAATTCAACGTAGTTTAATCGTAATTAGTGTTATAAAAACACGACTGGACATCATAATTAATCAATAGAACTGTTGAACTAAAAATTTCTCAATCTTATCTTTCATTATTTTGTTTTGTTTATTTTATTTATTTCTGATGAAGTTGATATTTCTTTCGGTTCTATTTTTGCATCTATTTTTGCCTCATAAGTGGAGCGCTGAGGTAGTGCTCTACTCTCGTTTTATAAAAATCGAGCTATTTTTTGAACTTAAAATTTTTTCATGTTACTCATAATGTACTTATAGACTTATATAAATGCACGAATGACAAGAAAAAACATTCGTGCTAATATATATATTTGTAAAAATTGAACGACCGCTATGAGGCGTGCACTTTTGGATTTTCCAAAATTTTTTTTTAAACTTTTCCTGTGGTTTGGCACTCGAAAACACAAAGTATTTTATGGCAAATAGAAAACAGTTTATACAAATGTAGGGTATTTAAGCCATCAGATGGAGCCTTCGCCGACGTTCGTTTCTTATATAAAACCTGAAAAGCTGTGAGTTCTGCTATTAATTAATTTCTTTCAAAAACCTAAATAAATATGCTACATTTCAAATACTGAATTGGATTTATATACAATGCAATTTAAAATATGATAGCTGTATAATATATTCATTCGCATTTTAAGGTACTTAGGTTATTTTTGTAATTATAATCCGTATATAAAGTTGGTTATACTTTTATATATAAGTATATACATTTTATAAGTGTTCAATAAATCTTTAAACGAGTTTTGAAATCATTAAAAAAAATCACAAATTTTGACTTTAGAACTTAATCGATAGTAATAAAGCAATAAATACTCAACGAAATGACATAGCATCTCTGTGATGCTATAATCAATATGTAAGCTTTGATACTAGATTTTTTTGGATATGTATATATATATTTATTAACATATATTTCTGGTTTCAAGCTGGTGCGCGTCATTTGGTGTTTCAAAAAATTATATACAAAGACATGGTTACATGTGTAAGGAAACGCGGGAATATCTCATCAAAATGTAATATTTTGATATGAAAGCATTGCTTTTAATTGAATGTAATTAAATTAACTATAATAACGATTTTGCCAATATATTTAATACATCTTTTTCTTTGCGAATATAATCTCGCATACTTTATAATGCTAAAAAAGTAATATTTAAAATCTTTTTGTTTATTTACTTACAATTATTTCTCAACATTAATCAAACTTATATAACTTAAAACTTCCAATAACTCCCAGTCCAGTTCTAAGACCAACGCGTCGCAGCGGCCATCTTGTCCCTATCAAATATCAAGGGTCCGTGAAGTTCCACCGCCGCACTGTAATTGCGAATATTTCGTTGGCAAAGTTCTACCGCTGAGGAGAGTCGGACGGGCCCTTTATTCGCGATACCTTGTTAACCGGGATCCGGGACCTTCTCAGGAGCGACTTCGTGAACTTTTTAATTGATCGAATTTACAAGGCTTCATGAGTTATTCGTTACGTCTTCCAGTTTTAGAGATATGAGGGCAAGCGAAAAGGATTGGAGCGTTGGCCTAATGCGTTCACGCCTCGATTCTTCACGGGCACGTATATAGTGATGCTTGTCGTCGTTAAATAAAATTGCGATTGAATTGCGAAAATAAGGAATTTCTATTGACAATAAGATCTTAAATCTTCTATCGACTGCTTCTATCAAATATTGTCGACATGTTGTAAGTGAGCCAAAACTATATTGAAAATCAAAATTAAACGTTTAATTACAAATCACATGTTTGATACCACGTAACTTTCATATAAATTTAGCTGCACACAAATTCCTCAGTAAAGTAATATAGGGTTCTTAATATATACATATACATATATATATATATATATATATATATATATATATATATATATATATATATATATGTACATAATTTACTTGAATAAATAAATTAAATTAAAAATAAAAGATGAACTTTTACTTATGAACTTTTACTGATACTTACGTAATTAACACTACTTGTGTATGCTTCTACCAATATAACAGCTGCCAAAACTTAGTTCCTATATTCCCCAATGGTATCTAATGCATATAGTTCCATTATAATACCTATATATATTTTTCAAAGGAATATATACCTCAAAGTCAAAATGAGTTAGGCACGTATATTAAGTTTAGTGTTATGTTATTGTTGTAAAACTGGTACGTTACATTAAAAAAAGACTATAATTAAATAGGTCTACATATGATATGTTTTATGTCGTAACATACTCCCAAAAAGCCGAGACAGTTAATAATTAACAGGGCGAGTTATAAGCGGCAATTCCTGAGCGCCGCTTTGGAAACCCAACTAATACTGTTAACGTGTTCCCGCACGGAGCGGGTAGTTCGCGAAATCACCGGGCCGTGCGACAACGGGAGCGTATTAGACGTTTTCTTCATTTAACAAATTGATGGAGCCGCGGGAAACCCATCCTTCATACGACTAACTGCGATATTAAACTTTATCACGTTCGTTAATTGGGTTCACATTTCGGCGGGTAGGTGTGCGCGATTCTACCGGAATAATACTAATCTGAATTCAACTTTATCATTAACGCAATAGAGTTCAAAATGTTGTACTACATATGCTATCTCGTGAATCGAATTCACGACCTTATTGCTATCAGCTTATAGTCGATAATTGTCCGATTGCTGTGTTTCCCGAGGGTAATATAACTGCGGTGGGAAGAGAGGTAGGCTGCGGTTGAAGTTTGTAATTAATAAAGCCCTCTCGATTACAAGTGCCTTTCCGCGCTGGGGAACTGGGTAGACTTCATACCTATATCTGTATACAAGTGGTTATGTCTATGTGTCTGTAGGTCAATGTACAACTGCAGGAGTGGGGTATTAAAAAAAAAACAAATGAGAAAAGCGTTGTTAATATAGATATAAATAAAATTCGTTTCTCAACTTCATAGCGGGTATCAATTAATAACGTGAGGCATTTAGCAAGGGAGTAGGATCGAGCCGAAGTTTCCGATCATCAGTTAATTTTCTTAATTATTAAATATCATCATC
Source organism: Eumeta japonica (assembly GCA_005406025.1). Lineage (NCBI taxonomy): Eukaryota > Metazoa > Arthropoda > Insecta > Lepidoptera > Psychidae > Eumeta > Eumeta japonica. The sequence continues at coordinate 1,012,134 of BGZK01000021.1, forward strand.
ATCATCATCATCGCTCAATCTTCAGCCAGTCACAATGACTGAAAGGGATAAGTCCCGATACACCCAAGGGAGCGTAATTATAGGGGGGGTGTAGGTTCTAGCTTGGATCAGGAGTAACGGAAATGTATACTGTTAAAAATTTTTGTAAAATTACTTATGTTTTACAAAGCAAAAATTAGAAAAATTCCAAATCAATGTATACTAATACAAAACATAATACAATTCGAGTAAAATTACAAGACGTGTGAAAGAACTTACTGTCATGAGTTGTAATTTTGGAACCTTTATGTAATAACCCTACGCGTATTGTAATTTTTCCTAACTGTTGGTGAATTTCCAATGAAATATTGTAGAATTACAAAAATTGTTTGTAATTCCATTTACAATGCATTTTTTGAGATATTACAAAAAAATCTGAAACTCAAATTAGTATGAAAGTCATTAAGAATTTACAAATAATTTTATTATTTTTGTAACATAATTTTAAAAATTGCATTACGTATTATAATTCTCTCAATTTTTTTTTATTTTTGTAAATAGGGGTATTGTAATTTTCTAAAACTGTTGATTATTTCTGAACTTTGTAACGATGTAATGATGAACTGAATTAGAACATCAGACTAGTTGAGGCTAGTAAAATTTATATAAGTTACATTCTAAAACATAAATCGTAAAGTTATTTTAAGAAACCTGTCTTCATTACATTACACTAGACTAACTATTTCAAAGACTACAGTACTTTATTAATTTTTTATACCTTATCAAATGGTTTCTCATGTACGCATATTAGGTCAAAATTTCTTATTTGAGATTAACTTATAATTGATTTTAAATTTCAGATTATTTTTGGAAATAAATCCTGAAAAAGGTACAAAACGAGGTGGAAAACGAAAGGGAACGAAGATTCATCCCAAAGTCTCAAAGCTTATGAAAGATATCGACCTCTATATTATTGATTAATCATGTCCTTAAACTACTCCTACTTGAAAAGATATTTTTTTTAAGTTATACTACATATATAAGATTACTCTTCTTTTAAGGACATCAGTTTACATTTAATAAGTTTCAATATGAATATGCAATATAAAGTATTGTATTTTATACAAAAATTACAATACAACACTATTTGTATTGTAATTTTGCTAAGCAAATTTTCGATAGCCTTTTGGTATATTTTAAAAAAAGTTTTGTAACGTTTCTAAACTTAGTTGAAATTAATTATGTAGTAAATTTACGATAAGTCATTTTGAAATCACTAATCATTTTCCACAGAAGTTGTTTGGTAATATTACACTATTTGTATGGTAATTTTGCTAAGCGAATTTCCGATAATCGTGTGGTAAATTTCAACAAATGTTTCGTAATTTTTCGAAATTGAGTTGAAATAAATTGTATAGTAAATTTACAAGACGGAATTATATTATTACTCTATTGTTGTGAGTAAAAAACTTCCAACATTTTTTTTGTAAAATTACTACAGATTTTTTTAACAATGTAGAGCCAGCCGTTATTCGTGCAACCTTTAGCCAGAAACTGGATTCGGGATAGGTGATAGATACTATAGTGTGTCAATAAATATAGTGGGGAGGGTATGTTCCTTCTGTTTCTCTTTTGTTCTTCGTTTCCTTTGCTTGGTGTAGGCTTTGACGTCCATTTCTGAGAGTTGGAACAGTTCATCTGCAGCCTTTCTAATTTCTACTGTACTCTGTGCTAATGTTGTTTATTCTTCTTGGTTCCTGTTGTAAAAACTATTGTCTTGTTAAACGAGTCTCCCGACTGTGAATAACTTTCTATTCTCACAAAAGGATACTTTAAGGTATGTGCTAATAAAATACTATTTAAGCTTATTATTAACTTTTATATTAATCGATTTTGAAGGTTAAAACTATGCCTGACTGTGTACCTACTATTACAAAAAGATTTAGGTAACCTATATACTATCTACACAAATAATAATAAAATTGAAGTTAGCACAAATAAAAGTCAATGTAAGTACAAGCTTTTCGCGATAATCAAATATCGTTCAATGTTGTATTATAACTGTGATGGCGCGCGACTAAGAGGGTTGAGGCGATGCGTGACCTGGGTTTTTTACTAGATTCTAAAATTAATATTTTTAACCATATATAGAATCCATAATAGTCAGAACTTATGGTAATGCCGGTTTTATGGACCCGTCAACCTTCAAGCGTATTATTCCAAGTCTCAAAATTGTTTATTGCCCTTGTGTTAGATGTGCCCTTTAGATCCCTTCTGTGCTATCCTTATCGACCGGATTGAGCGCGTTCAAAATAAATTTATCTCGCACCTCAACTATAAAATTAGAAACGAACAATCGAATGATTTAGAAAACTGTCGTATATTCAACGTAATGATTTTGCGAGAGTGACGTAACGTCCTCGACATGGGGCTGCTATAAGACGCACTAGACACACACCACTCTTTAGTATTCCTTTTCATTTTATGAGCTATGGTAAAAATGCTCCTTTTTCTGTTAAAGGATTTCATTACATTACATACATTTCATTTATAAATGTAAGGTACCTATATAATCTTATATACGTAAAACCTTTTATTTTATATATCTATATTATTGATATATATATATATATATATATATATATATATATATATATATATATATATATATATATATATAGTAAGTATATCTGTGCATGGGTATGTGTATAATTGTGTGTATTTGTGCGTGTATTCACCTGCATATATATGCATACAAATTGGCTTAACTCTATACTTATTATTTTAATGAATAAATCTTCTAACTCACTAAAAGCTCATTAGTGCCAAGCATTTTTTGGAATCATATTTCTCTTTTATGTTTTACGTCATTATAATTTACTTAAGAATTCATAGATTAAACTTATTAACCGATAACAGGTTCGTCGATCAAAAACTTTAGGCACATTCACTAGTGACAAATGTGTTTTTAAAATAGTGAACAAGTAACACTATACTGCGCAAATGTACGTGCAACTCCGCGTATCTTTAATAAATAAGCTAAAAATTAACATCATTGGTTATACATATATTGTTTTCTCAAGTCAAGAATATTTAATTTATTAGGTAGATAATTTATTACGTTATGTAAGAAATAAAAGAAATAAATATTAAAAAAATACTAAACTAGTTTTCTAGACCAAAGACTTTCAAGATAATATTTTATCCTTGAAAGATAATATTTTTTATGTTTTTTGTCATAAGTTTCTGAACAGGCACAAATGGAATTTTAATGGAAATAAAATAAAAAACATATTTTTATGCACACTATTTCATTATTTAATAGCAACCCGCAATCACAAAAGACCGTCAAGAATGAAAATGAGACCTAATATATTGTTTATTTTAATCTGTATGATTCACTATTTTTTTGATATTTAACTCTCAACCACATTCGTACATCTATATATATAAAAAGAAAGTGTGTATGTATGTTCCGGGTAGGCTCCGAAACGGCTGGACCGATTTCAATGAAACTTTCAGGAAATCTTTAGATTGACCTGACGAGTAATCCTGTAAAGTTTGGCGACGATCGGAGCACTTTTCTTTTTGAACTGTCAAATACAGTTTTTATTTACTATAATGATATTCTATTGTTTTATAACCCAAATTTGTGAGATCGGAATCAGAATCAAAAGTGTGACTGGGATTGGAATTTGGAAGCGTAATTAGGTTCGAGATTGACATCGATCGATATAGAAGATGAAAAAACGAATTCTATGTCTATGCTGACGCAGCTGCGGACATTAGCTATACGGGTAGGCCACTCGCAAGAAAGGGCAGAACAACGTCTACCGGGCCGGCCTTGTGTACAAAATAAACTAAACATCTGCGGCGCTAAATAGAAATACTCCGAAAACTTTATAAAATAACTATGGCTAATAAACATACGAAATCATTAAAAAGCCCAAATTCAGATCAAGGCTTTTCGTATGATATCAAATTTAAGAACAAACACCCATATTATCTTAATAATACTCTGGACAAATTATTCCTTATCCCCTTATTTACATAGATAGTGAACTTGCGATTCCACTTAATAAACAACACTTTTATCTTACTTTTTTTTTTATTATGATTGTAGACGGTGACGTGAATTCTAAAACCTACCGAAACGGTAGTTTCCGTTTTCACTCTGCCGACAATTCTGGAGTTAAGCCTCGCTTTAAACAGACTATTGAGGTGGGCTTTACGGCTTAACGTGCTGTCACCGCGCCCGAGGGATCGCGCCGCCGAAAAACACGATCTGTCGCGTTCTGCCCTGTAAAATAACCCTTGAGAAAAGTGCGAAAATTTCCTTCGCCCTTACCATATTATTGGTTCAGATTTTACAATGAAGTTAAAAATAAAGTACGTTTGTGCATAAACTACGATATAATAAACACGTAAGTTGTAAATTTGCGTTGTCTTAATTGTGCAAAATAAAACTAATATATTACAAAACAAGCGCGAGTCGGACGAAGGGTTCCGTACCATTATGTATAACAATGGTACATAAATATATAACAAAGTGAATATGTGCCTGAATATTCTGTGAATATTTCAAGCGTCTACCTGTTGCCGTTATCAATATCGAGCCAAAACGAGCAAAAAAATCACGTTTGTTGTATGGGAACCCCCTTAAATCTTAATTTTATTCTGTTTTTTAGTATTTGTTATTATAGCGGCCACAGAAATATATCATCTGTGAAAATTTCAACTATCTGACTATCACGGTTCATGAGATACAGCCTGGCGACAGACGGACGGACGGACAGCGGAGTCTTAGTAATAGGGTCCCGTTTTTACCCTTTGGGTACGGAACCCTAATTAGCTTAGTTTAGTAATAAACTAATTAGATATAATTTGCAACAAAATATAACAGTACGTTCATACACTATATAGTTATGTATAGATTATTGAGTCTATATGATAAATCGTTTGCAGTGTCTAATAACATTCTCAATTTTAAAACAGACTTAAGCAGAGCAAATTTTATATCAACTTGTCACACTTTTCCAATAATATTAATACATGAAGACGTCCAGTTTTTTTTCTATGAAAAGGAAATGATATATTATACGTAAGTATGTTAATTTACAAACAATTTTAACGGAATAAAAAGCACAATTTATTCATTTGTTTTGTCATTTTTCATTGCTATAATTTACCGTTCAGCTGAAAATATCAACGATCTAATTTAAGTTTCAGTCCAGCATAATTAACTAGTTTCTCAGCTCTCTTTTCGTAGTTACAGGAGAGCGTTACAAATGTGGCCGCGTTAAAAATGTATATATCAAATGTAATTGACGTTTGGCGCGCGCCTGCGCGTTAAGACACCGCGGTCACAGTCATTAGTTCGTTTCTGAAAACTCATGGAAAATAAACGGTACAATATTACATTATAGCTATAATATATATCGTACTTGCTGTTCGTATTCAGATAAAATCACTCTGTAGACTATGGCGCGTATAAGTTTTATTTCGATATTTAAATAATCGTAACTCACTGTATCTGTTTTCGTTTTCATTATATTCTATTTAATCACTGTTTTTAATATTTATTTATTCTTAAAAGCTATAAATAACAGAAAAGTGTCTGCTGAAGGGACACACTAATCAAAATTAATAAGCATTTCTATTTGGTATAAACGACATGGCGAAAGTTTATGCCTCAATTTGACGTAATTTGACTACGTTACGTTAAAACGAAATTTTTTGGTGCACATAAACATCATTAATGAATGTACCTTAAGTAATGAAGGCTGTAGTCATAAGTGTTCTTTTTTTATACATTATTTCGGGACGACGAGGATATGAGATAGACTTCCTCCGTTTTGAATTAACACTAATTATGTTGCACTTGAATTGACCACTTACAGATATTGGTAAGGTGTCAGAAATAAAAAAAAAATCTGAAAAAAGGTAACATCAGATGCGTAATAAAATGTGTATTAGTAAGTAATTCACAAAGTTGGATGTTGTTTTTGCGTTTTAACTTTTTATTTTACAAAAAAAAATGCTTCGAAGTGAAAAATAAAACTTAGTAAGTAGTTAGAAAAAGTTTTATCGGGTTCCTCATTTTGTATTACCGACGAAAAAAATGCCCTCAGTAGGAAAAGTTATCAAAAATTATTTACTCTATCTGAAAAATTCTTGATAAATATGTTTAAAAATTATCATTGACCATCAACGTTAAAAGAATACCTTTTAAAGATTTGAAATAAATTTATAATTGTTAAGATAAAAAGGAAACCTATCTATATCTTTGGAGAAAAAAAATATAGGGCTGCTCTTTTAAAAACCCCCGGTTTTGGAACTGCAACTCAATTTTTCCAAATGCAGAACTGGATACGGAAATGGAATCCAATTTTTTTTAACTAAATAATTATCAATACACCGATAATTAAGATTTATCAGTGTATTGATAAATCATATCACATGAATGCACTTACCTGGATGATTGAGCTATTCGAGCTTTATAACAAGCTTCATTTAACTAATCACCAGTTGTATTATAGGTCACACAGAATTCATTTTCACCGGCTACCGAGACAGGGCGTTGATAGTAGCTCCAATTATATATTTAAAATATTATATTGTTATTATTACCGATAACCAAAGCACTTCTAGAACGTTCTATTGCCAGATAATAATTATATATTTTTAATCATAAAGGACCACAGGCGGCGTGGGGCGAGAGGCATCGTATTTTTAGTGTTTATGCAACTTTCTCCAGTTCTTAAAAAGTGTTTGCCTAAAACCATTAATGCTACCGCCATTTCGCGTAAGCGTTACTTCTGTTATGCACATACAGAAAAGTTTATGACTTATATACGACAGAGACATTAACTTACGAATGGTGAAAATCCTGAAAAAAACTACAACTGTAACTTTTAGCGTCTCTTCGCGAAACTTGAAAAAGAATGTACTTCGATTGTAACCGTATAAAATGCGCCAGTTCTTAACACTCGCTTACGATAATATTTCAATTCTACGTTAAATTGTAGTCTATTTCACAAAATGGGATCTGGCTAAATATCGACTTGGGTTCCTTGTGCCGGTCAACATTGATTACAAAGAAAAAAACGAAATCACGTTATCTCAAATTCTTAACGCAGGGATCAACACTAAAATGCATAATAATAGTATCCGAAATTATAAAACATTTCTCATAAGTATTTAATATAAGTCTACCTCACAAGTGGTCCAGATGAGTCCAATACGTCACCGTAAATACGTCATCACCAAAACCTTATCTTCCGCACTCTATGCGCGTAAATGACAAAAAGCACCCGGAGACGAAATCGGAAGTTTTCCTTCTACGTCTGTCTACCCTTTAAAGAAATGCGACTTGATGATACAGGACCGAGGACGTTTTAAAGGAAATCGACTCTAATATAATACACCCTAATGTTTAGTTAGGAGTCGCGCGCGCATATATCTATCGACGCGACACATCTGCTCGTGATTTCAACGCACTAATTCGTGTTGTGTGTCGAAAAGGTGTTCTTTTCACTTTCGAAAAGTCATAAGTACATTTTCTTGTGTTCGAACTATTTTCATATTTAAAATCTAATGGCCTAGAATTAATTTTACTACAACCGTGTGGATTTGATCATAGTGTACAAAAATAAACTTTAAAGTTTAACACGGAGCGTACACTTTAAATAGAAGCGCTTTAACGTTGTCTCGAAGAACATTCCAGATGTACTTTCATTTGTCTTTGAGGCGATCAAATTTGAAGTTAATAAGGGGCAGTTGCAACAACTGCCTATTAAAATGGATGACATATGTTGAATTCTCATGAACAAATTACGCCGATATGATTTTTAAGTTAGACCTCATGGGTCGTAAGCCAGTTACTTAGTTCTAAGGACATATTCGCACTAATATTTCGATGAAAAATGAAATTACATTAGTCGAGAAGAAGAATTGCGAAATTCTACGATTGTTAATTTTAAATATTTTATGACGTCATTTAAAGCTCTGAAGAAAGACAACTGTATTAATTGTATTAATAGACCGAAAAATTGTTGATATCTTTTTTAACCTTCCATCAATAATATATTAAGGATAATTTTTTTCGAACCTAAAAATTCGTTAAACAACGCTTATCGACATTTTCTGAGAGTGGAGAAAAAAAAAATATTTTTTATACTGACGTCGAGTGTAACTAGTAAATTGTAATTTTGCATACGATTAAAAATATAATAATTGAACCGTACGTCATTTTTTTTATGCTTTTTATTGTGATGGTTCAGACATTGCAAATTACTCAAATTTAAATGGATAATTCAGTAATTTAAGACGAAAATCCTAAATATATTCATATGTTCATCACCTGGTTAAAATGAAACGAACTCAACTCACTCCAGCAAATCGTTATCAAACGGCATTAGAATCGTTTAAAAAAATATCGAGCGAGCTATTTTTGGGCGACGACGTGGACCGGCTCATCTCGAGCTATTTTTAAACGATACGAATGTCTCTTAGACGCTCGTTTGAAGTTCTCAATTGCCTGTTTCCGTTTAGGTTTTATTTATCATTTATTCTTGTAATTTATATTCGCTTCACGGCATTATACACGGCCGAAAAGTATTTGACGCTTCGCTAATTTTGAAATTATTTAAGATGTTTTATGAGCAGATTCTACTAAACTAAACTAAAATATCTAAATGAGGTACAGACGGCTAATTAGGCCTCTATAATTATGTATACTATATTTTTTAAAAAGTTATAGCTCTATAGTCTTCATGCACATACGTATGTACGGATGAGAGTGATGTACTTTCATTATATAAACAAAATCATGGTTTCCATATGTATCCGAGCGGTTCCCGTATGTATTTTATGGGTACCCAGAGCCAAGAGGACATAACGATGCATTGGCCACTCGCGTAGCAGTCTAAAATGACAACTGACCCTTTTATCGTCAGATATAAAAAAAATATCAAGTCGATCTTTAAATGTAATAGGCGCATAATATACGTGCCGTATAACCATGAAGAGCGAAACAACAATTATGACACAAAAAAAATAATTTATTTACTCCACAAAAAAGTAGATTACTGTCTGAAGTGCGGTGTCCGAGATAGAGATAAAGCTCTCCGACGTAATGCACATAGTGCGCGTGAGCAGGCGATGAGTAATGTACGCGCGTGTTCCGAATAAAAATCGATCGCATTAAAGCTCTATAGATCGCGCACTCCATAAAACCATAAGAGGAAATTGAAAACTAATTCGAAACTTTACTCGAACTCAAAAATTAAAATCTTAAACATTCTCCCAATCACTTTGTTCACGTAACAGTCAGGCACTGAATTTTTAATAACAATATGTCGTCAATTTATTTGTAATTCTGTAACTTCTAATATCAAGGAAATATATTACAAATTTATTTAGATTACCTACATAGAATTATGTAGTAAATTTTGCGTACAGAAGGGCTTATACCGAACGGATCATAAGATCAAAAAACGAGTGGTGTCGTGGGACACCAGGTAGGAACGAAGTTCCTTCGGCTAATGTAGAATCGACACAATTTGCAAAAAAAAATCGTGCTCAATTTTATGTAGGTTTTCTTGATTTTTCTCTTAAATTTTGCTGATTAGTTTTTATTTAAGTACAGGAAAGTATTTAGGAAATTCAGTATTTTAGGAAATAAAATAAATTACGTAAAATAAAAAGAAATCGTAATTCAAATTGTCAACTAAAATAACAAAATATGTCTCTTTATTTTTGTTTGACAACACAAAATTACATAGAAATAGAATAATTTCCCACTATTATCACTGTCAATTGCATTCAAGTCACTTGTTAGTTCACTTGCCGTTGTTACTATATTTATTATTGTTTTGACGATTTGAAATTATATGAAAATAAACATGACTACTCACGAGTAAAATATATCTATAATGTGAATATTAGCCACGTGCTTGTCCATGAATTCATGAGTATATACTATGCATTGGCGGGGTGGAGTGGTAATAGAGAGAGAAGGGATGAGAGAACGAAAAGAAAGAGGGGGAAAGAGAAAGGTATAATGCACTACTCGCTTGTGTATACGACTGTCGCGCACGTCTCATTTAACGGTTTTATTCCACGGACTTTTTCTTACGGTTTTACTATCACATTTTTTTCAGTTCGGTCGCGCAGCAAAATCCCTATCTCCTCCAAGCCCGCCGTAAGGAACTTCGTTCCAATATTCAATATATGTACATATACGATAACCCTATCCGCCCAGACAACCATAGATAGCAGTCGCTACAAAATTCAAAGGAAAATACCCAAGTTATGAGACACGGCAGTGACGTACCCGGGGGCGGGCGGTCGCGGGACTAATGTCCCCCTGAGCGGAGTCTTCGTCTGACTACTGCAGACGAATAATTGAAGTAGAGTCGGAGGCAGTACTAATTACACCTCGTATGTGTGACACCCCTTCCCGACTCGGAGACCGGATTCGCCCTTGAGACCCGAACCCGTTAAATTATCATTAGTGTCCATTTAGAGAATCGAAAGTTATTCGGAAAATAAAAAAAGTTCAATTAAAAACCCTTTTAAAATTATTCATCCAGTGTTAATTCGATTTTTACGTTGTTTATTCTATTCCATTCATTAGAATTACTTTATTAATACGCGTTTAATGTAATACGAAATAAATGAATTTAATTTTAAATATGTATAAAATGAATTGTTAGATATTCAAACCCCAAAATGTCAACAACTTCCAACAACAACTCACTACTGCAGTGAATTGATTTTAATTAAAGTAGGGTACTACTGTTTTTATAATTCTAGTTGAATTTTTATATGCTGACGGCCGATTTTTTATGTGGTCATCAGTTTGAAGGAGTTTTTTTATTCCTTTTTATATTCTGTGAAATTTATGACAATTCTTCGATTATTACGGAATCACGAAATAATAGCGCAAGCAAGTAGACGATTTGGCTAATATTTATATATCCCGTCCCTATTTTAACGGATATTACGGTAATTTCACTAAACATCATGGCGCCGTAAATTATATTTTATCGTTTCCTGTGACGATGTTGCTACATTAAGAATTAATGACTTTTTAAAACTATTTCGCACTGGCAACACGAGGCGAACGAGAAGGAAACGGATACGTTAATAAATCTTTGAATAATACTAGATTATCGAGAAAAACAAACTCTATGGGCGTTGGAGAGAAATGAATCAGGGTTCCGTGTTAGTAAACATTAATAGAAAATTGATTATTCAATTTGTGCAATAAAATTGGGAGCACAAATTTATTATAAATACTACTATGGAGTTATGAACTATTATTACCGTGGTCTCATTTTCATAATTCCATGATAAATACGGGTTCGAAAAAGAAAAACATCTGCTGTTCCATATATGGAATAAGGAACAAAAAAGAAAACGTCAGTACTAATCTGAAACATTGTTTGTTCCAGTGAAAGATCACCTTCAGCATTCGGACCTTGAAACGGACGAAGTCGAAACGGACGACCAGACCTCGAACCTGGACGACGAGGTCTTGACCCAGTCGGACTTGGACGAGAACGGCGACCCCAAGAGTCCCACGAGCCCCTCGTCCAAGAAGAACGGGAAAAGCGGCTCCTCCAGCAGGGATTCTAAGGGGGTGGCACCAAACCGAGGCGAGCGAGGACCGCGTTCACCTACGAGCAGCTGGTGTCGTTGGAGAACAAGTTTAAGACGACGAGATATCTTTCGGTGTGCGAACGGCTTAATTTGGCTTTGAGTCTAAGTTTGACGGAAACACAGGTTGGTATAGCGTCAGTATATGATGACGTTTCTAATTATTTTAAATGGGTTGTTACTAATATGTTGTTCTAATAATGTTCTAAAATAAATATTTATGATCAACTTTTATTTATTAGAATTAGGTGCATATGACGAATGTACACGAGAAAATGTTTAGAACGAAACAAAAGTGTCACTTTTATATAGAATCTTAAAAATTGTCATTTTGAGTTTCAGTCATTTAGTCTACATATCACCATCACCTTACCAACTTACCGTAGTTTTCTAGTGAAAGAAAAAAAATTTTAAAAAACTTTTATATCTTTGTTAGAGTTTGTTCTTATATCGTAAAAAAATTTTGCTTTTATAAAAGAATATACCAGTTTTATTTTATGTAATCTACTACTACATATAACAATAACAAAATAAAGAGTTTTTTTTTAATTTATTGGAGAACGATTGTTCTCATAGCGACATACATTTTCTAGCAATTAAATTTTTATAAGCTAATTTATTTCACAGGTCAAAATCTGGTTCCAAAATCGCCGCACGAAATGGAAGAAACAGAATCCAGGGATGGACGTCAATAGTCCGACAGTGCCGCCACCTCCGGCGGGAGGATTCCCGTCGGGCGCGTATCCCGGCGGCCTTTTGTACTCCCACGGCGTTCCATACCCGTTCACGGGCCCCGGGCCTTACGCTCCCTATTTCCATCATCTAGCCAATCACCATTCTCATAGCCTCGGTCACTCGCATTCGTGATTGTGGCCTAGGAGCTTAGAGGTTAGGAACGAAGAAGACCCTACTAATCTACCTAATTAGTACTAAAAACTGTAAAAAAATGTAACTGTATTATATAAGGATGTAAGTTGGAAAACGGCCGTTTTCAGTGAAAATTGGCCGGAAAATGATAGTGGTTAGCCAGCCGCTCATTATGTGTATGCAATAGTAAATAAACAAATTTAATAAATGCTTTAACTGCACGAAAAGAATAAAAAAAAAAAAAAAACGATAATTTTATACACAAATAGACTATATGTTTCAGTCGACAATGGCAATATGAGTTAATTAGTATTTATAAAAACACTGAAAACAAATAAATAGAGATTCGATGTTTAAAGCTAACACTTTTTTTAAGTACAAATGATAAAGATACTTATTTATCTCAATAACAATTTCAGTTTCTTGAGAATATATTTTTTCTTTATAGGAGAAAACAATTAACTGTAAAATACAAAATTATAATTGTGGTTCCACCTGTGAGAATACATGTTAACAGTGTTACCAAAATGCGTTTTTCCTTGGGTCAGGAGAAGTTTCACAGCTCAAGGATGTATATTTATTTACGACATACATAACATGTTTTCTCTATCAAAGAACCTTCTAACATATTCCGAAATTGCCTAGTTGTTGATTAAAACGATCTTCTGCCAAAAAAAATGTCTTACGTTATCGATGCCTTCAATTTATCAAAAACCTAAACATATTGCTCACCACTAAACGAAGAAGGGTCAATGCAATGGATTAAACGCACAAATGTGAAAAAGAAAATATAATGATATATCTATCAATATTTAACACTGTTTGTAATTTAGACATAATCGTTTTACTTCAAATATTTATTTTCTGCTTTCCGTACAATCTGTCTTATGTTACAAGAACCGATTTAACCCTTCTGTGTATTAGGTAAAGCTTTAAATTATTTTGGACTAACGTATTGTATTCTTTAGTATTGTTTTTATGAGTTCCAAAAAAAAATTAAAGCGGCTTTTAATAGCGTTGGATAGATACGTGCTTCTAGTTCTGAAACGGCCGCATTTAAAAAAAATTAGATTAATAACAAGACTATTTTAAAGTCATAACTACATTAAATCGATCGTTCGTAAATTAAATGAATATGTGATATACATGTAAGAAGTTTTTTATGTAACATGTGATGCCTCATTTTGTATTCTCGGGTTTAGAATTATTAGAAAATAGCATTAGTTTGTATTGTTTATTATTTTTTTTTTTCTTGCCTTTTATGACCGGACGCTTTTGAAAGCAGTCACAACGAGATATATTTTGAATAAATGTCAACGTTCAAAAAGATGAATTTGCTTATGGAAATGATATTTAAATTTAATACACCGCAAAATTATTGGCATTTTATGAACCTATTGGGCATCATATGAAATGGCTGATTGTAAAGTATTCCTACTATATATATTTTTTTCATGAAACTTATGCAATAACTGAAAACTGATTGTCAAAAGATTTAAAAGTCGCCCGTCTGTAACTTGTTTTTCTTGACATACGCATCTATAGGGTTTGTTCCCGAATTTCTTATGTACTCAAAGACCGAAATAGTTCTTCTCAAACTGAACTATGTTTATTCTAGAACTTATGGCGGAAACGTCAGGTATACTAAAGAAAAAACCAAATAATATAAAGTAAACAAAAGAAGACAATACGTATATTTTTAACTACTCATGACAAAAAATGTAATAAAAGTACTTCGGCAAACGCATGTTTTATTTAGTATTAAAAAAGTATTTTAATTAAATCAGTGGAAAGAATATTTCCTTTGTTTAAAGTGAAAACGTTTATTTATTTATTTCGATTTACTATTGAAATTAAATCTACAATATGTCTGCATTGAGCTCGTATATCTTGCAGAACAGATTGACCATATTTTTTGTCTAAAACAGTAAAAAGGAATTTTTTTGTTGGTATCTATGCCTTTTAGAAGTCATACGTTTTTGATAAAAATCGTAAACCAAAAATTTGTTTAGTTTGTCGAGGATTACTTACGTTTTTGAAAAACAAGGAATTCAGGGACACTCTGTATATCATGTGAATTTGTGATCAGAATTAATGCTTTATATCAGACAAAGTGTCAGCGATACTTTTACCGTTGCAATGTATAAATAATATAAGATGTACATTATAGAAATCGTAGTTCGTTAAGTTGAAATTAAACTTTTGATAATTATTAATTCCTTCCCTATTTGCCATTTGTAATAAACACAAAGGAATATTTCAAGCGCTAAATCATTACCATTAAAACTGTTACTATTCGATTACATCGGTTTTTACCATCCATGGGTTTTATTCGATTATTGTGTTAAAAATAAAGACAACAGAATTCCATTTATTTTATGTTACCCACAAAGCCTGTGCTGTACATATATTAGCCAAAAATTTTTAGATGACGAATACACTGTAAATTTGATGTTGAAATGAAATAGTTCCAAGTTATACACATTTGTTTTATTTAATGAAACCTGTAAAGTAACGTGAAAGAAGAAAGGAGGCATATTAAATTCAGTAAAAATATTATTGTTAAATAAAGATAATCAATCGTTAAAGAGCGTTTAATATAATTTCACCTTTGAATACAAATTTGATGACGGTGCTAATTTATGACGATTAGTACATACAAAAATAATAAATTAACCGTTGTTAATGCCCGTCAATCTGTCAAATTGTAATAAAAATTTTAAGTCCAAATGTACTAGTTTTCGTTAATACCAACCTCAAAAACTTTAAAAATAACGTTAAATTTGTATAAAATGCATGGTAAATAAAATCCTACAAAGTTTCACCGTTTGGTTTGGAATACATAGCTCTAAAAAGGACAAAGAAAATAAATGATTTTCCGTCAAAATTATGCAATCGCTACTCTGATTTTTAACGGAAATCTTAAAAGAATTCAGTTAACATTGAATTAAAATTTCTTTTTTAACTTTCAGGTTTACAAAAATGGTTCTTTAAGTATCTCAAAAAAAAATTAGCAGGTCTTCAAAAACTGCCTGTTGTATTAATTATTTTAGAGCTGCGCTTGCCAGAACAACATCTGGATCTGTACTCCACATGGGTGTACTACAGGAATCAATTCTTAGTCCCTTTCCTTTTTTAGTCTATAAAATGACTTACCTAGCCTTGTTAAGGATGTTCATGAGATAGTATTGTTTACAGATGATACTTCTTTGTTATTCAAAGTTGAAAGACAACAGCCCATTTATGACAATGTGCACAATGCTATCTCTAAAGTAAAGATATGGTTTACTAAAAATAATCTACTTCTTAATAAAATGAAAACAAAAAGTATAAAATTCTCATTTCTAAATGTAGACATGGATCTGGAACTATTTCAGTACGTAACGAAGAATTGAAGTTTGTTAATGCTACTGTATTCCCGGGAGTCACTTTAGGTGACAGTTTTCAATGGGTTCGACATATCAGTAAATTGGGGAAAAGGCTTAGCTCTGACGCCTATGCAGACAAAAAACATGAAATTTCTCAGACGTCAAAACTGCTAGATCGGTTTATTTTGGCTGTTTCCATAGTCTGATGTCGTATGGTATCTTGGGAAACGCTCTGGGGAAAAGCCGCGGATGTTCATAAAATTTTCGTGCTGCAGAAGCGGTCCGTTCGCGCGATTTACAAGCTCGGACCTCGTGCATCTCTTAGAAAGAAGTTTATGGAAATTGGAATCTTAACTTTGGCATCCCAATTGTAATAAAAATTAAAAACGTTTAATAAAAATAGTGATAGACATAAACTCAATACCAGAAATAAAAAATAAACTGAGTTTACATGTTAGTCGACTGTGCAAAGTATGTTCAATAAGGTTCCTGTAGATATATAAGATTTACCGCTATATAAATTTAAGAGTATTATTATACAATTTCCAAATATTTAGAAGACCAATATCCATGGGCATAGGCGGCTCGACTTCTTACCGGGCTGTTTCGATCTTTAATGTTTTTTGTATTTGTTTTGGCTACGCATAATGAAAATAGAAAAGAGCTACCCTTAAGTTTCTTGCTCGTTCTTCTTGAGGGAAAACTGCCTTCCGAATGAGCGGCAAAGTGTAAATTCGCAAGAAATTATGACGTATTTCAAGTGTTATTTTATAACCTATGAAATAGAGATATTTTGAACAAATTTGTTCCTTCGAAACTTCGGCTTTTATACGTGATGATCACTGTCACAGAAAGAGGTAAAGTAAATCGCATAAATAAATATTAAACATGAACATTCATAAATTCAAATATTTTTGTCATCCATTTCAATTTTAACATTTAAGGGACTTGAAGAGGAAAACATGAGGTTTGTAACGAAAAGTATATGATGCAGTGCTGGGAGTTAAATTATTGCGAAAAAATTCTCCGGGACTTATGCATGTTTTAATACGTTTTTAGAAACACCGTACAGACAGATCCGTTACATGCAAATAAATCACGAACTCACATTTTAAAATTCTCTAGGCCATCGAAAGTGCTACTATTAAAATATGTATAAAAATTATAAAATTTATGTAAAATTACGTTTTATATCAATACAGTTTTGTTTCAAAAACTCGAATATTGCATTTCTTTTATAATTCCATTGCATATAGTTGGTGCTTACGTTTTTTTTTACGTGTTTGTAATGTTAGGTCCCGGCTCTCATCCTGATGCTAGACGGATGTGTTACGGCGTACAGTACAACGCACGAAACTCTGCCGCTGTGAAGTTAGTCACAAAAGCGTCGCAATGACGTTAAATAGGAACGCCGGAGGAGAAGAAGGAAGCGTCGGAGAGCGTTGAAACTGCGCAGCGCATCATTCGCAGGCAATTCAGAGCGGCAGAGTTTCATGCGTTGTGTTGTATGATACACCTCATTCCGTTAATGCATATTATAAAACACCACCTCTCTCTCCATGCGTCTGTTAATGTCTCTTTGTATGTTCAAATTCAAATTCAAATGATCTTGATTTCATAGATTATAATACAACGCTTGAAATACGTCATAACATTTAAAGAATTTACAGCTTTTTCATTATTTTTTAATTATTTTCACTTTTTTTAATTACCACTCTTTCGTAAGGCAGTTATCCCACAAGAAAAACGAGCAAGAAACTTGAGGATAGCTCTTTTCAAACCAATTATATAGAAATACAATCATACATAATACTATTGCAGAAAAGAACCTGTAGGAAGTCGAGTTCATTATGTCTATTTATCCTCTAAATATTCAGAGATTGTATAATACCCTTTTGTGCAAAGTGTTTCCTTAATAAATACTTTAAATTTGTTTAAGGGTAAATTTTGTCTATCCACAGGAATCTTATTGAACATGCGCACACAGAGCCCCCTACATTAATTTGTGACCCTATGCAGTCGACTAACATGTAAACACAGAATTAAAAATAAATTTTTAATTTCACCAAAGAAGTATAACTTCTCACGCGCGTACAACAAGTATTTTTATTATAGTATTGTAACAGATTATTATCTGACCAGGTTTTAGTGTAGATTTGATAGGTGTGCATTACTTTAGTAAAATAGTAATAAGAAAAAAAAACGACACGGAGTGGGCGTATAAAATTAGAATATTGTTTAACTGCCTGTGTGTTGTTCTGTATATCTTCTTATGATTAGACTACGAATTAATAAGGTTTTGTTAAATTTTATTTATTGATACACACTTTTGCGTATCATATAAGCCTTACATTTTTTATTATGAAAATATGTTTGTCTGTACCAACCGAACAGACAAACTTTTCCTTTTTAAGCTGACTGCATAGAAGGCAAAAGGGAAGGAGAAATAAGATGAAAATTGAAAGATAAAAGAAAGAGAGAATGAGAAGACTGAAATTGGAATTATGATTAAAATTTGAGTCGGTAATAAGATCAGGATAACGCTTAAGTTGTAATTTTAATGAAAACCAAATTGTCAATCAAGATCCAAGCAGCTGGAGTTTGAGAAAAAAGGCTATTTTTGCTACAATCAGCCAGAAATTTATTGTTTAGAATGAATAATACTCTTTCAAATTACCTAACTGATGTGCCTTTACATAGAGTTCCTCCATAAGCAATCGCCCAATTTCGATCGACTTAAAACATTCGCACATAGTACCTATTAGGGAGACAGAGGGCGCGATTGCGTGGAAAACCAATCATCATGTACTGATTGCCGGGACATTGATCAACGACCGTCAACATTTTGCCATCTGGTGTCATGATTATTTTAGTCGTAATTACTGTATAGATATACATATAATAAAATTGTAATTGACCGGTGTCAATTAATATTGGGTCTTTATGATTTTTTTCCATCTGTATGTTTGTATGTTTGTTTGCGCATCATACAAAACTATTGAACGGAATTGGATGGATGGATAGCAAAACGTTTATACCACCTTCTAGTGGTGAAAAGTGGAAATAATTAATTAATTAAGTAATGGTTCAAAAACTTACAAGTGTAAGAAAAATTTAAAAAAATTGGTGGAATTACAACGCACCATGTTATATTTGAATACTTTCAACGATGACTTTATGAGCCCTAATATTTTTTTTGCAATTTACACAAAAATGAAAAACAATTTTGAAAATTTACACCCTTTTCATTAAAAAAATACCAAAGTTTCTGGAAAATTACAATATGCGTATGATTACTATAAAAATATTCTAAAATACTAACTCTTTGTTGTAGGTTTTTCTACATGTCTTGAAAAATTACCCAAATTGTATTATATTTATTATCAATACACAATGATTTACAATTTTAAAGACGTACTGTTTTGTAAAAGAATTGTAATGTTACAAAAAAATTTAAAAGTGTAGCATTAACAGATTTTATATAGAATAACAACATAGAAATCATGTCCCGGGTCCGCTGTTTATCTAATTTCATGGTGTAGTCGTGAATGCCAACATTGCAAAATGGAATATTCGAAGGAAATGTAACTAATATACTTGTACGAATACATAATAACGTTATTGCTCCAGTCACAGTCGGTTAAAATATTAAGAGATATCCAAACGATGTTTAAGTCTGTGACACACCTGAACCTGAATATTTATTATGTTTATTTCCGACTGGCTTAAAAATAATATCAAATATCATGAAAGTCGGTTTCGCACCTCTCGTACTGGCTGTTATGATATGACAAATAAATTGCGACTGTTTGAGAGAAAAAAAAAGATGAAAGCGGTCCGTGTGATATGACGTGTGTATTACATGCGCGTCGTCGCCATTTTAATTTATGCCATAACTAAAAGTCTAGAGTAATAGGTGCGTTCTCTATGAAATATAGTATTTAAAATTACATCTGTTAGATGACACATATTTATGTACAAGTATAAAATCTCTGATCTTTATAAAACTCAATAAAAAATGATAAGTTCATAACTTCGGAGATATGTTCATTTCTCTTTGACAGATTTAGCATTCAAGCGATCATCTTAGAATTTCGGATAGATGCAGTCTGTACAAAAAAGATTTAAATAATATATTTATAAAGCGGACTATTTCTATACAAAATATTTGGTATCGAGAGTCACTGATTGTGGCACTAGTCAGGGTTAAACATATTAAACTAGATTATCTAGTTATCTATAATTACTTATAGTTAATATGCCGCTCAATCTAATGTCATATTACTTAATATCATTAATAAGTAACTTGTAAATAATGTAATCTAATATATAAAATTCACATTTCTTTGCTTTTTTCATTATTACATGATGCCATACTGTTCATCCGACTGCGATAAAACTTTGTCATTTTATTGCTTGCACTTGGGTGACGGTCATAGGCGTAGTAGAGTCAACTTACAGTAGGTGGCGCGCATGTCGTACCGGCAAATATATTTGAAGAAGCATTTCCGGAATTGTTGGTACTAAACATCATTTAAGCTTTTCCTTTGTCTATCATTCAATTTCAATAAACGGGTTCATAATCGACAAGAGAATATATAGTTTTATTCCTGTTATTCCTAATTAAACAAGATAACTATTTCAAATGATATTTCCATAATTATTTCTTTTGCGTCAACAACGCGCCCGAGTACTGGCCATAATAATAATCATTCCTTATAAATAACAAGTTTACATTGCTATTTTATATCATTGTCCGCTATTGTACTATAACACTAAAATATAAATTCTCTTTGAGCGCGTATCATAAAAAGATCATAACACAAAATAATTACTATGTAGAGTATCTCTAAAACAATTTTGGGAATCCTATTACTTTCACATAGCTTGCTGATTTAAATAAATTTCCAAAATGTTTCGCGAACATTCGTACTCTGTATATATATATATATATATATATATATATATATATATGAGATTGCGATTGATGACGCATTATACATATATATCTTCGTGTGTGCTTGTGTGTGTGTATTATATACGCGCTTTGCGTTCTGAGATTACAAAAGTGACATAGAACAATTTTTTTTGTTGTATCAGATTTTAATCACCAACATGCTGAGACATTTCTTACCACAATCTCGTTTATTTTTGTTTTTATTTATGAGCTTGGACATTGAACTCCCTCCACATTGGCCTAATGCGGATCGAAGGTTGTCCCCAAAGACCGTCCTCGTCGATGCAATGACCACGTTCGGCGGCTCGACGTGGTCTCTGGGGCACGGAGCTGTTCGTCCTGGCACCCCTAAAAACAGCTTTAGAAATTCTTATTAAAACAGCAGAAATTACGGAGCTTTCGTCATTCTTACGTAATGCTATCGGTAACGAAATAGGAATCGTAATCGGGATCAGAATCGAGTCCAGATTCAGAACGGAGGTAGAGTTGAAACAAATTAATTAGATTTGAAATAAGTTGACACAACAAAAGAAACTTAATCTTTGCACACGAGAGCGATGTCACGGCCAAATTTTAGTTACAGTGTAGCAGATGACAGTGTTAGGAAAATGCTAGAACAAGACAAATACTAACACACTATGCATATACATGTCGGCGTGTTCAAAGGAGGGTATTTACATGTTAATATATTTGTTATATTGCAAAAAATAGGTATGTAATGATAGCCCGTCCTGATACGGGTAAACACATTTATATGCGATTTCCAAAAAGTATTTAAAAATTTGCAATCTATTATTGTACTTAAATAACGACATTTCCATTATTACTCATCGTATGAAATGAGCCACTGAATTACACTCGCCGAATAACTCATACTTAAATATGCCTCAATTAAAGCATTTAAACATCTGAAACTGATTTTACAGCCCCGTTCGGACGACCGCAGCGCCGCCACGGAAGAGCGGATCCGTGTATAAAACGACGATGCCGTCGTCTCTTTGAAGCGGCCGTCACGTCAGAAATAACGTCACGACACGCCGACGACACGGCCCCGACACGAATCCCGTAACCATTTGTCACTTTTAATTGCCACTTGTGTAGTGGCGCTGGTGTATTTTCGTTTATTGTGAAATAAACGGATGGATATAAGGAGGCCGTTACGTTGGATTGAGACGTGTCCCTCTTTGTGTCCGCAAGTCGTTAATGTATTATAGCAGCTTTAGTGTTTTCGTTTCATTAAATGTCGATTATTTTAAAGGTATTAAATAAATATTTTGAAATAATCTCTGATTTTCGACTCTCACAAGTGGAGAACGTCTAACTTTAAACAAAGGTGTGGGAAGTACTCTGTATGAATTTGAACGACTTTTACGAGTTTGTACTCTTTCAAATTTTACAGTGTTTTTTTATTTATATATCATTATTTAACGTACAAATTAAATTAGTATATTTAATTTGATGTATATTACCTTTTTTTTTGTTGCTTATTTATTGATACATATTTATAACAAAGAA
This sequence comes from Eumeta japonica, assembly GCA_005406025.1. NCBI lineage: Eukaryota > Metazoa > Arthropoda > Insecta > Lepidoptera > Psychidae > Eumeta > Eumeta japonica. Next base: position 1,034,484 of record BGZK01000021.1, read on the forward strand.
ATTCTACCCGAAATATATTATTTTTGAGAAAATAAAAAAAAAACAATTTTACATAAACCTCATTGATTTATGTTTTTATATTTTTTGTGTTATTTCTCGAAAACGTGAGAGCTTATTTGTGTTGTTTATATTGCGTTATATCTATAACGATCTGGACACAATTCTGTACTTTTTATTGTCGAAATCGGTTCTCTAGTTTCTAAGTTACATTTCATGTATGCTGGTAATTAAAAAAAAAATGCAAATCATTTATCGGTCACTTGCTAAATTATCCTTCCTTTTTGGACGACTTTTGGAATTTCAAAAATTTCTTGACAATTAACCGATACCGCATCGAAGGCCTGCGAAACTTTGAGTTGGAAATCTGAGCATTGACATAACGGGTAGCTACCAATCAACCTTTTTTTTTTGCTCATACTATTTTAGACTTTTTTAAATTTATTTACGCTTATCGTATGTAATAAATAATAGAATGATTTGTGACCTTTTCATTTTTAAAAGTAAATTCAATCAAATGATATTCCAGAAATGTAATGAAAACTGGTCAAGTTCGATTATGACTCATGTACAGAATATTACGTACTTTAAACAATTGCACTCGTTCTTTGTAAAACCAAGCAACACGTTTTATATCATTTTTATTTATGACTATTCCCGTGCAAATTTTGAAATTCCGTATACCTTTTTTTGTAACCTGGAAATGAGAGCTTATATTCTGTACTTATTTTAAAGTTTTAAGTTCAATAATTTCGTAGATAAGGAGTGGATGTTAAGTTTCTGCATATTTTTCTTAAGTGTTTTAAAACTTCTTTTCAAATTGTAATAAATTATGTATTTGCATAACAAACGTGCTCATTTGATATATCGTATGTGGCACTTGAAAAAAGTTTTCTTTATGTCATAATTGCCCCCCTCCGCCCCTAAAATGTACAACCAAAATATGTTTTTTCCGTTCAGTACATTCAGACAGATCAGACAGATAGATATGAGAGTGACCCTATAAGAGTTACGCTTTTTCATAACTGTAACTCTAAAGATGACAATAAGTTCTAACGATTTCTTTATGAATGTATTTTTATGAGTTTATCACAATATTACTAGTCTTTTAGTCAATGTATTATCTATACATGAGCGCACCACAGCGACTAGAACTGTTTCCGCTGTTGTACTTCGTCCAGTGAGTGAATGTACCGGTGGCCCACTATCCCTTTCATCATCCCACTCCCCCTTCATCAGATATCCTATAATATTTGTACTCAGGAGATTGGCTACGCACTTGTGCTTCCTCTTGGGTTGTGAGTGTCCATGGGCGGCGATGACCATCTACTCTCCGGTGGATCGCGAGATCATTTGTCATAAATCTCTCAATAACAAAAAGTAACAGGTTTACAAATTGTAAAATATTTCTATTAAAACGGCAAGTAGTCAAAAGACGACGCATATTAATCTAATCAACAAAATAAATCAATACAAATTTCGAATAATAATAATAATAAACTAAACATATCTCGAGTAGCACATATCGTCAAAACTGATGAAGCCATTCGGCGACGGACGAGCGCCGCGCCGTCGGGAGATCAAGGCGATGCGACGTGTCAACGTGTCGACGTGTCGAGACAAACGGTGTTGAGTCTCGGCGAGTCTCGCCATCTTTTATAAAATATTTTATATGAAATAATTTGACTGCGCCGATCGCTAAGCGGATAAAACGCTTGCTTCGAACACTTAAGGGTTCGATTTTCAGTTTTGTAAATGGATCTTGACTTACTTGACTTGAATAGAGATCGAAATCAATTTGCAGCATTGTGTCAGTCAGTCGTGATTATTTTATATAGTTCGCTATCTTGATTAAAATCCGAAGTCTGATTAATTAAAATTTTATTTTACATTATTAAATTAATTCACATTATATTGTAAAAAGCATACTGAAATTATTATAAAATTAAACATTTGGAAAGTAAAATAAAAGTAACACATAAATTATAGCACCGGATGGATTGTTTTAAAATAAAGGTTTTTATTTATGTCTCTAATAACTTATGATTTTCAGAATGGACACTGAAAATTTTCCTTTCAAAATATGTTACGCATGATTCATTTATATATAGCAAATGAAATATTCGTATTTTCAAACTATTACACTTCAGTAATATTACTTACACCCATCACCTTGGGATGGACTCGACCGTTCTACCACTGAACTATCACTGTTCATCATTATTCTACCATCTATATATACACCTAATAATACAGTAGAGAGCAAAAATCGATGCATCGAAAATATTTGAAAAAAAAAGTATTAGAAACATTGATAGAATACATTTTAGTGGTTTGGAAAATTACTTCTGTGCATTTGCTCAGAACTCCACAAAAACTACTTGACAGAATTTGATGAAATTTGGAATGTTAATAGTTTATGCCCCATAGTAACATATACGATAGTTTCTACCACGTTTCGTTGCTATTTTTCACATTATATATATTTGAGTATTTTTTTTAAGCTACCTGGAATCTAGATGGAAGCCAGATCGCAATTAAAAGTGAGGCCTGGATTAGATCGAAAGCAGGAACAAGATCGGGATCAAGTTTAACAGCGTGATCGGTCGATACAAAAGATTTAATAATTTATTCGATATAACGCGAGCGAAGCCACAAGCTGCTACAAAATAAACGCTAAATTAGGTTTCTCAAAAAAAAAAGACATAAATGAATCTTTAACATATATAATGATTATTTGTTCTGCAACCATTTTAATATTCATTAAAATATATGGTTCTTGTATAGAAACGTTTCCTTATATTTTAGCAAGATAAGGTATGTTGTTTTGAGAATCAGTTGGCATCTTCTTACATAAAACGTGCTCAATCTTACTGTCGACTTTCAGTGTATGCCACTCATTATAATGATTTAATGGAATAAGACGAATAAAATACTAACGCTTGCGTAGGTGTTCGATATCTGTTAATCTCCTAGAATCAATATGCGATTTGTATAGGGACTAATGGCGACGGCTTCTAAGAACTCGATTCTTATCGGCTTCCCTTTCATAAAATATTTAATATGCATAATTCATAAATAAATAAATTATTGCTTTTTAGTATACAGACACTTAAAATTATTTTTAATTTTCAATAATTATTGTAAATAATATCCAGCCTTCTTAGGTTAGTAACGTAAGCCCTATATAAGAAACACTTCAAATAACTCGAAAGCAACCGAGTTATTTAGACGACTAAATTCAGAATGTTCGCAATCGTCGTAATCAATGTGAAATGTTGAGTCTTCCATATTCAGTTGTATTATAGCGTTATGGCGGCGCCTCGAGCCCGAGCTTGCCGGTCGTAAGCCGCGGGCGAGCGGGGGAATAACTCGGTATATCGCGAGTTTTACTTCCACAACGAAATGACGCAATTGTAATTCGTGTAACATAATTTCACCTTTAACGTGAACTTTTAGGTGTTATATTCGGTTGCGGATTGTTGTGATATACATTATTATGTAAATAATAATGCGTTTCGATCAGCGGAGATTTCCGATTATACCCGAATAAAAAACGGTTTTGCATATAGCATCATTCCCGTGTCGAATTAAGTATAGATGCGTTGTGAGTGTAATTGAATTTATATAATACGAGTTAGTGTAGTGGTATTTAAGACGAATTGATTGTTATTCTATTTATTCAGTAAGTGTTTTTCTATTTTCGATTTTATAATGGCACTCTTAGCAATTGAATGCTGCACTACGGATTTTCTATTAAAAAGCGAAAACTCCTTTTCAAAATTAACGTTTCAGCAAAAACAGAAAATTATCGAGTTAGATCGTGCTAAACCTAATATGAAAATAGATTATAAACGTAAAGATGGTTTTTGTAAGCATTTCCACGTTTCACTTTACGAAAAATTTACTTGGTTGACTGGCAGTTGTAAGCATAATAGAATGTATTGTTTTCCTTGTTTATTATTTTCAAAATCAAGTAGCGTTTGGAGTAGTACAGGATTTGTAGATATAAATAATTTTACTAATTCCTCGAAAAAACATTTACAAACTGAAAAACATATTCGTAGTTCTTTAGCATTGCACGAATTTGGCATTAATAGAATTGAAATTTCTTTAGGGAACTCTTTCGAGGCATATAATAAAATAGTAGAACGAAACCGTAATTTAATGAAGCGATTTATAGACACCATCATTTTATTAGGAAGGCAAGAGCTATCGTTTCGCGGCCATGACGAAAAATCAACATCAGATAATCGCGGTAATTACATAGAAACTTTGTTGTTTTTAAAAACATATGATTCAGTATTAGATATGCATTTAGAGCAATGTTCCTCAACTCAGAACTCTGTGTTCTCTGGTCTCTCGAGCGATATTCAGAACGATTTAATAAAGTCCATAGCTCAGGTCATTAGAGATGAAATTAAATCAGAAATTAACTTTGCGAAATTCGTGTCGGTTATAGCCGACGAAACACCTGATATTAGCCATCGAGAGCAAATGTCTGTCATATTCCGCTATTTGACTAAGACGGGGATCGAAGAGATTTGTAGGTTTTTCGATGTTACTTTAGAACGTGGAGCAGATCAGTTATCGCAAAGTATATTAGAGATCATAGATCAGTTTAATTGTAAAGAAAAATTAGTCGGTCAGTCGTATGATGGGGCCGCTGTGATGTCGGGTGCTCAGGGCGGCGTACAAACAAAAATTAAATTACAATGTCCAATGGCTGTCTTTATTCCTTGCTATGCTCACGTACTTAACTTAGTGTTATCTCGATCTTTAGAAAATATTCCAGAGTTAAAACAATTTTTCAGCCACATCAATTGCATAATAAATTTTTTAATAAATCTACTAAACGTTCGGGTCTTTTAAAATTAACGTCAGATCGTCGTTTGCCTGGTGTCGCAGAAACTCGATGGCAGTATCATTCTCGTATTATTAATGTCATTTGTAACTGTAGATCCGACATAATACAAACATTTAATATAATTATAGAAAATCCGATGGATTGGGATTCTGAATCAATTGCCATATCAGAAAGTTTGTTAATGAAATTAGAAGATAGGAATTTTGCTTTTTGCATACTTTAGCTGAATTATTTGCAAGAACAGATATTACTTTCGCTTTACTACAAAATAAACAGAGTGATATAGACGTCGTTATTCGCGAAGTTCAATCGCTATTAAATTGGTTTGAGAGTAATTTCATTAATAAGTTTGACGAAATTTACGACAGTGTCACTGATATAAGTGAGCCTCCACGAAGACGCCGACGTCTATTTAGCTCAGAATCAGACTTAAAACGCGAGTATAAACGTATTTTCATCGAAATTGTAGATAATGTTAAAATCAAATTCAAACCAGATATAGTTCACTAAGCAATTTGTCGTTTTAGATTTACTAAGTAAGTCGAAACATGATTTATTCGAACGTACATTTCCTGAGGATAAACTAAATAATTTAAATTTATTATTTCCTCGAATTTTTGACATAAATGCATTAAAAATGAGTTAAAAGTATTATATTCGTCTCCCTCGCTTAAAGGATTAGATATGTACGAGTTATTTTTGCATTTACAAAAGATATCTTAAAAGATACATTTCCTCAAATTTTAAGCTTAAGTAATATCTGTTTAAACCCTTCCGATAACAATTGCGGCCGCGGAACGATCTTTTCAGCTCTCAAACGCATTCATACGTACCTCAGGAATAGCCAGACAGAACAAAGGCTTTCAGATCTCGCGTTCTTATCTATAGAAAAACATTTACTGTTGCAAATCAAAAGTAAGCCAAATTTTTATGACTTGGTATTAGCTCATTTTCTTAAGAAAAATCGTAGATTACCACTAGAATTTAAATAGCTTTTTTATCTCATTTAATTCATTTATCCACTGCGCTGCTATAAATTCGACTAAAGGAAACTACTTCATTAGCTTTTTTCAAAGCTGCATAAAAATGCATGCTCGAAGTTTTCCGTTTGTATTCTATCGTTGTCTTCAAGTATGCCAAAAGTGGCGAATGAAATATCTCCGCGTTATACCAGAGGGCGTTACAGAGCTCGGTAAGTAATAGTTATATTTTATTAATAATGTTTAATGTTGACAATTTTTAGGTTCGGCTTCCCTTTATATTTTCTCACCCTCGCCACTGATAGGGACTCATAGGTGAAGAACAGATGCGAGGGTCGGCGATGGGTTGCATGCTGAATGTTAACACATGTTTCGGGCGAGTCTCTAATCATTGACTTCCTCGGTTTAACACCACACACAACATGCAATTTATTCCATGCGTAGCTTCCTGAACCACGCCTGTAACTATTTTCCTCACCGTATCAAACCCTCGCTAATGGCCCGCTATTAATTCAATTCCTTTGCACGCTCACAACGTTCATCATAGTTGGACACTGTGCGTGATGTGCAAAATCAATTTTCTTAATTAGCTTACCGCACCGTTGTTTATTTCGCTTATGTTACTCTGTTTGTGCAAATGTCAGAGGCATTCACGCTAATAATGGAGGCTTCGGATTGCATTGTGCGCAATTTAATTATTGAGATGTATATTTGTTTGTAATAACTCGTAAAAATGTATTGCGACGACGATCAATACTAATCGTCGGTTCCGTTACTTCTATTGCTAGCGACAGAGGACGAGAGTGGAAAGACATATTCAAATCGGCGTTGAATATACAGTTTTAATGTACAACTAATATATTCTTTTCAAAATGTCTAGTTTATTATTACATTCCCACATATTCTTAACAATGCATTCATTGATTGCATTAGTGATAGGCTCACATAGAAATGTAAATTCTTTGTGATAGTCATCTTTCTTGAACTACTCGATAAGAAAATTTTCGAATAATTAAGGAAGTTGTAGGTTTCAGTTCGAATTTTGAAAAATCAAGACATCATCAAATGTCGTCGTTTCGAGGTTCTAGAATGTTTTACTGGCAATCGTCATAAGGATGTCCTTAGGGGAAGGAGAAATGGTGTGTGTGTGCATGGAAATGAATCTGAAAGGAATGGACAAGTCAAAGTCGGGTTTGCAGCAGTCTGGACTTGTCTAAATTAAGATGTTCTGAAAATTTGACATCAATCGATAACGCAGATTTCGAGATCTCAAAGTTTTTTCATTGTAGTAATCATCTTCAGCTACCTGCATGCACGCAGATAGTGCTAAGATTGTTTTTCGTCGTTGTGCAGGAAACATTTAAGAGATAAATCATCCATTCTTAAGTGACATTTAAACTCGATCATAAATAGATTGAAGAGCCATGGTGACATTATTTATCTGTATGACATTTTTCCGGATACCAAACCAGTCAGCGTATGCCCCGTTTATTCTGACAAAGGCATTGGAGACTGTGTGTAGCGATTGCAGTACCCTAATCAATTAGTTGATCAGTTCGTTACTCACACTATCAGAAGACTTGGTCTGTACAACCCATTCCTTTCAGGAATCCCGCTTATACATCCCATATTGTAATTTCTATTCCATTAACGACCCACTCAATCAGTTCGGCATACAGTTTCAGAAAGATAGTGAAGAAGCCTTTAGGAGGACAATTTGTGCAAGCTTGCCGTGAGCCTTTGTAGCGGGGTACAATGGAGGCTTTGTATTAGTCATTACGTACCCTACAATTTATCTAGCATTTGTTAAAGAGCTGCTACAATAGGTTTGCTGTTGGTCTATCCTATTCCAGCTCCATATTCCAGAAACGTTTTTGGTTTAACCAGAAAGTATACAAGAATCTTTTTTCATAGCTACCATTTATTTTTCACACATTTTCATAACTTTCATTTTTGGAGCATTCAAGGCCATTTCAATTTATTTTATCTCTGTCTTTCAAACTACTCCTTTACATTCTGTAATTAGTCTTTCCAGACAGAGAATCATGGTATTTTTTGTCACAGTTTACAAATTTTTGTCATCCTTATTTTGTAAGTTCTCACTGACATTCATTCTTTAAATTAGAAATTTACATATCTTTGTTTTTGCGTCCAGTACTAGTACAAATTTAGTTTGTTTTCACAATACATTCAACTCAAAACCTTCATATTGTTCGATTTCAGTCAAGCTTTCCTTCAGTCGTTCTACACACTCATTTTTCATATTAATATTCTGAAAATTTTTTACTTACATTTAATTTAACTCCGTCGTTATGATTCGCGTATAGCATCTTCAACGCTGATTTTGATCTTTAACCCGGCAGACCGCTGAAAGTTGATCTATACTAATGTTGATGCCACTGTACGTTCTCGTGTCTACGAATTTGCTTCTGAACCCCTCATTTCGTCTTCTTCTCTTCATCGCGTGTAACAGTAAAAGAAGTAACGAAATAAACATTTCCTAGTCTCTTCCAATGTTCCGAACTCATTTAAGACTTTTTTTAAATTTATTACACTGTTTCATCTATTTATTGTAATCACCTAACCTAAACAATTTTCTCATTTATATCGTATTTCATTAAAATCTTTTCGACGCCTTGCTCCTTGATCGGTTTAGGTAATGCATATCCAAAACAAAGATGTCTATCTAGCCAATTTTGTTCCAGAGCCAAAATAGCTTTGGATTCAAATACATATTTATAACCGTATAGACATGAAGGTAATTATTGTTAAGATGAGATCTGATGTCCTCACTGGTTTTGACCAATATCAGATTTACAAATACCGACACATCATTGTCTGATGATATCGCAACTGCCACTCCCTTTGGACTACTTTACGCATAGAATATCAAGACCTCTATTTTTCATTTGCAGTCGTAATTAATATTTATCATCTGTCCTTCCACAAACATTTATAGTACCGAAAAGCACTCTCCTTCTACGTTTTGCATAAACTGGTTGCATAAGAGCAACCATTGTGCGGTTTATATAAGAGGTGACCTATTTTGTTACTGAATTAACACCTCATCGAGTGTTTATTACTTTATGAGGTCTTATCTATTTCCAGACCTTTTCGCTGGACGTACATTAAACTGAGCAATCATTGTTTTATATTAAAAGTTGAAATTGCTAACGGTTTCAAATTACTAACTTTGTTTTTAATATTTGTATTTTTTCTAAAAAATGAATCCTATTTCCTATTCCAGAATATAATACACCCCTGTGCAAAAATTATTGACTATATGTCCAGCGGTTCGAGCTTGATTGAAGAACAAACATTCAAGGACACAAAATTGCATATTAGAATTTATGAAGATTAAAATGTCGTTCGTAGATAACATTTTATTGTGCTATAGCCGGTGAAGTTCGTCACAAAAGCGTCGCAATGGCGTAAAATAGGAATGCGGCGGAAAAGAAGAAAGGGTAAGGGAGTGTAAAACCTGCGCAGCATATCATTCGTAGTCAAATCAGAGCGGCAAAATTTCGTGTATTGTATTACATATTTTACTTCAAAAAAAATCCATAATTGAAATGGCGAGCCCTGCATCCCACGTCCGAACTGAGCAGCCAAAAGAGAAACAGTTTAAAAAAAGTCAGTCTTTAGTAATAAATGCTGTAAAATCCGCGGCCCGCGCCGGGAGCGACTTAAGTTGGATATCTCAGAATTTATCGGCGGGCAATCGGCACTTAAACGTCAAGAGTCGCCCGTAATTGGGTATTCAGCCCGATAATAAATTGCAGGGGAGTTCTGCTTCTTTAGGGACGCGTTGCCGCCGCCTCGTACGACACGACACGTCTTATGTCGCTCTTTTGATCAAAAAGGAGATTCGCTCGCGGTATTTTCAGTTTGCCGTGGGAATATGATAACATTCGACGGGAAAAAATGCACATGTTTATTTCCAACAATAAATATTCAGCTACATAGTATGTCATTACATAATAATTACTTTGGTAATTACTGCAAAACATTTACGACATAAAGCAACGTTTAGATTTTTTTTTTTTCAGAGAAATTACCTATATGGATAAACATGAAATGAAAAACTTTATCAAAGTACAATTTGCCATCGCTATTGCTAGGACCGTTTCTGAAATACCAATATAGATATGTATAAATATATATCTCCAAAAACGTCTCAATTAAAGTAATAAGATAAAGATCAGCACTTATCAAGTGGGAACGAAATTCTTGTCGTTTTTTATGTCATGACTTAAGTTTTACAAATCGATATTGTCGTTTCAGATGTATATTTTTAAATAGATCCAGGTTAATATAGTGTACAACTTGAAAAAACTACCTGTATCAACCTATTTATGATTTCATACAATCAAGCAGTTGAAATGTTTACGCCCTTATTTTAAGCTTAAACAAACATCTTCAATGAGCACACCTTAAATATTCTTTAATACTTCGCATTTTATGCATATGCATTAAAATTGAAATTATTCTATAAATTTTACGTTTATGCAATACCAATATAATTACTATAAGAATATATATTTACAAATGGAACTATTAATAAAAACGACAACTATTTCATTTAATAAATATTGAGATTACTTAATTTCGGTTGTGGAACCGGCGCCTGTATAAACTTCATTTAAAATCTGAATGTTGAGGCGGATCCTGAACGCGGCTGTGCGCTTTTAAAAAGAATCATAGGATTGGACCGTCTGCTGTACAGTTGGCAGCGAAAGATAAAGATCTATGTACGGAGTTATGCAAATTTGACAAAAATCATTACGTTATATTAACAATTTTATGAAAATTTAAATATAACAATATTTCAAAATACGAACTTTCTTTTTCTGTTTATCGCCCTATAGATAAGAATGATATTGCGCAGCTGCAAATATATTAAAACAATTAAGGCGCCTGAATTCAATTGAATGTGTATATAACATGTTGTAATGACATCACTAAATATTAATTACGAGAGATTAAATCGCGTTTGTAATATATTACTTATTATAATAGGAAAACGCATTAGTTTTCTTAACTATTGTTATCTTTATTTGCTTTAGCATTGGAGGTTGTACAAAAAAATATTTATATACACTCTTAATGACTCTTCCCAACTTCGCAAGGATAGAAAAGCTTTTAAGTATGCTGTCGACTTAAACATAACTTTGACCTCTGCCTTATACTACAGTTTGGACAGCTAGTAGCTGCCTAATTACTAAAACTGTATAGGATAAGATGAACAAAAGGAGTTTCCATTTACCCCAGATGCAATACAGAACAATGCGTTACGATGCAGCAGGTGTACATATCCAAATATTGTTGCAGCAGTATGCAGCTGACATATATCTGCTGTACACTTATGGCATATGTATGCAATATGCATCAGCACTCGTAAATTAATTATCGCTATTCGAATCGTGGGTCATGACAGGTAATAATTGGTCCCGATTTTGAACGACATAACCCAAGAGCTCCTCGTGGATCTTCCCAGTCACCACCTAGTTATCACAAGTAGGAGAATCTTAGAAACAGCCAGATGTCATTTTCTTTCACAGATACATTCAAACAATCATATGTTATCACCTACCCGTATTTATGCTGAATTTTGTGTTCCAAACTTAACTATTTCCAGTTCTGTGTTGACGTAAATATATGTTTTGTACTTTTCAACTTTAGGGGTTAAATTTTCAAAACGCTGAAACCGGTTATTGTTTTTAATTGTAATTCATATCTGTTATTATTATAAATTTCTAAAATTCAGAAATTTTGGACTCCTAGTGTCAACTTTCATAATCTTCACAGGCTTAGAGGTTGAATTTTCAAAAACCGTTTCTCCTTACTTGTCCACGTCATGAAAAAAATCTTCTGTCCAAATTTTATATGTCTAACTTCAATGATTTCGGCTCTGCGTTGATAAGGCAGTCAATCAGTCAAGAAGGTTTTTCTTTTTTAAATGTAATAAAAACAAATAACCTTAACGGAATATTAAATTTATTTATTATAGTTGATTAATATTAATTTGTTACATTTAACGATTTAATAAGAAATATAGTACTATATACTAGTTTTACGGTAAATCGAAGCAAATTAATCATACCGAAATAAAAAGAGTTTTGAACAAACCTTGTATGCATCTTATTTAAGAGAGGCGACCGCGATACTTTCTTACATATAAGCAGTCCAAGAATGTACAATGTACATAGCGTCATCTACTTTCACTTCTGAGATTCAAATTATATGAGCTTCTATAGCAATTGACAATATATATTACATTGTTAACGTGTGTTTCTACAATAAAATTTGCTAATGGTTCACACATTTACTGTTATTTATTAAAACATTGATAACTACATAGAACCTGTTTTGTTTAATTAATTTGTATTCGACGTAATGAAGTCAGAATCGTATAATAAACACGTGGTAGGTACGGGTTGAATTTCAACAAGCTTTTGTCGTTGCTTTCAACTACCTATCTGCTATTGCGCCGAAAATAAAAATATATATACTGTAAAAACTCGAGATCACAGATTAAAATATCAAAGAAAAGCCTAATGAAAGAAAGAAGGTGAAACTTTATTTTGAATGTATATTAAAATATTAGGCTTTTCACTTAGTTAATTGCTCGTCAGCGATGTGTGAAAATCTAGTTTGGAAATATCCAAACGTATCCACGCAATAGCGTGGATACGTTTATAAATATTTGCATTTTATCTAAAATAAAAATCTTCACGGTTTGCTGTGATTATTTTTGTATTTCACTTATACCAAGGGATTGAAGATACCTAGTCCAGTGCCAGGATATACCTAGTCTAATCATCAGGAAAACATTTTAGGTTGAATTTTACGCCTGCGCGAAGTGGCTGTATGTTTCTGAATTTGCAGAATGTCGCATATGCGACCATCAGAGGCGTGCACAGAGATTCAGGCAGGGTATACAAAGCTAAAAAGAAAAAACTCACCAATTTCAGCATTCTTTCGGTTATGCGAGATATAAAGATACTTACCGTCGCGTCGGTGGGCCACCAACCGAAACAACGTTGAGACTAGTAAGCATTTTTCAGTTTTGCAAATCCTGTCGGAATTTATGTGCACGCCCCTGGTTACCGTAGTAATGTCGCCTGTCTAAATGCTCGCGTAGAAAATCACGGTTTCATGTACACATTCCAAGGCAAGGCAGTGACCCCGACAAATAGAAGTTCGGAAACGACTTCTTTTGCCTTATCGTTACCCTATTAACGTACTTTTCCCAAACTCGTGCTCAAAAAGAATATTTTTGCTGTCACATACCTTCGATCTCAGCACCCATTAAGTTCTCAAATTCTCGGGATATGCTAACTTCCATGATAATGTTGCTCAATCACGAATGACCATCAAATCTTTTAAGGTATTTTACTTAGTTGCATAAACTTGAAATTTGCTGAGCTCTGCGATTTACCTCTTCAACTTTTAACACTAACGATTAAAATTTTCATGATAAAAAATGTTTCGGATATTTCTCGCAGTATAAAAAAAAAAATATATTTCATATATTTTGACGTGCTAGTGAAAAGGAAATAAACACTATGATTTTTCCCAACAATTTCTCGTTACACTGAAAAGGCTTGGAACTTATTAAACACCATGTTGTTATGTTAAGTTTATTTTAACTAATCCAATTTTGAAGCATGTTCTACGATAATCTTTTTGGAATAAAGTTCCTTATCACACGTTACACTCAGACGCATGGGGGATGGGAGCTATACGAATAAAAGTGTAACCGCAACAAAAAAATTCTGACCATTGTATATTTGTTTGATATATAGCACAAATATTTTCAGCCGAGAATCAGTTGTACGATTTAGCTCAGCTGTTTAGAATGCCTTATGATGAGCGTGCGGGTGACCCGGATTCGAATTTGTCATGGCAATCGTTTTTTCTATTCATTTAATTACTTTCAAACATGTTAATTAATATTATTGTTCTTTTCAATAAAATTAGCAATACTTTATATAAACAGCAATTATTGTATAATTATTTCAATACCTTACTTCGATAAGATGGGAATATTTTTGAAGATATTCAAAAAATATTATTTCCCGAAACATTTTATTTATAAACACAAATAAAGAAATACCAATGCAAAAAGAAAAACATACGATTAACCATTTCAAAATTTTTGTAATGAAATCATTTCTAAGAATTTAAATATCATTATATTTTTTCAGCGATCAATTTCTTTTTTCGAAAAGTAATGTTTGAATGTTTTTTTTTTAATTTTACGCATGCAAATTATACTAGGTACTTTTTATTCGTCATTAAAATAATAAGAAATACATTAAATCGTAATGTAATAAATTGTGGGAAAACGCCAGGAACTGTTTAAATATTGAACTACAGAAAAAAAAGTGGATAATATTATTTTTGTAACAGTATTTTGAGTAATTCATATTATTATTTCTTTAATTAACTACCGAATATTTTAATTAATTTCATTGTTATTATTCCATTCACAAAATATACGTACATACAGCGAATAGAATGTCCAACGTTCCAACCGAATGTCCAAAAAACATCTCATCGGTTTTTTTTATTTCGAGTCACCAACGCGATGGCTGCGTGCCGGACCGGCGGCTAAACACTCTGTCTGAATCAAGGAGCGACCGGTTCAATTTGGCTTGACTGGTTTAATTTGACTTGACTGGTTTAATTTGATTTGAAGTTGAAAATTCGTCGGTCAATTTGTCTATGGTCAGAATCGAACCGTATGCGAAAAGTTGATCTTCGCTCTCTGTTCACGCGGACGGCTCCCCAAGCAAAAACTGGTGCACATTAAATAATGTAATGCGAACTGACTAAGAAAGGAATTTTTCATAAGACTTGGAGAAACAGACTTGACTCTACGTGGTGGTTGCTGAAATACTTTTTGGTGAGGGATCGTCAAAGACCGCCGTAAAAGACCGAAAACGACCGGGTGAAGACGAAGAGGACCCATTAAAAAAAAATCGGCCAAAAGCCTGTCGGACCATGCTCAGTGTAGGGGTTCTGTAGCCGTTACTACAAATAAATACATTACAGATGAAATTTTCTATTAGTCATGCATCGTAAAATTTAGATAGTTAAGTGTGTACTAAGATTTTTTTTCTGTCCGAAGGAATAAATAATAGATTTTCTAATAATTATACGACAATCATTTATTCTAAGTTTATTAAAATATATTTTATTACTATCAATAGACTTTATTATAATGTATTATTACTTTAATACATTTACCTAAATAGATAAATAATTATTGACAATTTTTTTTAGTAAGTTAATACACATTTAAAACATTAGTCACAAAATGTAATGTCCCAAAATGTATAAAAGTTCACCACCAAAATAGAATATCTTCATGACACATATACGTCCCTTTGTTGAGAAGCGCACTTTTTCGGCAATAACTTAAAAATGGTATATCCGTCTATTATATTTTTAAGTTGTTTCTTTTTTTACAATTTAAAAGAAAAAGGGGGAGGGGTTACACAGTTAGTACTACTTTCAGAGTGATTATCTAAATTGTATTTTAAATAACTGTCGAAATATGTCCCACAGGTTGATGTTTGGTAAAAAAAAATTTATTTAGCTTTCTGTTACATGTTTGGAGTGCCCCCTCAGAAATATTTATTTTTGTTATTTAAAAACCAAACTAAGTAGCAGTTTAGGTAAGACAACTGTACTAAATTTCATGAATTTACATCTTGTAGTTTTTGGGTAAAATGCCTGTGAATATTGACAGACGAACGGACGGATAGACATGACGAAACTGTAAGGGTTCCGCTTTTACCATTTTGGCTATCGAACCCTAAAAAACCTATAATAGCTATAGGCCATGCTTTTTTAACAAGCGCCTATTAGAAGGCCCTCTACACACAAGGACACGAGGCCGTCGAGATACGCTATGCCAAGATATTCCGGAGCGTGTTGGCCCTTAGTCGCGCATCCCTCGCGTCCCTTATTAATCGTTCAGCAGAGCGTGTGATTAAAAATAGATCATTCCGAAGCGATTTAACATCACAATACATGGATTAATGTCGCTTCACGCGAATCGCTTTAGCGAAAATCGACGGCTTAATTATGCGAACGTTTTGAGAAAAAAAAATAGCTCGGACGAGACAACAAATTGGATATTTTATTTTTTTCTTATGGCAATAATAAACTACTTAAGTTCTTTTAGTTTCAAAAGACGTTTAGTAGTGATTAGTGTTGTTAATAATTTTTATGCGATGTTGTACCTCCTTATATTTCATATATCAGCAAATCAAAATGACTTACATTTTGTAATAATAAATAAACTATTTTATTTAGATACGATATTTGTTTCAGAAGGTAGAAATAATTAGTGTTTCCCTGACCTGTTCGTACCACCCCAAAAAAGGACAAAAGTATACCATTTAAATAGCAATATAAAAAAATTCAGCAAAGTAAACACATTATACTAGGAAGTCACTCGTTATATTTAATCAAACCTCCACATTGCGTCTAAGTCATTTGAATGAACACATTAAATTGTATTTATTCTGATGACTCGCATGTTTCTAATTCGACTCGTATCAAAATACTTTCTAATAAATATAAAATCACTGGGTCATCAGAAAAGTTATTCGATTCGTTCCGCGTTCGCTCACAAAAGCCAATCCCGCGTTCCCGCCTGTTAAGTTATAACTACCCTCAATATAGCGCCGTTCTAGCGTATTAGCTGCTTACTCGGTCGTGTGATTAAAAATTATGCAAGTCGCGCGCCGGCCGTCGCGGCGAGAGGTCGCGCGATACGATTGGGAGCGTTTTAAACGGATAATAATTGGCGGAACGCCGGTCGTCAGCTGGATCAGTTGATGGTTTACTGTAACGATTAATTTTATGTATATACCACGTACAGAAAATAAATATAGAATAAGTATAGAAAACTCAAAATGTCATAATTTACTCAATACTTTTCTTATTTTATTTTTTGTCAATTAACATTGAAAATACTGTTCAAATATTTCATCTTTTTAGAATATTTACAATTTTTTTCATTTTTAATATACACTTCTCTGCAAGGACGGAACACAAAAACAGGAAACATCCCGGATAGGATTAAACTCTTTAGTCACAGTTACTTTGTGAAGATATTTTTAACTAACATAGCGAAGCAGTTAACTGAATAAGGGAAACAGATAGTTAACATCTACAAACCACGCGGTAGTAGGTACGTTAAGCGGCTCGTATCAACCTACACAAGCGTCGGAGTTGTTGGCGCAGGCCGGCAGGGCGGCGCGTCGGCGCGGGGCGGGCGCGATCGGCCGTGAAATAGACCGCCTCTTACCGCATATCGATCGCTATTATGCGCCTTCCAAACGCACCGCACTGGGGAGAATTAATAGACGAATTCAAGTGTTTGACGTAATGATACGTCGGATAGAATCATTTGACTTCTAGAACTGTAGTCAGGGAGATCAAAGAGCTTTAAATAATATAGCAATAGACAATAGAGGGGACATTCTTAATATTTCTATAGAAAAATATGATCTCACGCGTATGTTTCACTAGATTGAACGATTTATTGCTTATAGATAACGAGTTGTAGGTTTTGATTTAATTTTCACTGTCCAGTCTAGCACAATCCTCAAATTTAAATCTATTTTATTATAATGAAGATAACTGACAGAAGTAAATGATTTGATTTTTTATAAATATCGTCGTAACATCGAACTACTCTAAATAAAAAGAAAAAGGGATAGCCATACGAAGTAAAAATTAGGAAGCCTAAATAAAAGATAAATGGATACAACATGAAGTACTCCATATTAAAATGATTTAAAATTAATTCCTATTTAATTATGACATTTCAATAATTGAATTATTGGACAAACTTGTTCCTTGTATTTTGTCCTAACGAAAATAATTTTCCATCACGTATGATTAAAAATCTCCGACGTTGTCTAACAACATAAAATAGGGGAGATTTAGCTAAGAATTCAAATGTTTTACAGCAAATAAAATAAAATTTTCTGTAATAGTTAATAAAATTAAAAAGATATCACAAATCAAATTGTAGTATTTTACTATATATTTCTTCACTGTAATGCCTTAATGCTTAACAAGCGTTAACGGCTGAGAAGAACAAAGCTTGAAAAGCTCGAAACAAATCTAATAAATTAATGAAAACTAAATTGCAAATTTTTAATTTACTTTTCCATCTCCAACGGAGATTCCGTTCGCCCGAACTATTTGACTTTGGACATTCACTTATACAGACATCACATAATTAATACAGTTTTTTTTTAAGGGTCCGATTCTAAAACGCCTTCGGCGACAAACGAACAGATAAATCATTATTTGTGCATCGATCAAGGAGTCTTAAATTTTAAAACGGCCTAGTCGACCTCCGCGGTCTGAGCGGCGCCGGTAGCCCGCGCCGGAGGACGAGCCCGGCGCGCGCCGCGGCGTCGCCGGCTTTGTGATGCAGATCACCTTAATCCGTGTCTGTCGGCGACGTGTCAGCGCCACCGCCCCGGGGGCTGGCACGTTGTGGACGCGGACGCTCCAACCGTTTAAGGTTACGTCTCGTGCTCGTTCGGGGCACGTACAAATTTTAAAATATATAGTGCGTAACGGTACATCGAACTTAAAGCGATAGGTGTGAGATGCTTAAAGTTGCTGTTGTTGAGTTTCCTTTTTACGATATCTTTGCCCCGGGAGAAAGACCCAAACTCTTGTATGCCGTCGGATATCATGTTTTTAAACTATAAAATATGTCTGTGTGTAGAGGTGTAAATGTAATACGAACTTCTTGTAATAGTGGTTCCTAGGAAAATATATTAAAAGCTAACAAGCTCTAGAATTTTTCTTTAAACCTCTAAATTTTTAATTTCCCGCTAATAAAAAGGAAATTAAAAAAGACATTTATAATGCTCAGTCCGATTATTGAAAATCGATATTTCAACAAATGTCCGACTTCGTTCAAATCAGTTGATTTGTTCAAATGAAATATCTGATGAAATATTAGAAAATAATAAATGTGCAATTTTTTTATACGTTTGAAATTTTGAAAGAGAATAATGGTAATTTTAAGCTCAAAAATGTTTGCAATAATATTTTCGTGCTTAATTAAAGAATTATTCTTCAAAACAGCGCGGAAATTCTTGGGGCTCCCCTTTGACCTATGTCTAGATTTTTTTATCTCTAAGTTCTTCTCACTTAAATCAAACCTCACCTACCCCTTATCCACACTTTCCTGACGCCTGTCGCATCCGGTCGCTGTGAAAGGATTATGAAGGACTGAGATAGCAATTCGCGGCGTATTTAATTACAAGATAAATTAGTATGTAAATTAATGGGTGTCGCTGGTGTCGTGGAACCAGCGAGCTGTGCGCGGCGCGCCCGCGACTCACCCTGCCGTCTGTATTACTAGTACCCGTGTTTGAGGTAATTATACTAAATTGATATTTTTTTTTTATTATAATTTGATTATAAACAGTTTAATTTCTCGCGATTAGCTATAACCGCTTTTTAGACCTTGAAAAACAATAATAAAATCACTTATTTTTAGCACTTGTCATTTAATCAAATATAGGCTACTTACTCACTGTAAGTAAAGCAGTCACTAGCCTGCTTGAACAAATTTAACAATCTTTTATTAGTTGGGCTTGTATTTATATTTCGGAATCCTTGAAATATTCTTTACAGCTTCCCAGACATTTTAATAAATTTGAATTTTGCATGTGTATTCAGAACCAATAACAATATGATAATTTAGTGCCATCGATCTGATCTTATGATAGAGCCAATAGGTTAATAGTGAAACTCTTCAATGGTTAATAGTTAACCTCTCGAGTATCGATTCTTTTGGTTTATGTTAATAAAGATTATACACTACACTTGCTGATAAGGATCTGATGATGGAGCCGGAAGTTGGGTAGCAGAACGCTTCAGTAGCTACTGGGAAATTGCTCAAGTTTAGGCTGGGTTTATTTGCATTGACCTGTCTAATAACGAAATTTACTCTATGGTGGTGATGTTTGCTAAAAATGCTATTTCCACTGTGTTTGTTTTAAAAAAAAAATATCTAAATGTGTAGTTATTTATATCAGTAATACTTTAAATTCATACTAAGACGAGAATTAACAGAAAATAAAACACACTTTAGAGTATTAAAAGGGAAAAATAATTTACATAATGAATTTTGATTAAAGTAAAAAAGCGTAAGGTTTTTAATATTAATTGGAGTACTGTTTGCATTTTCATGACTTTGCTTTTACGAATAGCCAGCGATAAATAAAAAAGATAACTATTATTCAACACACCAATTTTTTTGTTGATCCAAAATTCAATGAGAATTTTTTTTCCTTTTAAAGCAATAGCGAATTAAGTATTTATTTTGAATTGAATTCTGAATTATCCTCATACCCTACAGATTGGCTCATTATAACAGCGCATACTCTCTATTTCATCATTCTTATACATTGTCTCATCAATAAGAAACAAATGCCCGGAGTCAAAGCTATCGCTTCTTGGAGTACTTTAATGCACACATTGGTCTTGACAATAACCAAGGTACAAACATAGTCGGCCACAACTTATTTCACCCCACTTCAAATCACTTGGGCTCCTTCCTGCTTGACTTTTGCGAACAACACAATCTGGTGATCAGTAGCACATAGGGTCGCAAATCATGCAAGGTAATTTGGCGTTCTGGACAAAGGTCATCACAAATTGACCATATCATTACAAAATCTTATAATGGCGCCAAATTCGAATATATAAAAGGCTACTGAGCAAAAAAGTTAACTCTGATCACAAAATCATCTTCTGAGAAATAATGAAAATGGTTAAAATAAATACGCCAATAACCAAAAGACAACGCGTATCCAGAGAAGAAAACAATTTATCAACCTACCGTTTTTGGAACTGGGACTATAAGCTCCTAAACCAGGACAGCATGTCAAAAACATGAAAAAGAGTTGAAAATAGTAGGGGAGCCCACGATGCTAAATCGGGATTTACTCGAGCGTCATAGAGACCTATAGGGTTGCGAAGCTTAGATGATAAAAAAAAATGTCATATAGTACATATCTTTTCATCGATGGAGGAAGCGGCTATAGATTTTCAAAAATGTAAAAAAAAACTGTTGCATGGACATACTCGAGCACGTCAGATATTGACAGCATCCATGTTCTACGTATTTATAAAAATGTAAGTATATTAATCTGACTGTTTTCATGGTGGGGGTGGTCGTACGTAAGGGTTGAAAATGAAAAAAAAAATTATCGAGCGCGTCAGATTTTCTAAGGGGATGTTAAGTGAACGTAAAAAGAAGCTTTTGTATAATAATCTGACGATTTGGATGTGACGCAAACGCGCGGCATTATTAGAATGTGCTAAAAAAAAAAATCGCAATTTTGAAATACTCAAGCGCGTCAGATTAAGATATATATGGTCCATCTGTACGACCTAGACGTGCTGTCTCTTAATCTGACGATTATTTGGAGGGATTCGCCTAATGTGACAATTAAAAGAAAAAAAAAATTTTTTTTTAATCATTGAACGTAATTAATTGAAAAGCTCAAGAAATAGCATGCAAATAATAGAGTATGTTTTTTTTAAGTATAATACTTTTATTTATTTCATCCTCAGAGCGGAATACATCAATACGCTGCTGTACGCATTAAACTTTATCGATGAATTTTTGTTACTTCGGCTTGTGGAAATCGTCAGATTATATGTTTTTCCTCATCCTTGAATTATTTTCTACAAAATAAAAAAAACTAGCCACGCTCGAGAATGTCGAGATGACGTTTTTTTTTACAAGTTTGTAACCCTCCCACTTCTTTACGTAACTCGCAAATTGTCAGATTAGTGGAATATACACTTTTTAGCATGTAATTAACTCGTCCTACCTTAATCTGACGCGCTCGAGAATTTCAAATGATCAATTTTTTTTTTACAAATCTTATTCCTTATCCTTGACGGGCGGCGATATATATGGGGCTCATATTTGCTGGAGATACTCAACAGGGTACAAGCTTGCCCCCTTATGTTAATCTGCCGCGCTCGAGTAAATCCCGAAATCCCCTCTTGGGCTCCCCTACTAAAAGAAAGTCCTGGCCGCACTGAATCAGCATGGGCATAATCCAGTAAATTGGGACCACCTCCCTGAAATATCAAGATCATCGGTTAGAAAATATTTGAAACTCAACAAAAACAGATCGAAAATCAACAGACTTGCTCTGGCAAAATTCATGAAGGCAAAATTTGGAAGAATAGATCTCCCAAAGATCCCGCCATGATACAAAACTTCAAGGACGCCAGGGAAGAACTACTGAACATACAAAAAGAAATAGACAATGAGAAATGCCAACACTTCTTTTCACAGATGCACAGAGTTCGTAGATCCCAACGAATATAAATGACATATGAATTTTTTAGAAGTTTCAATAAGCAGACTGCCAAAACGGTTTATACCGATGTCTACTTGGATTCATAAACTGCACAAAGTAAAAGGATCAGATTTCAGAATTTCATAAGATCCAAAAAAAAAAAACAATTGAAACACTGTCTACCGACGACGTCCGCAACGTCATCAAACAAATGAAAAAAGGCAAAGTACCAGGCCCAGATCAAATGGCTATTTAACTATACCAGCATGCTTTAGAACTGTTTGTAGAACAAGTTACAAAAATCATGGGAAAAGCTTATGAAAGCAACTCCATTCCGCGAAAATGGGTGGAGACAAATCAAATTCCAAACCTCCAAAAAAGCTAGATCACAGTCCGTGAATGATTATAGAGAGATATCAATCTGCAACGCAAGCTACAGTAAGCCTCTTACCTCTTAAAACTTTTAGGTGAGAAACTCGAAGTTACGGGCAACTATCAAGCAGTCTTTATGAGGTACAGATCGACGGACAATCACATATTTGTAGTTAGATGAATTTTGGATGAGAAATAAAAGGCTGGTAAGCCCGCGTATGTAGTGCAACTCGACATACAAAAAAAGCGTTTGATTCGGTAAACTTTTGTGCTCTATATGATATTCTGAGAACAAGGTTCAATATTACTTTAGCTAAAAAAATCATGTCTTGTTTCAAAGAACACACGTCAATCTTATGGTTTGGACAAAAAAAAACTCAAAGCATCATCAAAGGAAAAGGGGTCAAACAAGGATGTCCACTTTCACCTCGGCTTTTTACCATTGTGTTGGACGACGTCTTAAAAACTCTAGAGGAATTAATCAGTGAAGGAAGGTTAGATAAGGATGCAGAAATCAATCTCTATAAAAAATACTTTACAAGATTTAGCATAATAAAGTTAGCCTTAGTTGATTGACAGGAGGTTATTACAAATAGGCTCAACTACAGAACTCATACTACCAATGACTAATCGAAAGTTTCTGAATATGTTTCTGTTTAATATAAGTTTCTGAATAATACAACTGCATGTTTCATCGTATTCACTTACATAAAAAGAAAATAGATACTTTATGTAATATACAGATATCCTGATCAGAATCAATACGAAAAAACCGGCCAAGAGCATGTCGCACAATACTCAATGGTTCCGAAGTTGTCACCACAAATAAATGCATACTGATGAAAAAACTAACTTGCTATATTTTTTTCTATATTTCTCGCACATAAGAAGTATAAGCACTTTAGTTATTTATAACTAGAGAAATAAGTAGGTATGCCGACTATTACTCTTAAAATAGTGTACAATGTTTACTATTAAAATATTACGGACTGACGGACGGACGTATATGACGAAACTATAAGAGTTCCGTTTTCGCAATTTTATCTCGGAACCCTAAAAATGATTGAATCGCATAATAAGAAATGCTTACATGAACACTATCGAGCGATAGTATCATAATACTCGCTTCAAACAAACAAAACAAGAAATAAAATATACATAAATTTACATGCTTGAATATGTCGACCAGTGACGGTTTGTATTGAAGAGCGGTTAACTCACATAGGAATTTTGTCATCCAGTTCTACTTTACAGTGTGTATCCAAAATTTTACAAATAACTATAGTTACAGCGGTGTGCTTCAAACTCTAATTTGAAATAATTAACTGTTGAATGTTAAACTCAAAAATTAAACATATCACAATGCGCTGTTTTCACTTCACAATTGGCAGTTGACTAAGTTAGTCTCAAAGGTATTTCGACAGGTTTAGTTTTTAACTTTAACAGTTAGCAGTTAACTATTACAAATGAGAGTTTAAAGCGCAACGCTGTTACTGAGTTAACAAACATGTAATTCTCATCCTTGTTAACAGAGGCGCTCCCCGGCGAGAAATTGCTCTGTGATCGGGTCGTTGTTTTAATGGGTGTGATTGCGTCGCGTTAGTTATCGCTTCGTTCAGCGACATGTTGTTGGTATTATGGAAACCCAAAATAAAAAAAAAGTTATGTGCAGATCCAACGTTTTGCACGTAAGGAAGTCGTGTCTGCCAATATGGCCCTCAAAGTTCAGGGAATGATTTATAATCAGGGAATGAATGACGCGTGATTGACGGATTTTTGATGCAAAAGCCAGGCGAATTAATTTTATTCACAAAAAATAGATGTTAATGTGTGGAGAGAAGACTGATAGGCGTGCACGCAAGATAAATAATGGAAATTACTTGAAAATTAAAATTCTAAAAAATATGAATAATAAAGTGCATTATTGTAATATAAATTTCTCTTGTGAAGAATGGTAAGTGCATTAAATGTACATAAAAACACGTACCTGTAAATAGTCTTGGAGAGATGTCAATAAGTAGGTAGTCGTGTTCTCCTTTTCAGCGACATAGAGTGAGATAGGGAACCCCCAGCACCAATCGCCATTGATGTCAACTGAATATATTCAATTACCATAACCATTTAATGCGACAATGCGTCGCATTAAATGGTGCTTATAAATTCTTGTTTTTAAATTGTTTTATTTATTGTGTTTGTTTCTAATATTACTAAATATCTATTGTATAAAAATATTTTTTTAATGTTTTATTTAAAATTTACTAAAAATATTTCATCCGCACGTTGATATTTTGTATTGAACATAAAACGTAATATTTAAAGGTATGTGATCAATGGTTGACTTCGCAAACCGGCCTTAAGGCTTTCTCCATTCTTTTGAGAATTTGAGTTATAATGTCTTACGAGCTAGGAAAGCACGAAAACCATATTGCTAATGTTTTTAATCTCAAAATTATCAATGTTCTCTTTCAAAATAATTAAAAAAAAAATTGGGTGCGTGTACATAAGTACGCGCTTGAGAAGTTATACTTCTTTGGCATCATTAAAAACGAGCCCAAACTCGATGGGGTTGCGTCGTTTAATTACGGAGTTCCTATGGCCACCTTCTAGCTCCATCATCAGACGCTGATTACCATAGAGTATCAAAGTACTCTTCAAGACGAATCAAACGAGCCCAAACTCGATGGGGTTGCGTCGTTTAATTACGGAGTTCCTATGGCCACCTTCCAGCTCCATCATCAGACCCTGGTTACCATATAGTATCAAAGTACTGTCAAGACGAATCAAACGAGCCCAAACTCGATGGGGTTGCGTCGTTTAATTACGGAGTTCCTATGGCCACCTTCCAGCTCCATCATCAGACCCTGGTTACCATATAGTATCAAAGTACTCGTCAAGACGAATCAAACGAGCCCAAACTCGATGGGGTTGCGTCGTTTAATTACGGAGTTCCTATGGCCACCTTCTAGCTCCATCATCAGACGCTGATTACCATATAGTATCAAAGTACTCGTCAAGAGGAATCAAACGAGCCCAAACTCGATAGGGTTGCGTCGTTTAATTACGGAGTTCCTATGGCCACCTTCCAGCTCCATCATCAGACCCTGGTTACCATATAGTATCAAAGTACTCGTCAAGACGAATCAAACGAGCCCAAACTCGATGGGGTTGCGTCGTTTAATTACGGAGTTCCTATGGCCACCTTCTGGCTCCATCATCAGACGCTGATTACCATATAGTATCAAAGTACTCGTCAAGAGGAATCAAACGAGCCCAAACTCGATGGGGTTGCGTCGTTTAATTACGGAGTTCCTATGGCCACCTTCCAGCTCCATCATCAGACGCTGATTACCATAGAGTATCAAAGTACTCAAACACAGTCAATAAAGTTCAGTTTAAATTTTAAAAATTAAATAAATAATTTTTTATTTTCTTATATTAAATGTACATAAATTCTCTCATTATTCGAAATTCGAATTCTAAGCGGGCAGCTTCAATCTGTTAATTTTGCGTCACACAATCTTAAAATTTCACTCTCATCATTTTTTCATAACGCGCCTAAAGAAGTATAACTTCAAAATTTAAAAATATATAACTATTATTTTTCAAATGGTTTATCAAAAATATTTCTTAAGCGTAGCAACTTTTAGAACAGGGCTTGCGGCATTCGGGTGGTTTATTAACTTTAAAAAGTATTTGACACAGAACATAACTTAAAAAGAAATACATACAGACGAACATAAAACCAGCTCCGTTTTTTAAGTCGGTTAAAAACCGATCGCTCCAGAAATCCAAAATTTATTTAGAAAAATATTTTATAGTTTTTAATAAATTTAATCGCTTTCAACGAGATTTATAACGTTCCGTACAGCTTTTCCAGAGCAAAAAATAGGTACATAAATTTTAAAAACAGATCTTTTTATTTATGAAGATTTTTTTTAATTCTGTTCACTATGCTTCTCAAGGAAATGTATTTTCGGCCAAGTTTGCAGCATTCAATGCAATTTTATTAGAAATAGAACGTATATTACATTTTGAAGTTGATCCGTTGAATAATTTATAAACATCGAATTTTTTTTACATTTGCTACTAATAATATTTTCTATGTTAGTGAATTAAATATATGGATAAGAAAACAGTGCTATTGTTCGTACAAAAACATACCTTATTTACATCGTTGTCGCGCCAATCAATCAAACGTTCAATTGAAGTAAGTTTAGGTAAGACCAGAGTCTGGAAACTTTAAGTCATGGAAAAAGAAACAATATATTTTACTTTATTTCGGTCTAGCTTTTGACCTCCATCCACTTAGTCCAAATAGATATAGAACAAAATCCTAAAAATTTTTTTACGGTTCCCCGTTGAATCCGAACACGACGTCAATTCCGCTTTCCAAGTGTAATACACATCGCAGTCTTGATTTCGGTAGCGGCATAGGAGTCGATAATGCGAGAAAATACATAAAGAAACTGGAAGCTGAATCAGAACTTAGATTAAAATTGGGATTGACATGAAGTTGAGAAGCGTAACTAAGATTGCCATATGTGCGAAGACACAAATAAAAGATGTTGTTATGCAAAAGTGAGAAAATTTGTATTATTACAGTAATTATCCTCCTATGCAATCGTACATACATCGAGTATCAGTCGGCTGCCGTAAGAGGGAGCTCCGGTGCAATTACTTCAGTTACGTTTGCATTGGGCGCACGCTCACAGAATACCAATCTTTTTACAATCAACAACATTAATAACAATTTGATTATTCCTATCTGGCGGCCATGTTTGTTTAGCTGTCAACTTCTTTACCGACGCACGCGTCCGCCATTGTATCCGCATTACCGACCGGCACGTGACGCCCGCCCGACAAATAATGACTCAATATGATACGTTATCGGAGAATTAATATTTGTGTAAAGCGATACGATTCCGCTTAGAAATTATAATGGAAGCTGTGGGGTATAAATATGATATTCCATATCGGATTGCGAAGAAATTGTTTCGTCGAGATTCGAGGGCGATAAGTTTTTGTTTGTTTGATTATTCCCGTCTTCTATCTGCGGCGGTATCGCTATGAAGTGCGCTGTATTGCATCATATTATTTTTATTTACCTACGAAAGATGTAAAAGGTATTCCATCAAAATATTTGTAGGAACTGCCACCATAGAGCAACCCAAATAGACATGCTGTCAGGAAACTTAATAGTTATGTCTTTTAATACAATCAAAGTTATGATACTAAAATCGAGACTTATACAAAAACCAGAAAACCCCAATTAACATATTTCTACTATTTATGTATATTGATGAAATAAAATAGCAGTTCTTTCTGCCCCTTGTGATCTATCTAGGCATTAGATAAATACTATTATAGATGAACATACAAGAATAAAACACCGCTATTATTGTATTCCGTTATGGCATCGTCTGATCGAAGTGGACGTTAAATAAACTGTCGCTTAGAAAACAATATAAAATTGTGTGTATTAGAATATTGCTACTTGTATTTTGTATTTTTAATGATTAATACAGTACCATTCATG
This sequence comes from Eumeta japonica, assembly GCA_005406025.1. NCBI lineage: Eukaryota > Metazoa > Arthropoda > Insecta > Lepidoptera > Psychidae > Eumeta > Eumeta japonica. The sequence goes on from BGZK01000021.1 coordinate 1,062,618, forward strand.
ACCACAGAAACACAGAAACAAAGACAACAAATGAACGCACGTCCCTACCGCTTCGTTAGGTTCGCGTAATCGTACCGGCTTATGCGCAAAAAAAATCTTAGACCTTCATACCATTTCAATGACCAACGACGACTTCGGAAAAGAGAAGACGGCCCCAGCGCGCTCAGTAGGTAAGGTAACGGCCGCACCCAATTAAGGGCCCGCGGCGCGGAGGCGGCAACTAATTAATTGTCGCGGAATCGAGTCCCGCAATACTAATGAGGTAATTCCCCTCCCCCCTATAATTCCGCGGCAATTACCCGCCGCCGCTCTGCGCCCCGGCGATAGCTTTGACATTTCTCTTTAAAACATAATGGAATAAAGGAACAGTAAACCGGCGACCCCCGCCGAGGGGCGACGGTGTCGTTTCGTGTTATAGCGCGACCGCCGCGTCTCGATGTTTCGATAGGTATTTATTCTATTTATTTTATCTAGATGTCGCTAGTGTTTCATTTATAATGAGTCACTTGATAGAAATAAATACCTTGTGCTGATTTAGATTCATGCAAGCATCTATATTACTTTCAAGAATATTTGAAATTATTTAATGTTTATTATGTGACATTTCTCTAATACTTAATTTTCTGAAAAAAAATGACTGTCTTCTTTTATTTGTGTAAAGCTTTATTTTTTTGAAATAGTAGTGTATATTTATGTTGCGTAAGCATATTCTTAAGCATAATTTTGGAAAGATAAAAGTTTAATTAAAATCTTTTGAACATATGTATTATTGCAAATGCTGTAAAAAATTTCATAGTATGTTGATGATGAAACATTAAAATGGAAGGAAAATCTGACAATTAACCGGCTTCTATACTCATTGCGAAAGTAATTTAAATTATTATTTCGTTCGTATCGTATTTCATGTAAAAAAATTTTTCAATCGAATTTATATAGCTCACCTATTATCTGCACAATACTATAGGATAAATGATTTTAGGCTTTATTAACGGTTACTACTTATTCTTTTACAGGATAAGCTTTTAATAAGCATAAAGATAAAATGCAAGCGCCCTCCTTATGAATTCTACAATTTAAAATTATTAAGCTCACTCAATAGATAATAGTTAATTTAAAACTAAAATAACAATTCCAAAACAAATCCAGCTCGTTTTTGAATATATTAAAGATAGCCCCAGGACTGCACGTCGAGGAAGTCTAGATTTACGTCCAGCAGTGAACATTCAACGGCTGAAAAGGCTAATAGTTATTCTTAGATTAGGTATAAGTATATAAATAAATATACACGAAACAGTGCTCTATTAATCTTAAGTTCGAATTATTTACAAAATTTTAAGTGAAGTGGAAAATTATAGCAGAAGCACTACTTGGACGTTATTTTGCTTATGTTTCTGCTTTAAAATATTGTATATGAAATGCCTGATTTCAGATTGACATTCGGTTTGTTATGGGCTGCCGAACATTTTTGGTTTGTTTTGTTTTCTGGTAGCTGAAACAGTAAGAGTTAAAAAAATAAAAATATGTATATTTATTGAAAGATAGCATTATATTAAAATATACTATAGTTCAAATACTTACCGTTTTAGAATAATATTTTTAGGCTAATCTAAATTTAAATAGATAACCAAAACAGACATCAAGGTGTCGTTTCACGAAATAAAATCACAGATCAAAAATATTAATAGTCGGTGTATCAAAAACTCGCGCCGGCAGCACCCATTCGTAGCGAATCACCGTACAAAATGATATTATTTGTAACGTAATCCGCGAACAACTACACGAGAGATTGATATTACGCCGGGGTGATATCGACATTAATTTATATGGATACGGTTTAAAAATGTATAATGGGTGGGTAGTCGGTGCTAATAAAGTCCCAGGGGCCTCGGTGTTGCCATTTCGACGTCGGCTCGGGTGGAATAAATACATATTTTGGCGCGAAATTGGCCCCGAGGTTGCCAGGATATGATTGATCGGCTAATTGAGAAGGATGACGTCGCCAACATCCGCCATTTCTATGCCGTTAGACAACGGATTCGCGTCATTAAGGAGTTTATAAAAGGCGGCGCCGTACGTTAACCGCTTTTAGAAGGAATTCAAAAGAAATTGCAAAACTTGTTAGTCCCTAGTGCACTACTATCATCTGTTCCGAATCTGGCCTGCACCTTATACACATTTTATGAAATATATGACAAAATATATGAATAACGGGAATATCCATAACTAATAGACGATGACAACGGGAAATGTCAAATAATAAGATGTCATTGACGCCATCTTTATTTTTTAGATTATATTCGCCTGTAATGTATACGTATTTACTTTCCTTTAATAATGACGTTTTTAAATTACAAGTGTTGAAGATGCAGGCCAGGGTTCCACACATTCTTGATAAGTCCCCTTTGACTATTGAATAATATTATACATTAATCGAGTTCTTTTTCCCCATTTTTATAGTCATTAATAATGAATATTACAAAAGTTGTACATAATTAAATTGAATTTATGCTATTCATCTTGAAAAGCCACTAGCTTAATTTAAATTTATAACGTTTGAACTTTTGAAAATATCATCAAACGTAAACGTAATTCAACAATTTTATATAATCAATAAATAGTCCATGTTTACAGAAGTTGAGTAAATACAATTCATTTTCGATTTAAAGTTTTAAATGTCCACATATATTTTCAATGTAACTGTTTAATATTTATATTTAGTTTTACGTGTGGATAGAATATTAAATTGACGTGAATCGCATAATTACAACGTTTAGGTAATAAAATGATGGTTTGAACATTGGTGTTACACAGACGTAGTAAGATGTCTCTGATTCAATGGTCAACGAAAAATTCGGAAAACAAAAAAATAAAATGTGAAAATATTATACTGTAAAATGCTGAAGTCGTACATTTTAGTTTTATCCTTCGCACGCGTTGTTGATCAAATGATAGGATATATCTGTATTTGGATTACAAAGCACCGGGTCAGAATTCCAAGTCAAGGCTAAAATCGGGCGAGTCGTTAACGATTTTTGACTTAAATTAAAATAAAGCCGCTCAATGTTAAATGTCAATGTTGTGAGAAGCCATGCTGTAACATGCTGATATTGTAGATAAAATGCCCGTACATAAAAAAAAAACCTTTTTTTATCGTTGATCCTGAACCGTTATTTGCTTAAAAGTTCTTACTAAGTTTTATGATACTGTTGGCATTGCTTCTAGATATATGTATACAACAGCACAGTTGACCTACTGTTCTGCGCCACTTGGAATCGATAGTCAGAAAAATACGTGAATTCCGTATCATATCGTACTAAGTACTGTTTTCGTGTAGTTAATGCTTTGTTATTGTTTCGTAGGTACGCTATAAAAAAAACTCTCATTATATGATATATATAGAGTTATTTTTGTATAAGATATTTTGTATGTCTGCGATAGATCAGTTAAGAGATCTAAGGCGTATTATCGAATAATAATAATCACATCGAAACCTACTTAATATATTTTTACATGTGATTTTACTACCTATTTTATGCGATATCTCTAAGCATTCCTATAATCATCGCACGGTCTTGTTTCAAATGGACGAGCGTGGACCTCATGCGCTTAACGCTGGCCCAGTAGGTGTAGGGCGTTATTAGAAATATGTCGTCACTAATGCAATTATGAAATGCGGGACCGACGGCCAAACGTATTCTACGACGTAGCCATCAAATATTTAAATTTATAATTCTCCGTTTATCAACAGAATATAAAAAAAAAAATTAAAATCTGCTCATTCTTGTGCCCCGCTCTAACTCTCGAATTTGCAAACTACCAAAGCTGACGGTCCGTATGCCTTTTTGAATAATGCATACAAATGGATACTGCATATGAAACAGTATGGATAGGAATGAAACGAACGGTCGTAGACAGGAGACTAGAGAGAATACAGAACCACCAGCTTTTTCCCGCGGGTCGGTACGCCTGAGCACAGATTAGTTTTTTCGTCTTCTATATCGATTCATCCCTATCCCGCTCCCGGGCGGCGGAGGCGGTAACGGGATCGTGGCATTGAATCGAGTTGTATAATTTAAGGCTTTCAATTAATTCAATAATTTAATTTTCTGATACGGTTTATTTTTTTCTAACTAATATCACCTCATTTTTTCTGAATTAATATTATTTTTACGTTATATATCTATTATACAGTGTTAATTATGTATTATATAAATAATGCAAAAAAAAATCTTAATAAATTACCCCCACCAAAACTAATCAAGCAACCAAGGTTCTATAAAAGCTACTATTTGAACGAATCCATTATCATAAATTGGAAGTTAAATCAGGTCGTTACCTAATCGAAACGTGCAATTTTATTGTCGAATGACGTCTCATTATCAAATTTCTAGCTACAAATTTATTCAAATTTCATTTCACGGACACAATCACGTGTCCGTGGAGAAATCATACGAAATTATCGTTAAATAGCGTGAAAAGTTTACAGGCGAATACCCTATTGTGTCGTTCGCTAAACAAACAGCGGCCATTTTATAACTTCCATAGCTGCATTTGCATACGATTTCGGTTCAACTGCGTGGATAATTTGAATAATGGTCCGACGCTATGGTTCAACGGTGACAGATATCGTTTTAATTGTCGCGGTGTTCGGCCGCCGCGATATGCGGCAATGGCGGGAAAGTCGAGCGAAATCTATATTGTCCATTATTCACGAATCTGTCTATGGTCGCGTTCAACGATGTCGATAAGAGTCAGTCTGTATCGACATATGTAAATAAAATGTAGACCGGTCACCTGTACCGAATTGAACTTTCCATAATCGACGGAAAATTGCTAAGCAAAGATTTGCGGCCCCCAAAGTACGTCAGCTTGCTACAATACGCGTCAGCCTTATATATACAACAAGTTCAAAATCGTGCAAATTCTTGATAAAAGTCCTAAATATATGTGGGATAGCTCATTGGATTTGGAATAATGTCTAGAAAAATGTTTTCGAAAGATTTTACTACACGACAAAAAAAAGTGCAAAAGTCATTAACAAATTAAGATGAAAAAAAAAAGGTATTCCGTTTTTTGGCAGTTACTCAAAAACTATTAATACTTAAGAAATTTAAAAAAAAAAGAGATTCATAAAGAGAAGAAAATTTCCTAAAAAGAATCTTCACTCCCAAAACTCTACCTCTATTATTTATAATTTTAATTTAGTACAAAAACGAGGGCCCCTCGCCGCCGATAGAGCATGGCTGAACAGCACTTCAAAGAATAAAGTCCCGTTGAAAACAAAATTTTTTGTTGATTTTTCAAAAAGTTATGCAATTGTTAACAAAGCTAATTTTTGGTGGACTTTTATTTTGACAAAAGACGGTACACAAGTTTAAGTAATTGGCCTATAAATTTTTGACTTCTTGGAGTTCTTCTTATATATATAATTAACAAGACCACATTATAAAAGTATCTTAAATTTTTGTATTTTGTTTATAATAATTTTTTAAAATTAAAAAATAATGAAAATCCTCAAAATTGAGATTAAAAGTTTTTTTTAATCTAATCTTGAGTTATGGCTATTTTTGCACTTTATCCAACGTTGAAAAAATTTTTTTCGGTATTTGTTAATAAATTGTTTATGAACAAATAGACTAGTTTAATATTTTGAAAACTTTTTTCTTATTATTTTGTTGTGATGGGAAAATTGTATCAAAGTAGTTTTTTCATCTGTAGTGCATTTCTTTGTAATAATGGCTTCGGAACCCTATAATGAGCATGTTCCGACATGCTCTTTGCCAGTTTTTTTTTATTAATAATTTTTGTGTATCATTTTTTGTCAATGCAGACAAATAAATGAATAAAATCATTTTCAGAAAGCAGTGACAACCGTCCGTAAATTTATTGCAATAATAGTGTAAACAGAAAATTTATACCTCTACTAAATATCAACTGATTAAACTACTAAATCGTAGATTTATTATATTAAAATATCTAAAAATAATAATACGAATATATTACAAATACGACATTCAAAACATTGCTTTAAAAATCTACACAAGTATCTCCTGTCAGACTCTACAACCCGTCCGAATGCGAAACGTTCGATATATTTGAAGATTATAAGACCTTTTCAGAGGTGCCTGTCAATGTAGAAGACCTCAACCATTACGATAGCGTTTTAAGTAGACAAATGAGTGTGTGCAAATATTCTATCCGTGGTCGTTTACCGTCTACTCAAACGCATTAGCAACGCCACTGGAGCTAGGGTCATGGGCGTCGAGGACCTTCTTTTTTGTGCCCTGACCTTTATTTCTGTTGTCCGTCTTTTAAAGGGCGATCATAGTACTCATAACAATGCCACTCGTTATTTGTACAAATCGAGATTTGTCTTCTTTTAAAATATATGTTCTAAAGTATGTAAATCATTTGGCAGAATTTGTATTTTTCCTGTAGTCGCATCAGACTCTTATTAAGGTGTCATTTGACAATGCTCTATCATTTTTTTTACTAAGATTGTGGTCTTGCTTCGTTATATGGGAAACTCAGAAAAGTTTGTTGTAATTCAAAAAATACACTACAGGTTACTATTTATTACATTTTTTTTAAATTTAATTTCACATATTCCGGTATCTGTAATCAAATCTTACAAATAAATTTTAGACCGTTTACTGACGTCCTATTGAGCTAAAATTTGATATATTTATGTTAAGTTTGGTGAAAATTCAGTAATCTGGTATCAATGAGCTGATCTGATGATGGTGTCAGGACGTAGATATTGAAAACCCTGAACGGCGAACAGCACGGATACAACATCTTAAAGACACGGTTGCTACATCCAGGGTTGGGTTCTGGTGTTCTGGCGAATAAACTCTTCAATGGTGAATAGCTTAGACACAAAATGTTGCATATTTGTCTAAGCGCATTCTACTATATGGTATCGGTATCGAAAACCTTTAAACCGAAACCGAAAACAATCAAAATCGTGTTTTTTTTTGGGGGGGGAGAGAATAAAATTCCTTTGATAAATCTGGAATCATGAAGGATGAACTGCAAGTTTGACCCGTGTTTGGTCTAGAAATTCCCTCGTTTTGCACAGCGAATGCACCTACGCGTAGTCGTGGCGGAGTGGCATACGAAGACCGATAGTCGAACGCTTGCTGCTCAATACAAAAATTATAAAAATTTAGCTGTATTTCTGGCTCGCTGCACTTTTGTAGCGGTTGGATCATACTGAAATAAGCCACGGTCGACTGACGCACCGTTTCTGGATCATACCCATTAATCCACGATTCATCGACCGTAACGACTACGTAAGCGCGCCGAGACGAGTCTGCCTTAAATTTTGGCATCAAGTCATGGCACCGTTCTACGAGTACTTTAACCCGATTCTGAGCTCACGTTATAGAATGTGCGGTAGCTACCCACTACGAAAGTATCTTCTTTACGCCAAGTTTCCGCCTATTCTCTTCAATCACACTTTTCACCGTCAGCATGTCTCCTCCTGTTGCCGTCAATGGGCGTCCTTCTTTCTATGTCCGCTGACTGCACTTGACCGCGCGTAACTCCGTTGGTTAGCTGTAAGCAGACTCTTTAGAAAGGCTTTTTATCTTTGAACGACATTAAAGTCTTTAAAACATTTTTTCTGGTTCAAGCCGACATTTATAGGCTTGAATCAGATTTGAACTAGACTTGAACCAGATTATTTACAACGAGGATATTTTTAAGCGGTAATTTTGTATGATTCAAAATCACCGAGTAAAAATATTCTCGTTGTAGACCTTTTCAACGATACGGAATGAAGACCCAATTCAAGATAAGGCAGGGTAGGGCAGCTACCCCTTTGTGTGCTAATTAATTACTTTAATGAGGATTTTTTTTTGTTTTTACAACAATGGAAAAAGCAATGACGATGCCAACTTTTTTTTGGGAGTTAACATTGTCATATGATATCTACACATTTTATTAACTGTTTGTTTATCGATTTGCACGAAAAGAATGTGTAAAGTACTGGATCTACTTTATTTTTATAAGAAAGAGGTGATATATTTGTTCAAAAAATTTACGAATGGCTTGATTTAAATCGATCTCATATCTAATACAAACAATATGTATTTTGATCATTGCTAACTGAACATGTGAATAAATTACCTATTCAAAAATAGATTATAACATTATATTATTATATTGGAAGTTGTACATTCTGGCTTAATTAGCATAATTTAAAAAAATGTACTAATGTGAGCAAATGTATGCCAAAAAATTATAAAGTAATAATATCTACAAACTGCAGCAATTTTAATATAAAACCAAAGATCGTTTTTACTATTATGTAGTTTTTTAATATTCTCGTAGAGTTTTTCATTTGTCCTAAGTATATAAAAAAAATGATGTTCAAGCATTTTCTTCAGATAAGAATATCTCCTTCAATCATTAAATAAATTCAAATAAATGAATACACGTATAAGTTATATCCTCATAGTGTAAACCCATTTTATATGAAACGTTTTTATGCAGGAGATATTGTAATTTTTAGTCATACCGGACTATCGGAAAAGTGGTACTCAAGAAATGGAAATCTGTGAAAAAGTAAACGACAAAAAAAATTACATTTGCTGGGTATCGTTCAGCGGGCTTAGCATGACGTCCCAGGCAAGAGTCCTCTCTATAGGGCTGTCAATTTCGCTCATCGTATTGGCGTTACAAGGATAGCCCTATAGAGAGACGCTCGTCTAGGGCGACATGCTAGGCCCGCAGTTTTATCTACCTTTAACGTCATCATCAGATAGCGATAGAAATTATAAGAGAACTCCAGACATATCGCAATTGCTGTGAGAAGTGACGATCAATGGAGTTTGTGCGATGATATTTGCGATCACTTTAAAAATATTTAGAACAATATCGATGCTATGTCGCAGCCATCTTTTAAGGAAAATTAAAAGATGATAAAAGTAACATTTAATAAAAATTAATCTCAAAAAATCGTTTTTAATCGTGCCTTTTGTTCTCAAAATTAAGAAGAATAACGTGTATTGTATACAGGGTAACACAGTGCGCTTACAAAACCCTTATGAATTGAATTTGAATTTGAGCATGAATTTTTTCCTGCGATATATCATGAACGAATTATTTGGTTTTGTTGCAGTTTTAATGTTTTTTATGCTCATAAAAACAGTTCCTTTCACGTTGTTTTTATAAGTATAAAAAACGTTACATAGAATTTGGAATTCAGAGAAATAAGTAATTAGCTGTTCTTACTTTTCGTCTAAATACACTTTTAATATATGTAGTATTGTAAAAGCCAATATTTTTGTAGCTTACAAAATTTCTATCTCTAAGAATTTAATACGTTTGGTGTAAAATTAACATCTTTTAGATTTACCGTTTAAGCGCCAAACATCGATCTAACAAATACAAAATACATGAATTATCTGTATGTCCTCATTACATACAAGAAAATAACGTTAAAATTCGCCTACTGCCCGTTGTAATTTCTGGAACACCGCCGTGACCTCTGGCGACGACACGGTCGCAAACTTAAATGCACTGCCGGAACGACTCCACGAAGTAATTACTACGCGGAGCGCCGAAGCTGGAGCCAAACATAAAACATGTACGAAAGTTATTAAACGTAGCGGAGTTGCGCGAGCGCGACCTCTCTACTCCCAAACAGGCGATAAATCATAGTAGATATAAAATGTGTCGCCGCGGGACCGGTACAAAGTGTCGGGGAGTAATAGCGGTTATAACGAGCTGCGAACTGGCGCCGGCCGCGGCCCGGCGGGGCGCGATTCTAAACGTCGACCGACATTATGTCCGCGGTAGAGATGATTCATATGACGTGATTATAACACGGGTGCGTGGTCAATTCAAAGGATGTATTGCGATGTCTTTAAACCATCTTTAGCTTGTATATACACATACAGAAGGTACAAGAATGTAGAAAATAATGGCATAAGTGTAAATTTATAGGCAGAATACAATTTAAATACGTACAGCTTAGAATTCTTAAAACTTATTGCGATGATTCATTAAAGCGATTGAGATCATCACAAATTACATACTTAGATAACACACCGATATATTCCTACATGTATTCGGTAATACTTTGGTGCCATAAATAATAATCAATATAGAGAAGCGATAGTTTCTTTTTGACAAACTAAAAAAATATATTTAAAAACTATTAGTTCCATATAATAATGTCTTACTCGGTGGATTAGCGTTTTTTTTTTTCAATATCGTTATCCTAATCTTTGAAGAAAAAAAATGTACTTAGACATAATAAATTTTTGAATCTTCATCTTAGTATGATAAAGCGAAAAGGTGAGAATAGAAGAATTGTGACGCATACACAGATAAAAGAGAAGACAACTTTCTACTTCGAAATTATGTTTTTTTTTTGAATACAAAATATAAATAGTCAAATATGCATGAAATAATCAAATACATTATTTAAAGTAAATACTGTATTTAATTAATAGGTGCGCATGCAATTGATATAGAGGTACACGAAATTGCAATATGCGCGAATTTTACGTGATCGTATAATGTGGAACTCTATGTGTATTCTTATATATACCTTAGAGATATGAATCAATTTTTTAAACTGGGCAATAAATAAAATTGTAAACTATGATCAAAACGTGAAAAGAAAGACATTCATAAAAACAATAAGTAAAAACTCAATGGTGATGTATTAAAACTCGACCCAGCGATCGAATAATAGCTAAAATACATTGTCGGCGAATTTCTAGGGTTGTCGAATCGACGTATCCTAACGGCCGCCCTCCCCGTTTCGCTCCCCGTAATGATCTCCTATTCGGTGGCGCGTGTTTGACAACCTTGATTTATTAGGTTCCACCTGTTACGTGACACTCTGCTACCCAATTATAGAGGTTTTTCGAAGCACTCTGATTTAATTCCCACTGTTTTGATATATTTTTGTTTTTCTTTTTGTTTTTGGAAGGGATATGAGGCATTCGATTTTATAAATATAACGAATTTGTATTAAAATTAAAACGATTTTCAATACGGCATACAGTTAAGACTTTTATTTATATATTATATTTTTCATTTAGCAATCCAATCTCGTTCTTGATATCGATCGACAATTAAATTTCATCACAATATTGACATCGATTAAATTTCCCATTCCGACCTTAATCAATGCCTCCAAGAAAATCACAATAGACGATATTAAGTGTAAAACAATTTCATTTCATTTTTTGTGAACCCCACCCTACCTTGCTCTCTGCATCATCTTTATTAAGGCCACATTACATTCCGCTCAGTATCTCAACAAGAACTATTTTCGATCTTGATTTTCGACGTATACCGTTGCAAAATCATGTGGAGGTTTGCTAATACTAATTTAATACCATTTTTTTCGTATCCGATCTAATCTCGAAAAATCTGTTGTAACGGTCACTACGTCCTAAAACGGACAAGTGCCACATATTTCAGTTTTGTGATATCGACCTGCATTAACTGTTGGTCAATCAATCAAATTAATTGTTGGTCGATCAATCTGTCTAGTGCATCTAGATAGGCAACTGTCTATTAGATAATTATATCTATTATAGAAACAGAAAAACTCTCCTTCTTGTTTTACTAGAAGTATCGCAATGCGGTAGGTATTTGTATAGGAACCGATCGCGCCACTTACTCGTGCGTTGACCAGCGGTTAATATGGTAGGAGGATGGGGGGCGTTCTAAAGAATAATGACAAATTATAATAATATTATAACATAGCGAATACCCATGTGAGCGGTCGCGTATGCGAGGCGTTCTTTACGGCAGTTCCAGTCGTGGCGTAAATACGTAAATGGTGAGCTTCACCACTATAGTATTTCTTTTAGCGAAATGTACTTTCCCGTGATTTGTTCTTTGTCTGTTGTATACATAATATCTCTAATCTCGTATATTATATAAATAAAAATAATACTTTGTGGTTTCTAAATTATTGAAAACGTCGAAATGTGACTTCTTACATGATTTCTTATAAACATATAATGATCGGCACAAACGGATGTATTCGTGAAAAAAGTCTTGTCTTTCTTGCTTTCGAAAAGATTTGTAGTCACCTTAGCGGAAGATCATAATACATTTTATTCGAAGTAAATATAATAAATGATACTATTTAAATATTTTTAAATAATATTTAAAAAATACATATATTAATGTTGTCACTATTAAATATACAAGCTTTATGCTGTCGTTATAACAATCACGTCTCATTTACATCATTTCAATAACGCACTAAATGCCCACAGAATCGATCAGCAGACACACGTAGCTCACCCTAAGGAAACGTATCGCGATACATTTTATTTCTCCGGCTTTTCTCTTCGCGAATAAAACGACAAAGCTCCTTAGACCACCCCACGGGATAATCGGGAGATTGAGGGAGGGAGGCGGCGCAAAAAGGTTGTTTAGGGGGGGACGGCCTGTTAAAACGTTAATCGAATCTGGACCTAATGGGATTTCTTTCTTGAGGGGCGCATTGCTAAAGGATTAATTTATATCAATTTAAATGGGCATGCTTACGTACAGGACGTTCCGTTCGTGTTGTTTTTCTCTGATTATAAACAAATCGATTTGGAGACTTTATATATCCGATTTAAATTACTGCAATTACTGACAAAAATTCGCATGCGTACGCACGCACATATTCTTCTTTGAAAAGATTCCATAAAGATCACTACGTATTTAATCTTTATGATTTATTATTATATTACTTAGGTTGGAAATGTATGAATACATATAGATATATAAAGTCTCCCCGTATAACTATACACGTCCCAACATTTATCGTATTCATTCCCAATTACGCCGCTATTGAGACATACATTCATATAATATTTCCAGTTCAGGATGAAGAGCTTAGGACATCGATCCCTCGCCAAACTTCCAAGCCGCAACCCTCGATGCGACTTGGAAGCTGCTGATGACCCTTGTCACCAATGTGGTGACAACGCTCGGCATAGTCATCTTAACGTGATCTCCAAGTCACCGAGTAAATTAAATCATATTAAAACCACCGAATGGTTTTAATTGGATTTAATTTAAAAACTGGAGCGATGATAATATGGTAGATTGATGGTACATTTCAAAATTGCCCTTCAGATATCATAATTTCCTCTGTGCGTTAATAGGTACACGTAAGCATTTATGCATAATACGTACAATTTGTAATATGATTGCATTTGATAGCCTTTTTGAAATTCGCAAAAGCAGCTTGTAACAAGAAAAAAATATTGCTATCAATTTCATTTAAGTTCACATCAGAATAATTTATAGACAATTATGTCATACTTTTATTGCTTATTACATTTAACCTTCATTTTAAATACTGCCTCATAATATTAGACATATGTGAGTTTATATTTTTCTAATGTTAGTTCCTAAATGAATAGCCTATTTTTTAAATTAGGAAGCATTTTATTTAATTTCTACTAACCTTTCTGCTAGCTGTACTATTGAGATTTCAATTGCAATGAGTGATATCACAATATAATATTTTTAACTTGATGGACTTGGTTTTCAGACGATTATAAACTTAAAAAAAAAATCTTTACCATTTCTTGTGTATTCGACAAGTCCCGATTAAATTTCAAGTAGAGATACATCCTCCCTTAACTCAAGGATTAGACTAGATTTAAGCACAAGCTGCACGCTCTTCGGGCAGCTTTATGTGGCTTAGTTACACGAAATAGCCATGCAGCGTTGGCGACATTTTATGCTATTTTTTACTGAAGCTATAAGTTTTTTTTATATTATAAATTTGTTTTTAGCTATTTCTTTAGATCGCACACACTGATTTTTATTCATTTCTTAAAACTTTGACGGCAACTTTTCAATTATTTTAAAATATTTAAGATCACGGTCAGTTTTAATTTCCTTGCTCGTACTTCATTATTACGTCCTAATGATCTAAAAAGAACCGAAAAAGCTAAAAGTTGACAAATTAATAATCAATCGAAACTTAAACCTTGGAAGTCAATAAACCCAAAATTCCTTCCAGATTATCTGATCAAAATATATATATATATATATATATATATATATACTAAGCATACCTGATGCTAGGTCTGCTTATATCCTCAAAATCGTTGAGGATGTGTGTAAATTGAAAACACGCTGTACATCCGCGGGCCCCTTTACTCTCCCGGTCTAATCCTCAGAGGCGTTTGTTTTTAGCGCAATGTATGTGGGAGCGGTCAGCTGGGGCCAAATTAAAAAATGCGAATCCTCGGGCCGGGGTAGTTTTGTTCAAACACTCCCGCCAAAAGGCTAAGATATGTTTTTAACAAAACGAAATTAAATTATTTCTAAAATTATCAATAAACCATTCGCTACCCTTTCGATGACCACAAAATTTAAATAAACAAAATAAATAATTTAAACGCAGATGATTAAGCATTCGCGTCGCCAATTTAAAATAAATTTGCGGATTTGACGGGTCGCGTCAAAAGTTATGACTTAGTTTCTAAACGTGATTCGTAAGATTTGACAGATTTTCCATATATTATTTATCAGATCTTATATACGGATGATCACTTTTTACAAATAGCGCTTTCAATTTTGGTGCAACCGGCCGTAAGATTTTGTTTAAATATTTCAAGCTAATATTACATTTCTAAGTCTCACATAGATAATTGTTTTGAATGTCTAACTCAATTTATTTAAATAATATATTTAACCATCCAACAAGCAGTGCATCTTCGAAATGCGATACAAACATATGTAACACTTCACGATTCGACAACGATGGATGCAGTGCATAAAAGTTAGATCCCTAAGTATCAGATGGTTAATGAACGTAATAACCACAATACTAAAATCAGTATCATTATAATGTACATATATATCAAATTAGGTCGTATCTACCAAGACCTAGTATCTATCTACTTATCCAGTAAATATCTACTATCTTTTTCTTGCAGTTTGAGTGCCTAGGACCTTGAGTTGTCCACGGCAGCCCAATGTGGGATTAACAGTGCCAACGACACGCAGTGGCAACTTCCCGTATCTACGACTTGACGCGTTCTTTGAACCACGTAGCACATGGTTTAATTTAATTCACTCGTGGTGAGTATTCGAGAACCTGGTACCTCCAAGTTCGTAGACAAGACACTTAACCAGTGGACTAGCGCTGCTCAACAATGTTTTTGCATTCCTTGGACCATACGAAACAAGTACTGAACACTACCTTGTTGACATGTAACATTTCTGTCCAGTCCTGGACGACGTACTGAGTACATTGACGCAAGTATAGAAGTTCAGATTGGAACATGTATAGGATGGGCTCACTTCTGAACTTGTATAGTTCAGATATACGCGCTGGATATTTATGCTCTTCAGGTACAAAATTAAGAGCAAAACTTTACTTAATTTTGTGCTCCGAAAATTCGTAAAGCCTTCTGAAAGCGGTAATAATCATCAGTATCGAGGTGCGAAGAGCTATCAATATCAAGGTCATGGAACAATGAAAACGAGGATGCATCGGAACCAACATCACATGTAGCCATAAAGACGACGCACTCTATAGTTGTCCACGGTCGTTGGTACTCAATAATTGAACCCTTCCTTCATTAGCCTGGTCTCACGCAACAAGAGGAAAACAATCTAGTTTCAGATTAGTAGATTATTTTGTAACGTGTTCTTAGTGTTAAAAAAGACTATATTTAAAATAAAAAGTCGCCTGTACAATGTATGTTAGCAATATTTTTCAAACAAAAATGTTAGTTCGTCAAATAGAATACTGGGCATGGTTTCCTAAATTCACATATATGAATCATTTCGAATTTTAATTGCGGCCATATTAAACTAGTAAATATACTTGTTCCCCTGCAAGTCTAAAGAACACCCACCCAGACTGCGTAAATGTGTATACCGCTCATACTATACGTGAATATCTTTTTCAAACAAACATTTGTCGAAATTAAATTCTTCAGTTATATTTCGTCTTTCGAATTTCCATAATAAGTTAAATGCGTTGATGCCCTTGTTGAGAGTCGTGTTAGGTCTTTATTGCTTACCTCGTCGCTAAGGCACACCCTCTTAGCGCTGTAGCCAAAACTCGCCTTGGGGGTCGAGCTTCGAGGTCGAGGGGGATTAGGACGCCGAAACCCCAATCCTTGTATTACAAGTTCGGAGATTTACACCTAAAGCCTTCATCTCAGGTCCGATGCTCGTTGCGGTTATTAACGATCTTTGTCACCGATACAATGACATCGTTCAGGATGCAAAGAAAAAGAGCGTGCTCCCTGAGGCACGAAGAGAGCTGTTTAATATGATATAAGTTTAAAAATCGTCCGTATATTTTTCCTTCGTAGTCAGGATTCCAACCATTTGGCATTCTCGAGAGGCAAACGAGCATGCGAGTCATTAGAGAGAGTACGTAGACACCACCGCCCATGGATACTCGCCCGAAGAGTTAACCGTGCGTTGCCAAACTCTTGAATTCGTAGACGACATCTGATTGACGGGAGAGTAGGCTGCTGGAGGAGGGATCGTGCTGATAGAAGGAAAAGTGGGGCGATGGAGGATAAGTAAGCCATCGGAACTCTCATTTACAGGACGAAACCTAGCAGCGGAAGCTGTATTATGTAAGAGTATGTCATCTCACCGGTGGAGTCAGTCACCTGCAGCCGAACTGACCACAGAATGGCCGTACCACAATTAAAATGATGACAGATAAACTCATGATATCTTTCATACGACTATATCGTAATACATAAAATCGTTCAGAAAAACCACAACAAAACTCGTATTAGTCATTTCAAAAGAAATAAACTTTTATATTATAAATAAATTAATACCATTAAAATTAAATTAGTGGTAAGTCACTCAAAGCTTTTTAGTACTTTTGTAATAAGCAAAGAGAAAAAGGTGCTCAGTGAAGACTGCTATTTTCGAAATGATAATTGCTTTATGGAGCTAATTCATAGATTAAGTAGGGTATAGAAGAAAACGACTTTAAATCATAGCAATTTTAAGAACACTATTGTAATAATATTCTGTATATCTATTTCTGACTTGTCGGTAAAAATTACTTTAAAATCTCAGAAATTTACGAAGCAGGCTGGCAAAGCGTCGTATTTCATTTTCGTTTTACCTTGTCCATTTCATTCATAAATCAGTGACCGTCATCTGTCTGTCATCCTTCTTTGTTAATCGTTGTCACTTCAAAAGATTTTTTTTATTACGTAAATGCCAATGGTGAAATGTTTTGTCACTCATCCACTCGGTTCTTCAGTAGGTCATTTTCAAAAACAATATGCATAGTTTAATTCTTTTACTTCTCATTATGGAATCCAATGTATTAAAAATATAATAAAAACTATATTATAATAGATCATTATATTACCGTCTGAGATGGACGAAGTTTCAGTTCGATTTTGTAGGGTCGGTTTCTAGAAATCTATTTTAACCATTTTCCGAGTGATGTCTAATGAATGTATGAATGGGGGAGGGAAGTGTACATGCGTATAAGCGTGAGCATGCGCGCGCGCGCGTGTCGGTGTGTGTAGACTCCTTGAAAATTTGAGTTTATTGAAGTATATTTTGAGAAATCTCAAAAATAAAATTTTTATAAAAATGTTTTTAGAAATAAGTTTTAGACTACTCTACCAATCGCTTCAATTGCCGTAAATTGCATCAAAATCAAATGATTTATTCAAGAGATATAGTTAAAGAAAAAAATTTTCTAAAATTTTTTTTGCAATGTTTTTAATCGACTGTACCGAAAAATTCCAAAACCTTATTAGCCCTTTTCAATGTAACACAAAGTTGATCGTTGCAAACTACATCAAAATCGGTTCGAGTGATATCATAAAAAAAATATCACAAAATTGCGTTTTTTTTTAGAAATAACAAAATTCTTTTTGAATTATGTTCGGTATTGTTATTTTTTTTTTTTTTCTTTAAGAACTTCGTTGAATGCGTAAAGCGAACCAAAATTGAATAAAATATTCGAAAGTTATACAAATAAAAAACCTTTTATTATTTTAACAAATTTAGCTTTTTAAAATAGAAGAGCTAGAAAAGTATTTCTTTGAGCTCAGAGAGCTCGGAACGCACTAAATTTACTGCTATGTATATTTTTAAACGCTTTGAGCTTGAAAGTAACCAAAATTTTCAGGAATATACTGCAGGGTCAATCATCTTTCGAAAAAGTCGAGGAGCTGAAAAACAAATGAATCAATCAAATAAAATCAAAATCAATGAATATCCTGGTATAAATATCATACCAGGAAGTTTTAGAGATGGTCTGCAGGGTGCACCGTTTTTCAGATTTTTTTTGTAGAAGCGCCCACACATTGTATGAAACCTAACAAGAACCACCATCAGCATGTCCAATAATTTTATTGTATTACCCAATATAGTACAATGCAC
The DNA here is from genome assembly GCA_005406025.1 of Eumeta japonica. Lineage (NCBI taxonomy): Eukaryota > Metazoa > Arthropoda > Insecta > Lepidoptera > Psychidae > Eumeta > Eumeta japonica. Next base: position 1,081,002 of record BGZK01000021.1, read on the forward strand.
AAAACTCTGCCGCTCTGAATTGCCTGCGAATAACACAATGCTCAGATTCAGCGCTCCCCGACCCTGCCTCCTTCCCCCCCGCGCTCATAACTTCTTTCACGAGACTCACTAAAAGGTAAGTCAAGGTGAGCTCGATTGTAAAAAGAACCGCCTTGGGACCCTTGGCATACATACTATTGTAAAAGTCTACTTAATTTCGAATATTTATAATATAAAATATTGTTAAAGTCTAAGTTTTAAGTCTGGCAATAAATAAAAAAAAAGAATACAGCTGGTGGGAGGCGAAGTCAGCAGGCGGACAATGAGTTTGCAGGAAAATAAAGATGTCTGATCGTGGAAAAAGGTGTTTTGCAAATCAGAAGTGGTAAGTCCCTATTCTGATTTTATTTATAGTTATTAGTTATGCACTCTTGTAAAAATAAGTCATTAAATTATGTAATAAAGAAAGTGTTACTTAACACTATTTTAAATATGTCGTCATTAGTCGAAAACGCATTAGGTATATTGAAAAGTCATAGCAATTGCATTTTAGCTTTATCCATTAACATCCTCATTTAGACACCTTTACAAGACTTTCTCATAATCTTAAATCATAATTCTGATATTAAATAGCACGATTTCAGACTTAGTTCGGACTCCAATTGATATTTTCCAATATGGCAGCCGCATGAATTCTTGTTGTAACTACATCCAATGTCATCATTGTCCAATGGCGATTGTTTGGAATTTTACTGTTTCTTAGAAGTAAAGTGATGATCAGAGTACACGAATTGAAGTTTATAAGTTCCTGTACATATGTGTGTGTATATCATTAATGTATAGGTACATGTGTAAATATATTTACATTATTGCTATTTCATGCTATCATTTATGTATGATATAAGTCATTAGAATTGTGCTATCATTTCATTGCTGCGCGCGACTAGTTTAACGCGTGGACTAAACGTGTTAAATACGAAGTGAAAATGGACACGTATATGTGCATATATAATCAAATAATAAATACCTTGCACTAGATTTAAGAGTGCAAATAATTAGATATAATCCATGTACTAGATATAAGACCTTTATTAGGTGTAAAAATGTAAACTAAATAGAGTTATGAATCTAGTATAAAATTGTACATATATTAATCACTGTACGAACTGAATAAAGTGAGATAATAATAATAAATAAACGGCCGCTCTCCTGCTCTGGCCCTTGTACAGCACGCATTCGCGTAGGTCCGCGCGTATAAATACGGGTGCCAGTGTATCTTACTATCATTACCACTTATATTAAAAATTAATAACGTTTTTATCGTTTCAAGAATAATTCACTCGACGGAACCGATATTCACCAATAAAGCATTAGCATGAGAAACTATATTGATACGCTAATACATGCGTGAAGTAGTGAGATGTGCATAGTGTACTACTAGAGAAGAAAGCGTTCAATATACACATTGAAACGGAACTGTTGAGTCAAATGCCGATAAGAACCGAATATGTCGAAATGGCATGTCGCGACGTGCTTTCAGAACATTTTTGCTCCGGTCCAAGCACGCCATTACATGTTGCACAATCATAAAGCACGTATAGACGTCACGGACCGTTGAGCACGCACGTACGCAATGTCTATACATTGCGATGATTAGCGCCGAACTCTCTAATGTTTACAATATTCGGACCGCGTACAACGTCGGTCACAAAGCTGTGTTATCTGACGACACGCGGAAGCAACGGCGTTCGTCCCGACCTCGGTTCCGATGCGAAGTTGCGGCGTTGACTTCGCACGTAATAACAATTTTAGAGACACAAATGGACCCCAACTCGTACCATAATTCTAAGCCGCAATTCCGATCTTAAGGCCATTGGGATTATGGCTTAGTGCAATAGATTCTAAGCCACAATCCCGATGTTAAGGCTAGAACATTGGAACTATGGCTTAGTGCACACTATAGACTGTAATTTAATCATGCAACCATAATTGCGCTTATAATAATACTCGTTTAAAAAGAAATTCCAGTTTTTCCTTCCACGAATACAATTCATGTGTTTGGATTTAGTGGAAAGACGTAAAATTAGCATTTTTATAGGAGCACGTTTTTTGATATTTGTGAAATCTATCTACAGTATCAAATATTTTTTATTAGGGCTATTATTACATTATTCTAATTAAATGACCGCCCTACAATATCAAGGTTCACTAGCTGCAACAAACTTTTCTGTCAGTTTTTCAATATAAATATTTCTTTAAAATTATGCAATACAACAATACAGTTTTGTAACGGCTAACAGTTTTGTTATTTGAGTGTAATTACAGTCCGCTTGCTACATAGAAATGTACATGCACGCGAATGCATGTAAACACACCGCAAACAGGCACTCGTGTTTACTTCACGCTAATTACGGACAAGCGGTTAAATGGCCACTAATTAACAACAAACAATTCACCGACAGAGCGGTCGTCAATGCCCATTTAGCATGCTGCGTGCAATTTACAAGTTAATGCTGTATGTGAGTGTAACTCTTTTTCTTCGTTTTGACACTTCATGACAACAACTAGTCGATAACAACTTTGGTTAACAGTAACTGCAGTTAGTAGTCAATAGTTAAATGTTGGAACCACGTTTAGTAGTTAACATGCGGTAGTTTTTGGAAGAATACCAACACTGCAACGATGGAGTCAAAGTGTTTGTCTAATTCATAAAATATTCCAATCGTTCCAATAGTTTAAGAATGCTTATTTTTTTATTATCAAGACGATATTTTAAATATAAGGTCAGGGAAATTTTTTTTTGTATTTTGTTTGCAAATTCAAAATAATTTTTCATCATATTTTATTTACATTTAATTATAATATGTACATGCCATTTTGTTCAAAAACTTGTTGCCATTATGTAGCTTTTACCATAATCCTATTGGTGTAGAAATTTTGGGATTTCTGATCAATAAAGTGCGAATAATGTTTATGGACCTAATACAGTATTAAGTCTATAAACATTAGGTACAAATTTTTTTGCGGCTGTGTTGCATTTTTCTCTGTTATGTAATAAAACTGCGAAACATATTGATTTTCTACGTAAGATTCACTGATTTTGGGGGACAGAAAAATAATAGAAAAATGACGGGACACCATTTTTCTTCTTATTTTTTTTTACTAAAATGTCATCTATTTAAGTGTCAAAACTATCCAGATGCAAACAGTACAACCAAACAGATTTAACTGCAACTTTTTACTTATAAAATACGAAAAAACATTTTTCCCACTTTTTATGATAGTACAACAGAATCCGCACCACGGCAACGTTTCTCTCGCGCTTGACGGCGTCATACGAGTGCACAACTGCGCGTGTTTGATAATGGGTTAATCTGCAGCGGTGATCCGCGGCCGACGGGGCGCGACGACAGTCTGTTAATTTTTCACCGGCCTATTCCACACCGGCGTATTTTGGTTTTGTTTTATTTACATCGGAACCGTATCGAGTCTGAAAATCCAAATAATTGCTGTGCATCCGCAGAGCGTGCCGGTATGATGTGTGTGAGAGTGTATGAAGTGTGTGTGGAATGGCATGTGTGTGTGCTGTTGTTGAAACCATATTGTATGTATATTTACCTTTTCTTTTATGTTATGTGGTTTTCCTTTTGTTTAAAATTTTGTTAAACATATCAGAGTTCTATTAAATTTCCTTCAAGAAAGATATCATTATTACACGTGTATTTTTTCTTAAGTTTGTATAAGTTTCATTATAAACCATTTGAAGGAGACAGTATTTTTAGTCTTTTTGCGATAGCAACTTGCTAATAAAATTTGCCTCGCACTTCCCGCTTGCTTTGCATTGCTAAGCGTCGGTTCATTCTAAAATAGCGACACGGTCGAACGAAGCTTCGTTCCTGCACCATATTGATATATCCATGATCTGTCGGCCGTGACGATATCATAAACGCGTCGAGAAGAGCTTGCTTTAAATTTTGCTGTCATGTTACGGCACAATCACACGCGAATCCAAGCCTGCCTCAAACCGCGTACGGAATATGCGTTTGGGTATGCGTGGACTAGTCACGCGTACCCTGGAACGCACAGTCCGTACGCGGCTTACAACGAATGTATACGCGTAGCAACACATATGGATAGTGCATTCCAGGGCACGCGTAGCTTGCGTACCCTGGAACGCACAGTCCGTACGCGGCTTACAACGAATGTATACGCGTAGCAACACATATGGATAGTGCATTCCAGGGCACGCGTAGCTTGCGTACCCTGGAACGCACAGTCCGTACGCGGCTTACAACGAATGTATACGCGTAGCAACACATATGGATAGTGCATTCCAGGGCGCGTAGCTTGCGTACCCTGGAACGCACAGTCCATACGCGGCTTACAACGAATGTATACGCGTAGCAACACATATGGATAGTGCATTCCAGGGCGCGTAGCTTGCGTACCCTGGAACGCACAGTCCATACGCGGCTTACAACGAATGTATACGCGTAGCAACACATATGGATAGTGCATTCCAGGGCACGCGTAGCTTGCGTACCCTGGAACGCACAGTCCATACGCGGCTTACAACGAATGTATACGCGTAGCAACACATATGGATAGTGCATTCCAGGGCGCGTAGCTTGCGTACCCTGGAACGCACAGTCCATACGCGGCTTACAACGAATGTATACGCGTAGCAACACATATGGATAGTGCATTCAGGGCACGCGTAGCTTGCGTACCCTGGAACGCACAGTCCATACGCGGCAACGAATGTATACGCGTAGCAACACATATGGATAGTGCATTCCAGGGCACGCGTAGCTTGCGTACCCTGGAACGCACAGTCCATACGCGGCTTACAACGAATGTATACGCGTAGCAACACATATGGATAGTGCATTCCAGGGCACGCGTAGCTTGCGTACCCTGGAACGCACAGTCCATACGCGGCTTACAACGAATGTATACGCGTAGCAACACATATGGATAGTGCATTCCAGGGCACGCGTAGCTTGCGTACCCTGGAACGCACAGTCCATACGCGGCTTACAACGAATGTATACGCGTAGCAACACATATGGATAGTGCATTCCAGGGCACGCGTAGCTTGCGTACCCTGGAACGCACAGTCCATACGCGGCTTACAACGAATGTATACGCGTAGCAACACGTATGGATAGTGCATTCTAGGGCACGCGTGGCTTGCATACCCTGGAACGCACAGTCCATACGCGGCTTACAACGAATGTGTACGCATAGCAACACGTATGGATAGTGCATTCCAGGGCACGCGTGGCTTGGGTACCCTGGAATGCACAGTCCATACGCGGCTTACAACGAATGTGTACGCATAGCAACACGTATGGATAGTGCATTCCAGGGCACGCGTGGCTTGGGTACCCTGGAATGCACAGTCCATACGCGGCTTATAACGAATGTGTACGTGTAGCAATACGTACGGATAGTGCATTCTAGGGTACACGTGACCAAGTCACGGGTACCTAGAACATATAGTCCACACGCGACTTTAGACTGTCTGATGACAAGTGTAAAATTATCGTATTTGGTTGGCGTAAAATGCACGATTGGCGCAGTCGGCAGTGATCCTGCTTGTTGCGCTTGGGGCGTGGGTTCGATTTCCGAACAAGAAAAAATTTTTATATTTGATTAAAAAATAATGTTTGTCTTGAGTCTGGACGTTTCTATGTATTGTATGTATATCTGTTACCCATAGTACAAGCCTCGTTGCATAGTCTGGGATCAGATAGTGCTGTGTATATATGTATCCGAAGATATTATTACATGTAATTCGTTTATTTTCCTGAATTACTCTGTCCACTACCCACAACCACTGCTTTGTTCGTCCGTAAAAGTTACTCGACATTTGGTAAGTTGATAGCTAGCGGTCGCTTCATCAAAGTTTTTATCGTCGTACTCTATTCAATGTGTTCCAAATGATTTTTCTGGTTTTCAAGAGCGATAGTGATGATATTCTGGATCATCATGGACACAGCGTCATCTGTCGATTTTAAAAAGACGCAGGCATTCATTAGATATGCATGCACGCGGAGCAATGGGTGAAAGCTAGTATATTAATAAATTTCATATGTATCCTCTTCAAATTATCATTAAGTAACGCACTCCCTTGACAAACGTCAATTCGACAACACCACGTGTTTGACACACCTGTTCCGATTTGCCTTTTTATTAAAGTTTTCTGTCCAGTCACCTTTCCAAAAAGTTGCACGTGTTGCGTACGCATTCACGTGTGTATGGGGGACGCTAACAGCGCGCTTTTATTGAGGGATAAGCTTTTGCTAATCTTTTTTAATGCGAAACGCTTTGAAGGTAGTCTTTTTTGGACCGATTCATTTTAAATTTGGTTTTCGTTTAGATAATAACTTATGCCTATTAGTTTGAATTTTGATTCAGTGTGAAGTAGCTATTTTTGTATTCTCCTTTGAAATTAATATGACTTTTTAAATTTTAAGTATTATTGTCAAATATATGACTGTAGAATTATAATAATATTTTTTCTATATAATTATATTTCTAAATTGGGAATAAACAGTTGTCGGTAGGAATGTTAAATATCTACTAAAATACTGTATAAAGAATTTAATTTACCACGAAATATTACATATTATATTTTTGAACAATGTGTTTTGACATAAAGATTCTACATTGTAAGTTTGGAACAATATTTCAAATGTACTATATATTTGAAATATTGTTTCAAACTTGATACATCTATATTAAATTGATTTCTGAGAAAACGTAAGCGTGATAATAGAAATTAAATATTATTTATCATATTATAGTATAGTCACAAAAGTTAAGAAACTTCAACTACAAAAATAATCTTTAAAAAAGCATTAACATACAAGATTTTTCGATGAGAGACAATGGTCACTGAATTATGGAACCGTAGGTGTTTATTTGCGACCTGTCAAACTTTTATTCAAGAGCCTAGTATCAATTAAATTATATTCCAAATCTGAACAATTTAATGCACATTGTCTCGTAACAGAACATCTAGCTTGTTTAATTTTTTAGTTGTTTTAGTAACATACGTAATCATCGCACGCTTGGTAAGCATCCATACAGAATTTGCTACAATTCACCATAATAAACAACAAAATATTATGTAGACACTTACATAATTTATCTTTCATCGAGCAATGATACTTTTTAACTTCCCGCAAAGAAAACGGAATAGTTTCCTAAAATTATAGAAATTATTTATTTTAGTATGATTCTCCAAATTGGTTTCAAAATTGAAGCTAAATTCACAGAAATTATATGCTTCAATATATGAGGTTCATGTAAAAGTATCGGGTGCGGCATTTGGATAGTTAAATTAGAGAACGTGTTGGTAGCATGTTGTACTTATGCAACGGAAGATCAAATCAAAATTCTTTCATTGTATCGATAATTATTAGGTCATTAGACCTATGGATATCCATATAGTCGATAATGTCATTTTAAAATTGACACGGTTAGCATAGAGTCGGCAGCCATTGCTAGACCATAGAGAATCGTCAGAAAGGCGGGGTATGCTATATAACAATATGTGTATATATATATATATATATATATATATATATATATATATATACACTCGTAGTAATAATAGAATGGATAGAGTTACTCATTAAACGCCGTACTACGGAACGTGTTATCAGCCCAATTATAATTCACGCGCGTAAATGACACCGTCATTACGGGCCGCTCATAACCGCCTCCGCGTCTATGGTAGCGTCAGCAAAAATAACGAACTCGTATATTACAATATTTTATATCTTCCTTATGGTTTGCAGGTAATATTCATCATACGAATTGGAATCATTTATGATCGTCGAATATTCAATCAAATATCAGCAAATAGTGTCCCCCCCATTTAAAATTATATTTAAAAATCGTATTTATAATATCTATGTACTCAATTTCACAATTAGAAACCTTTTACATATCTGTCATATTTGCTGTGAATTTCTATGTATTTTCTTTATTTGAGATCCTTACAATTTAATGGTTCATTTATATATTTTATTCATATAAAAACGTACTTACCTATATCTCAAAGATTCTTTCAGTAAATAACCATTCTTTATGGTGAACATTTTACGAATCTCATTTTGTAGTCGTATTATTTTATTAAATTTGAGCTCCTTAGTTCTATTTTATTTCAATATAAATTTTATTGATGTTAAATAAAAAAAAAAATTATGTGCTTTGAATATGTATTTATGAATGCAGTAACACCACAAACCCATGATCTTATCTTTTGCGGCCTATCGAGTATTACGTAAAGGTGGGATCTTTCCTTTGCTTATTTTCGATAACATGGGGGCGGGCGTCTGAGTGGCGATTAGGATAGCAATACTTATTTATTGAGTTTTTCATATTTTTGTACAAAATCTAGTAGATTCTGATTTCAAGCTACATTGCAGTCGTACTAGCGGATAGGATCTTTAGGTTTTTCTCGAAATAAATTGTTATTTCTAATTCTCTATCACGCGGTGTTAGTTATTATTTTGAAAGAAGGAATCAAAGTAGGGAAAGTACATACCGTGCACGATATTCAATCGTCCAAAATCATTGGATTTGACGTGCTTTAAGTTAATATTTCTTTACTATCTTATTACGAATAAGTCCAATTTACCAAATTTGTAAAAAGAACAAATAGGTAAAAAACCGTTTATCGTTAAATGTGATGTTAATTATTTGCTTGAATAAATGTTAAATGCTCATTAAATTCCTACTTCGTTTATAAATTGTTTATTTAATTTTGGTAGACTTATTATCACAGTTGATAAGTGATTACTCAAGATTGACAGTAAAGAAACTTGATTAAATTTCGTAAAAAAAAAAATATACCGATGTTTGGTGGGGGTAAGAGCTTTGCTTACTTATGCTGATAAAGGGTAGGAAGGAGTTAGAAATGTCTAGAACTTTGCTTACATAATACTTGAACGACCCCATTACAACGGGAAAGTTCGTTCTTTCTAACATCCGGCAAAGCGGCAGATGTTAGAAAGATAATGAGATTCTCTATTTATTTTCAGAAACAGTTATTTATACCTACCTACAGTTAAGAAAAATTTTGAAATACGAAATAATTCTTGAGAATTCATTGCATACTTAAACGAAACTAGTCACCTTAGAATAGTCCTAATCCTGAATTTACATTGAGCACTGTGTGATTTTTATTTTTTTTATTACAAATCAAGATTTCAAGGTTGAAGTTAATTTTTCAAATCATTTGTTCTCTTAGTTCCCTTACTTAATGGAAGAGTGTGCGTTTTCAAAAATGTTCTCAAAATAAGTAAACAAAACAATACCGAACACAACTTTTTTGCGGACGGTACGAAAAGAGGGAGGCGTGTCCGTGGGGCGTAACCACCCCCCGCGTTAAACAAAGGCAAGCCAATTAGGTATTCCGCGACATAATTCATGGCAGTTAACGTTGTAATTGCCTGCCGCGACAACTGCCTTTAATATTCACCGTTTACATTGCGCCGCATGGCGTCGGACTTACTCCATTATCTGTATTAATATTGCTATGTGAATTAAATCATTTTTAAGTCGAATCGACAACAAGTGAAGTGGGTACGTGATGGACTCGTTTACAAACTTCCCGTAACGTTACTTAGTTCATTTATAAATTTAATTTACTCATTACATTGACATTTCGAGATTTCCATAGATACACCCACAGCTTTATTAATTTATGATAGGTATATAAAAAGTAACTTGATATAAGGACAGAAAGTGCAAGAAACCTGAAATACCTACAATCGGTAAGATACCAAAGCAACATACTTTTCTGTATTTTCTGTGTAAAATGCCAAAAATATTGTATTCAATATTTTATAAGGCACGACTGAAGTTTGACGCCAGCGTTCTTAGTTCATAGTTCTTTTAAAAATAATTAACTTTCACTCGTTCTCGAGTAGAGAAGATGGATTGGAAGAAATATTTTAAAGAATGTGTAAAACTCTATTTCGGTTTTTATATTTGGGGAATTTTTCAAATTAATATTGTTTCAGGTTTTTGCTGCACTATCACACACCCTTCTGCAAGTTCATTATAAACTGCAATGCTTGGATTTTAAATGTCTCACACTGTTCCACCCTCTGAGGAATTATTAACTCCTCGCGGATTGGTGGCTGTTATTGGAGTCAATTGAGTTAGTCACTACGTCCTGTTTAACATGCTCTGAGTGTATGAGCAAAACTAGTGATGCATCTGATTAGACTTCAGTTAAAAACCCTATGGTCAATCTTTGCGGTCGATGATGGAACTCATTGATTTTTAATCAAAAAGCGAATTGCCACAGATCTCAAAAAAGGGACACTTTCATTTTTCCTACTGTGATGTATTTAAAAGATGTAACAACCTCTTAAAAGTTTGAATTAACGATGATTCAATTTTTGCAAAAAAAGAAAAAGGTTTAAAAACTACCACCCAGCACTGTCTAAACACATTTTTTTTATTCTTGTCGTAAAACAATGTCTGGTGAGTGAGTTCAAACGATAGATATGCTTTGTAGGATTTCGAGCGAAAATGGCAAAAACGGAAAGCTTAGGTATAGTTTTGTCATGTCCGTCCGTATGTCACAGACATTTCACTTAAAAAACTTCAAGACGTATATTAATTTATAGTGGAGGTGTCTTGTATAAGCCGCTACTTAGTCTATTGGTTAAATAACAAAAATAAATATTTCTAGGAGGCACTGCATACATGTAACAGAAGGTGAAAAATTCTTTTATCAGCAAACATGAACGAGTGCACAAATTTCGAAAGTTTTTTTTAAAGAACCCTTTAATGTTTCTAATTAATTGTTCGGTGTAAGTGAATAATTTTGGAAGTAATCGCTCCGAAAGTTGCAGAAATTGTGCTCCTCCCCCCTCTATTTTCTAAATGCATGTCCGAAAAATACTAAAAAATAACGAAGGTAACGCTTAATAAATACTTTCAACGAAAATCATTTTGAATATGATCGGATATACTGTTTTTGAGTTATTGCCTAAAAACTGCGTTTCTCAACAAAAAGACGTAAGTGCCATGAAGATACGCTCTTTCGGTGGTGCACTTTAATTGACACTAGTTCAGTAGTAATATTTGTACTTGTTGATATGATGATAATAGTGTACTTGTTCTAGTTATAGGCGTCTAAAGTGCTTATAACTATTCTGTGAGGGAAACGTGGAAAACGTGTAACAACGTACTTTTTTCATCTGTAGTGCATTTCCTTGTAATTATAGCTTCGAAACCCTATAATGAGCATGGCCCGATATGCTCTTGGCCACTTCTTTATACGTCATTTGCACTTTATAACATTAATTATTGGCATGAAAACGTCTTTTTGCTAATTACAGTGATAGCTGGTCAAATCTTCTTGTGTTACAAAATATCGTCTGATTCCAATTGTTTATTACTACTAGGCTAATAATGTGATAACAATGCTTAAGGTCACAATGGATAAAGCATGTCTGTCCGTATTTATCATATAACGTTTGTTTTTCTCGTGACGTCACCGGGCTAGTGTAAGGACATGCGCGTCATTATTATGAATTAACGTCCATTCAATCCACCAATCATTAGTGATACAAAAACTTGGGTACGGCGTTCGAAAACAATAAATGATCATTGATTTTTTAATTTCATTAAAACACTACCTAATTTTTTGACTCTAAAAATAGCTTAGTTTTTAGATTTAAATTTTTATGTTTGATAATCATGAAAAAAAAATCTTGCGTCTTATAAAAGAAAAAGCGTCGATGGAAAATAATAACTGGACAACCAAAAATTTTTTGGGAAGATCGTCATTGTTTTCGATAAAGCCAAAATCTTAAATCGAGAAAGAATTTCTTGGAACATTTTATTTGAATTGAGAATTGCCTGCTTTATTCGTGATATTATCGGTCTTTCAAAAGAATCTCGATTGTAATAATTTTTCTTCATACAATATAACAGTTAAAACGGCTTACGGCTAATGGCACAAACGCGACAAAATTGGTAATCTAAAAACATTATCGCTTATCTCGTTATGATGCTGATATTAATTCAAACGCACTTTCTAGTCGTAACATAAAGTGCATTTTGATATATGTCGTTCAATGAGAAAAAAAGGGTATTTCAATTTTAAACTTTTATAATATCACTACAATTTATATTGTACTAGATGACCCGCCCGCTTCTCTGGGTAATTTTTATTAAAAATAAAATGGCGAAGGATTTACGGAATTCGAAAAGTGAGTAGCCTAGAACCATCTACAAATCATTCCGCATCGAATGGTCCCAGTCCCATGTCTATACGTTTAGTAGTTTTTATGTGATTGGCGAACAAAGACAATCTATTTTCATTACATATATATATAACGAGGGCCGACCCTCTAGACTGAAGACGCTACACTGAACAGTTTGTAATGCGACAAATTATACTAACAACTACCGACTTATCTCGTTAGTAGGACATTATTACTACTTAGATTTTGGAATCAAATACTAATTATAACAGTCTGCATTGCTATGAAATGTGTCTCAGTACATCTTCATAACTTATTGTATTGCAACGCACTGATTGACTCCTCTGGGGTTGCAAATGTCCATGGGCGACGATGGCTATCTACTCTGTGGTGGCTTGCAAACTCCTTTGTTTCTCGAAAATTCGATTGAAATAGTAAAAGAAACACCCAGCCCGCAGGGGGGACTCATAACATCCATGCCCCCTCATTAATGATACAATAAAAAACACACATTTGGAAATATAATACTTAACACATCTGTATCAGAAAATAAGTTTCACTGGAAACATCTATTATGAACCAAGTAAGAAACCTCTATCTAGTTTGCATAATGTCACATGCAATCGTAATAGACTGCTGGTCCTTATAGATTTAGATAATTAATAGAGGCAATAACCTCAATATGACTTTGTGATGTCGTAAGACAAACGGTTACAACGGAGAGACAAACATACCAGGTTTGTCTCTCTACTTTTAAAATATTCACAAATACACTACATTACTACATTGTAAATTTGAAAACAACAATTTATGGATAGTAATACGCAAATTCACTTGATAATACTTATTGCAATTCAATAGTATACTTTGCTTTATAAGAGTTATCAACACAGAATTTTGCTTATCCAATTCTATATCTTCGACTTAGAGTGTAAACCTGCTAACGCTATATTAGTAAATTTGCAGGAAAAACCAAAAACAAAAATAATTTGAAGGCCTTAATATATTTAGTGTATTTTTTCATTCTTTGTTTTATAAAATGAAAAAATAGTTACTTAATTGAGTATTTATTTATTTACTTATTAACACTTTTGTGATTTAGCGGATTTTGCTAATAAAATATATTTATAGTAATAGAATAAGCAGTTCTTTATTTAAACTATATAACAAAGTTATTTCTGTATTGATCTTTTATTAACTATCTTAAACATATTTATGTAATTTCAATGTTATAATCACATAGATTTAGGAAATCATTTCTTAGTTTCTACCTTTTTATTACAGAGGTTAAATAACGAGGTTCCTTAATCTATCCATTTTTAAATATCGATTTTAGCGCTTAATGCTTATTTAAGCATTAAGCGCTAAAATCGATATTTTACGCGTGACTGCTCAATAATTTATTGCTACTTTGTTTTTAATCGCTTTGAGCTGCCAGCAGAGACAACCGTCTGTGACATTTTTTAAGCTTGATAAGGTCAAAGACTCGTACACAATATTTATAACTTAAGAAGCCCGAAGACACATAGATAAACACCAAGGCAGGAAGTTTTAGGGACGGCCTGCAGGATTGACGTTTTTCAGATTTTGTTTTTTAGTCGATTAAGGATTTAAAATGTTTTTTTTTTTTCATAATGAGGAATGTGTATTTTTCTCACGATTTTTTGATATAAACCTGTGACAGAGCATTGCGATCAACTCATACAGTTAGGTACTGTGATCTGGCGGTATTGTAAGTGGATCAAAAGAACCAGGGTACATCCGCTAATATGGACGTACCCTGGTTCTTATCTAGTCTCGATTATCTTTTCTCAAAAAAACTCTTGTGGGTTTTATTGAAATATTTGAGAATATTTAAAATTTAACACAACAAATATAACATGTACATCGAAAGTAGAATTTGTCTGCGTGAGAGTGCCTGTGATTGTTACGGAAAAGACTTTCTGTGTTCGTGTGTTTCAAACTCTCATTAGCACTAATTAACTGCTAACTATTAAAGTTAAAAGCTGAACACGACAAAATATGTCGTTTTAACTTCACAATTGACATTTAAACGGTAATCTTAGAGATAATGTTGGAGATCCACCTTCAAATGCTATGATAACTTTAAAATCCGCCATTTTGGCGTTTGTGATATTGACATTTGATATTTAATCGGTATATTTTAGTTTTAATTTGATTATTTGCCTAATAATTTATTTTAATAGACAGTAATCAAGATTTTTCTTCGCAATCCATTCTGGAAACTTGCGACATTAAAAATTAAATAAATAAAAAGGAAATTAAAAAGATTATATCACGCGATTACCGCAACTGACGGCAACCTGCCGGTCAACAAATAACTTTAACAAGTGATTTTTTGGAGCAACAGAATTTGACGGTTTTCCGAAACATTAAATTAAATGTTAAAGTTAATAGTTAAAATTTATAGTTCAATACATTTTGAAAAAGTGTCTCTAAACTGATTAAAAAAAAATTGAGTTCCTAACCGTTTCGATAGACAAAACACAATCGGATATCGCGTTAAAGATGATACAAATAATGTTTATTAGTATCATCATTAATTAAACAGCAGACTGTGAATGGGTTCTTGACTCAATTCAAAGAAAATCGCTCGCTCCAGCTTAGAAAAGCATGTTGGCTATCTTAGCATGGAGCTTAGATAGCCAACATGCTTTATTAGCTCATATTAGCAATGCTGATAGAGGATGTTAACACTACTAAAGCAACCCGCACTAATAGAATCCTTTGAAGGCTTAATCTCAAAAAATCACTTGTAAGAAGTTATGTTTCGATGTACCGAGGGGATTAAAACCCGATACAACACCCTAGATATTATAAAAAGACGACCTTTGTCAACATTTTTTACGTAAGCACAACCTTCAACGGACAAATTGAATTAGTAAAAAATTGATGTCTTCAGAATAAAACCCATTACAGAATTTATACAATTAAAAACTAAAAAAAATGACGTTTAAAAAAAATGAAACTCAAGCACGAGAGTTTAGCGGCATATGGGCCGGCTGTAGCGCCCGTCATTAGCGGCTACGACCTCCGGGCCGGCATTCGATTCCCGGCGGTCCCCGGGGGCGCGGGGCGCCGTCATAACGGCCCGTTTATTTTAATGCCACTTCGTAATCATCTCGCAATACCGCGACAACAAAGAGATGCGTATCTGTATGACCCTCCGGACTGGTCGCCGATCTGATCACGGGCCTCTGATTGCTCTGAGCGTTCGCTCAATACGCGCCCGTTGAGTATAAGCGCGGCGATTTGTGTTTGTATTTATGGTAACGCATTATGTACCTAAATACATTAATAAAGTGTAGATACTGTACTATTTCTAAAAACAATCGTAATGAATGATTTTATATTATGACATTGTAGTTTGTAACTTATACGACGACAGAGTGAGCGAAATTGATTACAACTTATTTAAACGAATGAGGATATATATGTCAGTATTTTGAGCGCGTATACCAAATATTCACTACATTGCAATGTAGATATAAAAAATTTTTGAGCATTTCAAAAAAGTTACTCGTTGTTTGTTTCGAAACCATGTCGCACCGTATGGAAAGCGAATCGCGGAAAATCACAACATCAGATCCTAGCAAATCTGGAGGATATAGTCAAGATACTACGTCCCGTAGGCACTTTACATACTCCAAAAACCATAGGGTTGTTTGAGTAGATATTAAAATAAAAAATAGAAACCGACTACGAAAAATGTAACTGAAAAGTTATAAACAAGAAAATTTTGCTGTCTGGAAACGTAGACTGAAATTCCCCAAAATCCATCTGTAGCTTCTATAGAATGATATATGTCTCTTTTGAAATACTTATAACCTCTTTCGTCTTTTAGAATAAGTTTGCTAAGAAAACTATAAACACGAATCAGTAGTTCCTGAAAAATATAACCCGTTTAATAAAAGCTGACACAAAGTTAGCCGCGATATAAAATATCTTCAAAACAAACCAAGAAAATGTTTACTAGGTATAATCATTTGTTTTATAACGAAAAATACGGCATATAATTTTTTTTTTATTTCACGTAGGTACTTTTTTTTTACGATAATTAGCGATGAATCATCATTATGGACCCTTACCCCGCTTTCCTGACGTACAGGCGAGTCACAAAAGGGAATATACGTATCACCACCTGTTACATTCTTAGATATTATACGTTGACCGTTTTTATTCAATAACTTTAATGGCTGTCGCCCGAACCTCACACGCTTGGATATTTGGTGTTGTGTAAGATGATGTTGAATCCAACGAGAAACAACCATTTTCATTTTTAATTCATCACCATGATATACACCGCTGCGGATCCAATCCCAAGAGTATTGTAAATCGTGTGATACTTGCATCGACTGTCATCTTTTATTATTCTACGAATACGGGTGCCATTATCTGAATTGAATGTTGAAAAAAGCCTTCCCGTATGTTGTTCGTCTTGAAGTGAGTTGCGTCCATTACGAAATTCTCTCAATTACAGTGGCGCGAGATGGCGCCTCATTATTGAACGCTGCCTATAACCGTTACGCATATTGCTCTTCAGATTGACCAACCTAAAAATCATAGCTCATCAATACTGCGTGCGCTTTTGTATTGAAGCGAATTAGCTAATACGCATGCGCAATCCTAACTGAGGGAAAAACCGACGTTTGACAGAATTTCAATAATTCCAGAATAGCCCTCATACATAAATATACTCAAAGAACTTAATATTTTGAATAATGTCTTGATAATTCCCATTTAATAAATAATTCACTGAGATCGATATGCAATATGGTATGAGTCCACGATTATATGTATCTAGGTTTCAGCAAATCTATTAGCTATTTAGCTTTCGTTTGCGATTCTGCCCACATATAAAAAAAATGGTTTATATTTTGATAATTATTTAAACCGTGATCCTCGACCTGATCCTGAATCTCATTAACCGTTCCCCGAACTTAACTCTGTTATCAATAAGGATTCGCCTCTCTATTCATGTCCCTCTCCCTCGCTCCCGTATTCCTTCTCTGTTAAACTCTTATTCCATTATCTCTCAACCTATATATATATCGATGTAAACGGGCCCTAATTTAGATTAAAAAGATATACGATTTTTTATAATGCTTAGACGTGAGTAATATTAAATAACTGTATCAGAAAATGAATTAGAAATGTGAAAAAATCTTAAGGTAATATTGCATTTTTCGAGTCTACGATTCCATAGTGAAAAAAAGCGAATTTCTCATAGAAAAGATATATACATCGCTTAGACGAATCAACGAAAAATTTAAAGATCTCATTTGTAAGTCGATCTATTTTTGTGTGACGCCGACACGCGTACAGTAAGCGACCTCCGCAATTTGTGATCACCACGTGAAATACGGCTATACGGCCTTTGTGAATACACGCGAAATATCTAGTCGAAAATTAACTTTAATAAAAAGATCGCGCGCCGCAATCAATAGAGGGCGCCGTCCCCCGGGGCGTCGGGGACCTGGTGTTTGACTTTGTTATTCGCTTCTGACGATGTTTTAATGCAATTTATTAGCATTACAACTGCCATAGAGTTCTGCGCAAACAAAAGCTTTAGAGGGGCGAGCCCCCTGGTACAATTTATTAGTAATTGCTTCGAATTAAATCTATA
Source organism: Eumeta japonica (assembly GCA_005406025.1). Lineage (NCBI taxonomy): Eukaryota > Metazoa > Arthropoda > Insecta > Lepidoptera > Psychidae > Eumeta > Eumeta japonica. The sequence continues at coordinate 1,098,873 of BGZK01000021.1, forward strand.
CACATTTCTCTTTTCTAAATAAAAGTCCTTAGTTTTTTAGACTTTGTCTTAATAATAGTCTTTATAGCTACTGTCGCTAGCTATATGTGACTGCCGAGAGTTAAAATAGAATTCAAGAAAACAGTTTACTTTATTTGTGTAATTTACTATTGTTGTTAATGGTTTGTCGATGGTACCAAATTCAACTGTAAAAAAAACCATATTATCGTATAGATACACTAGAAACAAAGCGTTCTTTATTCTCTAAATTATGTAAATAAATAAATATTTAGGCGAAATTAATGCTTAATAAGTCTTGTATATGCACAAATATAAACACATACAATGAATGCAGAGCGCCGAGGCTCCGTGTACATAAGAGACAGGTGTTAAAATATGTGATTAGTCCGTGTGTATAATGGCTAGTTCTCCTTCTGCCATTGAATTCATTTATTATATACACCTTTCTCTATAGAAAAGGTGCCGGTCTTGTCGCGGTGTTTTCCTTACTGACGTTATCAACTAAGTTACAATCTTTATTCGTATATTGTTATAATAAACTGCAAATACAAATCTTACAACATTCTTATCTGCGCCCATGAGTTAGATAGACAGCCAATCGCGCAGGTCTGGGTACGCCTTTGTCGCAAACGTCCTGCCATAACTATTGATGTAGGTACGCCTACATCAATAGACCGGCCCGATAAGTAACTTTAACTTGTACGTGCACGTTCACTCGACACACTTGTAATGTTGCCATTGGAAACGCTTGTAAGCTACACAGCAGGTGACCTACACGCATATTATGAATAATAACTGTAACCGTTAGTCTAGTTGCAGGTGTACACGATCTGTCCGTCTTTTTGTGTACATTGGCTTGCAATATGAGACTTTTTTTCAAGCAATTACATCATCAAGGAAATCACCGAAATAAATATAACTCAATTTAAATAGCTCCGCATGTAACTCTTTTAAATAACTCTTCCTAATTCAAAGTGAAGACGATGACAGGTTTGGTCAACACCACTAATTCGCATTGTTCAACTAAATATATGTCTTCGTGTTTACCGCAATTAGCGGTGAAATTAATCCTCAAAATGAATCAATCCTTGATTTCGATGAATTTAAGGTAGATATTCATATGTGAACTGGAGAAAGCACGTTTGAGAGGTAATATAAAAAGGCTACTGAAATGACAAAGGTTTAAATTTGATAGGAACTTTCGAAGGTTTAAGAAGTGAGCAAAGAGCTTAAATATATGTGAGCGGTAAATAGAAATTATCATTTATATAAATTAAATAGACTTTAAATAATATTGTAAACTAGTAAATCCATATTTAAATTGAAGATTAAGACGATTCATATGAATAAACCATTTTGGTCTACATTTTGTGTGTGGTTAAATTAAAATTTCACTTCGACTTACAGCTTTTTTCTCAAAATCATAAAAAGTAGAAACGTAATCTACTTGTTATGTCCTTGGAAATTAGTTTAGTATAAAATTTAATTAATTTAACCATAATCCATTTTCTAATCTTATTCGATTGCATAGGTTTACAATGTTTACATAAAATAATAACTTAAAATGACCACAAAAAATATATGTCTTCAATACCGTCATCGCTTTTTTTTTTTGTTTATTACATCCCGCTCTATACAAAAAAAGAACGTTTTTGACAAGTGTCTCAAAAATATTTGATTTTAAAATCTAAACCTTACGTATGACTTTTATCTATGTTAATATTTTTTTAAGTAATATGATACTGATAATGGTCATATACTAATGTTTTTTTTAACACGAGCTCTTCTATATCACCTTCAGATTATCCAAATTGTATATATTTTGAGTGTAAGAGTAGTGTGTTAGTTGTGAAATTAAAAAAAATTTGTGTTTTAAATTCTAATTAATGATTCAAAAAATAACACATGTGCATTTCAAATTCTAAATCTAGAAATCTGCTGTAAATTATTATATGTAGAGAATCATATGTAATGGCACACAGAACTAGAAGATAAAAGAACGATTGAAGTGATCTAAAAAAACATCATGCAGAAGATTCATAACCCGCGAATTACAATAGAGTAATAAGCTGACAATGCGAATACGGAATAGAATGCCTGAAATAGAATGTACAACATTATTAACTATTAATAGATTTTGTAAAAGATTTGGTTTAAGCGGAAATTTATATTAAAAATAATCAGAAAGACAGTTGACACTACAGACCATCCCTAAAACTTCCCGCTATGATATCTATCGATGTGTCTTCGAGCTCCTTAAGGTACAAATACTGTCTCTTAGCTTTGAGAGCTCAAAAACGAAAGATGGTTGACTCCGTAGGCCATTTCTGAAACTTCTTACTTATACCTTCGAACAAAAAGAGTTCAAAAATAAAATAACAGTAAACTACTGAACTAATCCAGCTCAAAAGATCGATTATACTACTATTTCAAGTTCTCCAAGCTTAAAAGTATAGTTCTAAGACGTTCTGATCACTTCGACTTCAAAAGTCTATATAGACGTTGAAAAGAAAATAGCTTATTTTTTATAATTTTTCAATTGTTATATCTTTCGAACGTTTTGTTCTATTATAATTTGCTTTATGGCATCCGACGTACTAATTAAAACATTTGTACAACGGATACAAAAGAAGGTAACCAAGTACCATACAGTAATCCATCAAAAACTTTACATGTTATTTTTAAAACGCTTTTTTTATTATTTCGGTAATAATATCTCTCAGGCGAACCCACCGATTTTATCAGTAAAGTAGTATAAAAAATATTCTAAAAAACTGTTTTGAAATTTTTTTTCTATACACTCACACATACAGACATACAAATAACATACGAAAAATGTTCAAATAGTATCGTGGAAATCTAAAACGTTAAGATCTGATGACAACCAGATTTTCGAAAATCGGACTGAAATTAGTATGTACCGAATTTATGAAAATTTTCAATTTTCTTAGCAGAAAGTTAAAAAATCCCTATTTTTTATATTTCCACTACGATATCTTTCGAATGCATAATTCGATTTTGATTTGCCTTGCGGTGTCCTACGCAGTTTTATAAGCATAAAAAGACGACCAAGTGCTCAACATTAATCCGTCACGAAGTTCATGTTATTATGAAATATTTTTTTTTTGAATTTTTCTTGACGACATCTCTTAACCTCACCAACCGATTTTGATATACTCTACAACCATCGATGTTGTTTTTTACAAATAATAGCTGGTTAGGTTTTGGAGTTTATTGGTAGAACAGTTTAAAAGAATATAAAAAAAAGCTCTTTTTAAGAAAATTATCTCTAACTTAATATTCAACTTATCTTCAAAATTAAAAAAGATCTCTTGAACAAATCAATCGATTTTAACGTAGTTTAAGGCATTCGATGCAACTGTTAGGGGAAAAGAGCTGATTAAATTTTGATATCTATAAGGAGTGTAGTCTAAAAGTTATTAAGAAAAGAAAACATTTTTATGAAAAATTATTTTTTGAGTTTCGTCAACATCTACGAAGCGGAGTAGTTCTGCGTTTCAGCAACTTTAACTTGCGTAGAGTACTTTCTTATGTCGCAAATAATGTTTCAATCCGTCAATCTGTTCAACAGTTGAAAGAGATTATATATACGCATGCACGCAGGCACGCACACACACGGATACAAGCACACACACACACACAGACATCACTCTGAAAATGGTCGAAATAGATTCCTAGGACGCTACAACGTCAAGATCTTCATCGGACCTTATCCAATTTCTCGAAACTCGATTTCCTAAAATCGGACTGAAAACAGTAACTTTGAAATTTTGTGAAAATTTTTCAATTCTCATAGCGGAAAGTTAAAAAGCGGATATAAGGAAATGTTATAGCTCTATGAATCTTCAACTGTATTTTTCCCGTTTACATAGAGACCTGGCGGTAAGTACATGTATATTTAGACGAGCCCTCAAAGAAAAGACAAATGTCTGTATAAATTGATTGCACATTCCAATACCTATCGTTCGCTTAACGCCTTCGATGACATTACATTCGTTAACTTACCATTTTTTACCCATCCCATTAATACATATTACGGGCCGCGCTAAGTTATTACTTATACGCGCGGACAAAAGGGCCTTTTGTGGCTGTGCAAATAACTCCACTCCCCCCTCTCGCCCCGTTCCGCCCGGCTCGCCGTAATCGCGAAGTAATTGCGAGAACAAACATTTGCCCGGGCTGAGCAGACACCGGTTTGATAATAATATTCCGGTATTACGAAAGGAGGGTGAATATGTAGTTAGTTACATTTATATACACGTATGTACGCTTATGTTGTGTTATTATGAATGTAGAATCAATTCGCTTTGAATAGTATTCACCCTTGTTTTAATGTTAACTATATTCACGTTACAGATATTCCTTTACGGAAGATTTAACATTAAACCTCCCTATCAGCTGGGTTTTGTATATTCTATTTTTTATTACTAATAATTTTGACTGTTCTTTTATAATTCTTTGTCATTCCATTGAAGAGAAGTTGCCTTCTCACAAATCTTTTATATCAGTCTCGTGAACTTTGAATTTAAGCCCTATAATCTAGACCTTTATGGTTTGCAGACTGCTAATTATTGTAATAGAACGTCCTGGACCTGCGGAAACTATTGTCTGAGACATTAAACGGTTTTTTTTTTATTAAATAAGTTGAAAAATTCATTGAATCGATGACCGACTGACAACTTCACCATAACCCACTATGGTTTTAATTATTCCAGAAGCCTATTTGATAAATGAATTCAACAATCTTAAACGGACATTTTGTTACTCGTTACATAAGTTTTGAAAATGGGCTAAAAGATAATTAATAAACGTAGAAAAATATTTATAAAAAAAATTAGCTTCATAAATTCATTGTTATGATTTATAAATAAATGCGATTAAACACATTACTCATTTTTATTTGTAAATTTAGCGAAATTTCAGATTTAACTCCAAATAGCGGAGTGTTCAGGTCTTTTATTTTTTGGGGGACAGCGTATAAAGCAAGAATGCGTGAAATACCAGCGTTTAAAATATCATTGACATCTTTGCGTTCATTTTCAAAAACTGCCGCAGCGTTTTGCAAGCCCTGCGGTTCCTCGAAATTTTTTACAAACATATTTTCGCCACTTTGGAAAAAAGCACGGGTCGCGTTACAGCCAGTGAAGGCGTGTAAAAACGAGTTATGCTGTTTAAATTTTGGAAATGCTACTTCCAAGCTGTTAGAAGACTACACTTTTTGTAGTATTTGGCCTTTGCCTGGTTTTGGAATATAAATTTCTCTCGCCAACATCAATACAACTAAAACATATCCACATCCTTGGAAACCACAATAATGTTTTCAGATTGTTAATTAATTGCGCTTTCAGGTATGAAGGTGTCGGCATCAGCTCCCACGTGGCAAGAAAATATTCTATTTTTCGCAAGTGTTTCTCGTAGCATATCTATAAGGTTATTCTTATTTTTCGCATTCGCTAAAATTTTCTCCTGTCTTACAAACCTCTCCCTCGAAGTCCCAAGGGCAGATTTGTAATAGTTCGCATTTCCGAAATCTAACTTTGAACGGATATAAATTCCAGCTTGATAATTTTTTATTTTAATAATTAAAAAAAAAATGATATCGAGAAAAGTAAATCCTTTTAACATTGTTATATTTAGTATTGAAAACACATTCCAAAAGGTTTCATAAGGATCCATACAAAAGCCCCGGATTCCGACGTACAAGCCTTGCGGCGCTCCGCTAGAAGTATGCCTCGGCGAGCGGGTCGTTTGCGCGCGTGTTGCCAGCTCGACGCTAAGTGTTCCCCACTGTTAAATTAATGAGGCAATCTACCGTGATATACCCGCCGCTATATTTTACAAGGTGGTAATACGGACGGAAAACCTCCGCGCCGAGGAGCCCGATTAATAATGAGCGAGGAATGGGGCGGTTCGTTCTCTGCTCAGCTTACTTTTAGAAGGTGCTTTTATAAATAAGACTAGAGGAAAAAAGAATGGGGCCGAGCATCCGCTTTTGTGTTTCAGAAACGCGTGTTGTATTTCCTGTGCAGACTCTACCGTCAGATGTCGCACGAATCGTTGGTGTATTGTTTTTTCGTAACTTAACGGCGTTTTCACGAATACCGGTAGCCTGAAGTTATGTATCCGCTCCGTGTACATTCTTGTATCTCAGTAAGTCGTATACCTACAGAGCAGGTCTTGAGTGCATTGAACTGGCCTCGTGCGTGAGCTAGGTACTGCAAAGACCGTTATCGCATCGACAATGAGCTGACAAAGTTCAAGAACAAAGACATAACTTGCTCCGGGTCATAGAGCGAACGGTTTCAATTTAAATCGAACTACAAACTTATTGCTTGTCTCTGGTGACTATTTAAGTTCGTTGTCTCGATCACCACTGCAGTGTAAGGTAATTTTTGTTTAATATTTTGACTTATACAAAAAAGACCATGTTAGAATATTTATCGATACACACCCGAGGGTAATTACTTCATCTTGCCGATTAGACAGATTTCATGGCCGATTAGACAGACAACCATATCTCTCGAACGAACTAACCTATTTTGATTCAATTTGCGGTGATCAACGCTGTTTTTTAATGACAATAATTGGTTAGATTTTAGAATTTATCAGTAAAGTAGTTTAAAAAACTATTCTAAAAACATTTTTGAATTATTTTTCTCTGACAATATTTTTTGAACTAGCACTGGATAGATTTTAATATCGATCGGTAGAGTAGTCTAACAGTTATTTAAAAAAACTTCTTTTTTTTAACTTTATGTTTTAGATTCCTCTACCAGATGAAACTTGTTCTAAGTTTCAGAGTCCAAGTTGAGTAGACCCCTTTCCAATGTCGCAAATGAATCCCATCACTTTCATCCACCGATGTTTCGCACACGAAACCTCCATTTTGGGCCTCGCAAGATGCCAACGCGACGTTTAATTCCCAAGCAAAAACAGAAGGAAGGCAGAACACAATCCGTCGCCCTCGCAGTAGTTTAGCGCGCGTAAACGATACAAATGTGGCAATTACTAAGTTGCGCAACTGAGTAATGGACACCTCGGCGTGATTAAGCCGGGTCCTCGATAATGAAATAGCGGGATCTGGGAGTCGGCCGTCCCTAAATAAGTTAGCTGGAGGAAACCGTGCCTTATTTGTTTGCGTCCAACAGACGGTTTGTTACTTCTGCGGTGGCAATTTATTGGGCTAAATCACCGTTAACGGTTCCAACTCTTACCAATGAGTAGTTGTACTCCGAACTAGACCCTTATTCTAAATTACATCGCACTCCTGCAACAGCTATCCGTGGAGTTATCTATAAATGCAGCCTAGGAACACTCGACTCTGGAGCTGCGTCAAGGATAAGGGCTGTGTCCCCTAAATACAGTCTACAAAAAAAGGAGGTCCTTTAGAATTATAAAGGATGTGCAGGCAGTATATATTTCTTTCAGTTTGGTTAGCTATATTTTTCTGAACAGATTTCGATTGACAGGCATCAAATGTAATTCTATGTTTGCCCGTCCATGTTCTGCAGAACAGAATTTAAAAGGATCTGTATCATTATTAAATTTAGAATTAGACAATGGTATCACTTTACAAGTCTATCGCGCGGTATAGTCGCGCATACATTATTGTTTTCACAAAACAGCCACCTAAGTTTCAGACACGACATTTTAAAGAAATATTTTACTATATTGACGTATACTATTAATACTTTAATTGGAAAGCGTAAGGGTGCGATATATTCATGTCGACATTGATCGCTCTCAATATAATCATATGATTTCATACACCGGCACTCACAGCTGGTAATCATGTATCGTCCACAATCGCACAATAATACCATTTGTGATCACGTAAAGTGCCATGAATTTTGTGTGAACAAAAGATTTTTATTACAATTCATGAACTGAACGCAATGCACGCAATCGTAATTTTTTTTATGTAAGTAGAAGTGATTTGAATCCTTAGTAGATATCCTAAAAAAAAAACGGATAATATTTTCATGTAATTTTAGGTAATTGATAATGACCTTTAATACATACCATAGAAAATTGAAAAATCGTCGAGGATCTCGTTTCTCCCAATAGTAAAATGTCAAAATGAACTAAAATCGAAAATCGGTTCCGTCCGTCACACGGCGCCCGGCGCGCCAAACGTAAAAAAAAACCCCATCAAACTCCAAAAAAAAAACTCGTAAACATACTCGTCGAAATCCAATTTAAATACGGTGCTCGGGCAGCAAGGGTTATTAGGAGGTTGTGTTGAACCCAATCAATTCACAAGTCCTGTTTGATCAGGGCTGCCCTTCCTTGGGGCATTCGGTAGTCCGTAAGGAGAGATGTTGTCGCGTCGCCGCCGCGTTTGCGTTACACTCTAAGCGAGATTTGTTGGATTAAGGTTCGCTGTCTATTTTTCTGTTTATAACGATACAAATGCGAAGGTTTGCGAGTGACACGCAAACAAACCTTTCATTTCCTTAATTAATTTCAGCTTAATAAAGAAGAAATGATCGATTGTGATAATTGAAGAAGTTCTTAACGCTAAAAATTTTTAATGTAATTTTCGTTGCTAAATTTAACCCACAAGCTCATAACGCTTTCACCGTTAAAAAGTTATCGGATTTCATGAAGGCCCAAGCTCCTAACTTTACAAGACCTGCATCTTGTAAAAAAGTATTGCTTAGCTGTTTCATAAAAGTATTTTATGATATAGAAAGACCAGTGAGTTAACTTCTCACCATTATTCCATGGGAGAGTCTATGCGAGGCAAGCCGTACTTTTTGACCAAGATGTTAGGGTTTATAAAGTTAGGACTTGTAGTTAAGGGCTTGGCTGTTCATGAGATCTGATAACTTTTTTGCAGTGAAAACGTTATGAGTTTGTAAATCTTGCTAACCAATTTCACGTTAAATATTTTTCGTGCAATTTCATTGCCTTTTGTAAGATCTAGCTAATAGTTTCCACGACAAATGAAAGTACCTATCCATAACAAATGTTATTTACATACCTGCAACTCGCTTTATGGAGATTGGAGTGTAAAAGATACAGATTTCTTATTTTTTCTTTATATTTATCCGCTAATCCTAGTGTGCATACAAAATTTCATCTTTCTAAGACATCGGGACGTAGCCTAAAGGTTTTGATGAGTGTGTAAGGAAGTTAGCCACTTGCAAAATCGACATATTTGAGGTATTAATTAAATTTAGAAAAAAGTAGGTGGTACCCTGCTTTTTTTTGGCTCGTCTTTAATTTGATTTGTAGCATTACCTTAATGTTCAACTGAATGTTGTCTTACAGAAAAACTCTAAAACAACAAAGTCTTATATCAATATCCGTTAACGTTGAGCTGATTAATATCTCCAAATAAAAAATATTGTGAAATTGTAAATATAATGTAACGTAATAAAATGTAAATAATTCTTGATGATATTTGAAAAAAAATTGTATTGTTTCTAACTATACTTTTAAAATTATATGATGTATACTGTATTCCTTTAAATCAATAATTACATCTCTTTATAGATCAGTACTAAAAATTATAGTTTGAACGCTTAGTTAAAAATCTATTTATTAAAAATTTTCAGACATTTATTTCTATAATCTTTTCTTCTTATTAATTAGCTAATAATATAAACGTTGAGAAAATATCTTCATATATATATAATATCAATAATATTAAAAAAACAACAGAAAAATTTAAGTACTTCAACTACATGTCAACAAATATTCCATGCACTACATCCATTTTTGTTCAGTTTTTGACACTCATAATAATTCAGTCAATCTATAATCCATGGACCCCTTTGGGTACGTTTTATACCCGATTGATCATTTCGGGCCTTACCGTGCAAAAAAATTCAATTCTGTGTCTATGTTTTTTTCTTTCTACAACGCAGCTTAACAGGAAAACCAAACCCGGAGCAGTTTTGAGGTTACAACAAATCGAATCCCCGGACGCGGCTGAAAGCCGAGCCCGATCAAACACTCCACCTCGCGGAGATTTCGACCAATAAACTAAGACAAACGACACCGGACAGGCAATTAGGACCTTATTTCCTATAGCATAGAATACAAATTTGATAAATACAAAAATTAACTTCGAAGATCGAAATATAAATTGCCACCTTTGTCAGACGGCGGCCGATCCGGCGCAGTGTTTGTTTTGATGATACTAAAACGAAAACTTACAGATCGTTTTTGAAATTAAACTGTTGTAGGTGTGTAGGAACGAGAGAGAGAATGAAGAAAGAAACTATTTTTATTCAAGGAAACGTGTTTACACGATCTCATTGAAAATAAAAATTGATTTATTTATTTAGCACTTCAACATACTTCTGTTTAGACATGCCCAGCCATTATTGCACGCCTCATAAGCGGTGCTTAGTGCTCTACTCTCGCCTTACAAAAATCAAGTGATTTTTTTAACTAAAAGTGTCTCTATTTTTTTTTGTATCGAACTTATATAATAATATTTGCACATGAATATCAAGGAAAAACACTTATGACATTCTTAAAAGACATTTTGCTATTTAAATTAATGAAAAAATGTTTAACAAAATTATTCCGTGGACGTCCATGTGTCTGTATGTATCCATACTCGCGTGGTCACGATAACTCCCGGAAAACTTAACTGATCTAGTCCATTTTTTTTCCAAACGCTAGTGTTATCCTAAACTAAGTCCTTTCGAAGATCACGATCAAATTCAACGTAGTTTAATTGTAATTACTATTATAAAAATACGACTGGACATTTTGTTCGTTGTATTTCTTTCGGTTCTATTTTTGCATGCCTCACAAGTGGAGCGCTGAGGTAGTGCTCTGCTCTCGCCTTATAAAAATCGAACAATTTTTTGAACTTAAAATGTTTACATGTTACTCATAATGTACTTATAGACTTATATAAATGCATGAATGACAAGAAAAAACATTCGTACTAACATATATATTTGTAAAAATTGAACGACCGCTATGAGGCATGCACTTTTAGTTTTTCCAGTCTACGGTGGGCTTATACATTGATACGAAGCTGATTGAGGATGCCAAAGACCGTTGTCACCAATCATATGACCTTTGATAGTTATTGGTCTGACGTTGATCAGAGCCAACGAAGATACCGCGGTGTTGGCTTAATCCTATCCGATTATGGTTCCATCATTGGCTTTACACCTATTAAATTCATAGGCTCGAGAAGTTATCACTCTGCCATACCTTAATTCATGCCAAAGGCAATTTTGATGCTGGTTTCTTCTTTTTTCTTTAACTGTTTTAATATCCACATCTGTCAATACAAGTTTTTGTAAAAAATGTCACAGAATTTTTCTTGTATTTCAACAGCAATTTGTGCATGGAGAATTTCCCTATTGTATTATTAACAATCTTTCTGACATTTGATCGACTCACAATTGTAAAGTTTCCTTTTCTTTTCCTCTTCAATAAATTTCTCAGAAACTACAGTGTTTGATGGCAAACTTAAATAAATCTTTTGATCTTATATATTTTAAGGCAATTCCAACCCTGGATAGCTTAGACTTTATTCAGTAGCATTCGATGAATATAACAGACTGTTCTTCACTCCTGCGAGGGACCCACATGAGAAATGCTATGGCATGTTTGCAGCATCCTTAAGATATAACACAGTCATGGCATTTTACTGATACAAATGTTTGATTTGCATAGCGGATTATTAACGTCACTCCATATTACTTAGCGCGAAACTTGTGTTCTGGGCAGATTTTAGATTTCAACGTGCACAGATTTCCATCGCGTTTTAACTGAACGTAGCTTATGACGTCATCCCCATGAGACGGTTTGGAGGATTCAGAACAAAGAAATTGAGGTAAATATTTAAGAGTGGGGCTCCACCTATTTTTGCCTATAAATTTGCTTATAATCTGATCTAATAAAGATATCGATTTGGTTTTTGTCAGCGGATTTAAGGATCTACCATAACATTTGAAAATATATTCATTAAAACACGGTTTATTTCAATTTTCCACATGAATCTCCTCGTTATGTAGCATGCCACGCTCCAAAGCGTTTCCGCAAAATCATGTGGTGACCGATTTTTTATATTAGGGCTGCTATTTATGTATCCGGAACTGGCCACGTGTAGAACAATATTTAAAATTTAATTATAACATTTAAAAATGAAACTCCTTGCCTGTAGAATGCAATTTGTTTCGTATAACTGTCAATTGTTTTAACATTGTGGCTGCATTCTGAACACTGCGTGTCTTTGTCACCATGCATTTAACTCGTGAAAATTTCCATGCGATGATTTATTACAATTTTCGGCGTGGGCTAACTCAAAAACAGTGCATCAATCAACTCACTTCGACTTTTAAGGATAAGGCACCATCAAAAACCACTGAGTAACACTGGTTTAATGAGTTTAATCATGGGCAGTCTATGCTCATGGACGAATTTAAAAAAGGTCGCCCTAAATCAATTGTTATACTACAAAATATCGATGGTGAATGCAAAATCGTCAGGTTACATATCGCGAGAAGGGCATAAGAAGCATCCCTGGGCATACATATGACGATCATACATATGATATTATAATTTTCCTGTAAGAAAATTTGCCTGTAAAAAAAATAAAAAAGAAAATTGTTCCCGTTGGATTTTGTAGAACTTGAGCATTGACCAAAAATAGGCTCGTGTCGATTGGTGTAAAAAAATAATACCAAAATACAATCATTGTGCGTCAAAAGCTGTTTATATCTACACTAGTGATGATTCTTGGATCTATAGGTACGTATGGCTCCGAAACTGAACAACAGTCAACGGTGTGGGTGTTCCAAGATGGGTGTTCCAACAAAAGTGATTCGTGATAAAAGCATCTGAATTAGATGGTTGCCTGTTTTTTTAGTATAAATGGACATGTGGTTACAGTGCCACTAGAGAATCGCAAAACCGTTATTTCGAAGTGGTACACGACTATTTATTTGCCAGAAGTTTTTGAAGAAATAAGAAAGAACAACCGCCAACGTAGAATCATTCTTCATCATAATAATGCTAGGGTGTTATACATCGGCCGAAACAACTCGGTTTTTGGAAAGTCAAAAGATCGAATTGACGGGTCATCCACTACACAGCCCCGATTTGACACCCGACGATTTCTATTTATTCCCAAGCGTGAAGAATAAATTTCGTGGTCAACGTTCTTCAAACCGTGAAAGTTCAAAAATCAACTGCCTTACATCCCGCGCTCAGCGTCGGCGCATTCTACCATAGCCCGGCCGCGGCCGTATTGTCTTCCCTTCAATTGTTTTGGTAAAGACAAATGCCGCTTTCTCTGTTTTTTTTTACACGCTTTTATTTCTAGAGACACTGACGCAGAAGTACGCACATTGCCACTTGTTGTTAGATTCTTATCGAGTCATGTACACGGAGCTTAATTTAAAACTTACAAAATAAGTATATAAATAATAGTATTCCAATTCACGTCATGAATTAAAATAGTCAATTATAATAAAATAATCAAATAAAATCAAATCACCTACCAATGAATATCAATAAATCAATGAAATAAATCAACCATTAACCCAAACAGACAAATAAAGCGATGACTCTATTCTCACCTAATTAATTATAAATTTATCTATCATCAACTCATTCCTAACCAATTAAATCATGGATAATTCACCTAATCATCTAATCAAAGTATAAAAATATCACACCTAATTCAAACCATAAGGTCAATCATAATCGTATTCAATAATATAACTCATGATATTCATAATAAATTGTCCTTATACCAAGATGCGAACAAAACATGATAACACAATACATGTAGTGAAATGTATATAGATTTATAATTAAAACTCAAATTGAATATTTTCCAGCAGCCAGATGAGGGCCAATATCTTATAGCATAAGATGAACTGTGTATGTTCCCTTTATATTTTTTAACGAGAGGTCAAGCATGCCTTTAACCAACGACGCATATCCATGACAATTTATGTAAACCGAAACTCGTCTTTCTTACCATTACTTTTTTTATTTACTTTTTTTTTATATACTTATGGATAAATACGTTAGTCGAACTAAATGAGTCCGAAACAAAAGACTATTTTTTTTTATTATTATTAGGACTACAAATAAGTTTCCGCCGTTTTCTGTCAATAAAATAATATTTATTGTGAAAGAACGATAATTTAATTTTAATCGAACTATGGTCCATCGCTAGCAACTACTTTTTCCATCTTTCAGGCAGCGTTTGGATTTCAAATCTGAAGAACTCCTTATCTTTTGAGACTATCCACGAATCAACCCAATTTTTTGGTATCTTCATATGATGTGAACCGCTGCTCTGACAGAGCATGTGCCATTGACCGGAACAGATGATAGTCGGACGGCGCAATGTCTGGTGAATACGGCGGGTGGGGTAGTACTTCCCAATCATATGTTTTTTAAATATTTCTTCACCAGAACTGCTACATGCGAACGAGCATTATCATGTAGAAGAATAATTTTGTCGTGTCTGGAGTAGTATTGAGGGCGTTTTTCCTTCAGAGCTCGGCTCAATCTCATCAATTGTGTTCGGTGCAGAGTTCCAGTAATTGTTTCGCTAGGATTAACCAACTCGTAATACACCACTCACAGCTGATCCCACCAAATACACAGCATCAGTTATTTTCCATGAATATCCGGTTTTACTGTGGATGTTGACGCGTGGCCAGGTAGTCCCCATGTTTTCGTCTTTTTAGTTTATCGTAATGTATCCACTTTTCATCACCAGTGACGATTCGATATAAAAAACTTCTTTTTGTGCCTAGCTAGCAGCATTTCACTCATGCATAATCGGCGTTCAACATCTCTCGGCTTTAATTAGTATGGAAGCCAATTACCTTGTTTATGAATAATTCCTAACGATTTTAAACGATGCGAGACTGCTTGCTGAATGACTTCTAAAGTAAGTGCAAGCTTATTTTGTGTTTGAAACGAATGTTCCTCCAATAATTCTTCCGATTCTGCATCCTCATAAATTTTTGGACTTCCACTGCGATCTTTGCTTCCGCGTCAAAATCACTGTTTTTTAACTTTTGCTACCACTCACGACATGTTCTCTCACCCAAGGCAGCCTCAGTATATGCTTCTACGAGCAATCGATGTGTCTCAGCTGCAGATTCTTTTAAATTAAAGAAGTAAATTCAAAGTTTCCGCAAATGACGTTTACTTGGCTCAAATTTAGAAATTAGATAAAGAATATATATAATGCTAATATGAATTTAATAATGTGATAGAGTTGTGTTGTTGTTGAATGAGCAACCTAATTTTCAAGCCGGTTATCATCTGCGAATTCTGACATAAGCCTCGTGCCACGCCATCTCTCTCAAAACTGTGGAAACTTATTTGTACTCCTAATATTTCCAACGGCGCAAGCTCGTCAAAAGGAATGAATTATACTGCGTTTCTAAAAATTCTAAATATATTTTATCATTTTTTTGTAGACCTAAGAATACGTATCAATATCAAGCGGTTACTTTTTAAATAGATTTCAAATTAAAAATTATTGATTTTATAGATTATCAATACTTTACTTACATTGTAGTTTTGATATTATTAAATTCTGCGGAGCAGAAGTCCTCGTTTGATGCTAGAAACTCCCCCAGCATTATCAAATCAACTCTAGGCAAATTAGAGCTGTTTGCCTTGGTAAATCCTGCTTAATTTGTTATTGAGAATACAAAACTAAGCAAAAGATCGATAGGATATACGAAATACTCTTTAAATACAGGTTAAAATAATTAATTGGCGCAGCGATCGTGGAGTTTTGTACAGAATGTGTTGCGACAGTTAGCACGTAGGCGTGACGTAATTCAATTTGGTGTTCAACTGAGCATGGCGGACGTCTGTATTTTCTACTTTTATTTTATTAAATAAATTAATAACATCTTCTTATAAATGAAAATAGATATACATTTCAAAATCTATTTAGTGCATTACAGTAGATAAACACATTATTTTAGTGATTCTTGCTTACTGTCATCGAGCCTATTAATACAGTCTTAGCCATTTTATGCGTAGGTGTCCAATATGAATATAATGTGTAATAAAAAAAAGGAATACATTATGCGTCATATTTTAAGATGCGGTTTATATGCATCTTTATTGGTTGTTTATATATTCATTGAATAAGAAATATAGATTAATCGTCCAAAACATTGAAGAGACGTCATCAACAAAATAGAATATTGACATTTTTTTTATAGCAATGAGCTGTTGGACAGGAAAATTAGGTGATGAAAGGGAACTGAGCACCGGGATTCTGACTCCCTGGACGAAATACAACAGCTGAACTTTACATCCGTATCCTTTGATGGTGTGCATGGAATCTCACAACTCGAGCCAGCCCATTGTCGACGTGTAATCAAGTTGACTACATCATGGCTGTAAGACATATAAAATTGTTATGTGCCCTATA
Organism: Eumeta japonica; assembly: GCA_005406025.1. NCBI lineage: Eukaryota > Metazoa > Arthropoda > Insecta > Lepidoptera > Psychidae > Eumeta > Eumeta japonica. The sequence goes on from BGZK01000021.1 coordinate 1,115,302, forward strand.
AATAGCGAAAATAATTGTCATATAATTCTAAGTAAGAATTAAGCATAATAATATATCTGCAATACATTTTTCACTCATAAAATTATCGATGTTGCGTTTGTTATCGTTACGTTCACGTTGGATCTTAAACAATGTCTCCATTTCTGAAATATAATTCCTACTATTAATTTTCAGGCTTCATAAACAAAACTAAAACACGCAACGTCTACGTCGTAACCGTCTCCGTCTACTGAAAAATCCCACGAATACAGTGGCAACACTACGCCTGCTCTGTAAAAACGTGTCACGTATTACGTACTCCGGCGCACATATCCGTTATCGCGGTTAACATGGCAACACCGCGGGAGGAGGGCGAGGAGGTGGAGCGTTCGATAACCTCCGCCCGGGAGCGCGAATAATTGATGAGTGCATTAGACACGTGTCGCGCATGTTTTATTCAGGGCCCGCGGAGCCTTCCCGAACGGCGCGCCCGGAACGCATTGCGCCGCGATTTACACGCCGCCGCCACGTCGACGGCCGACAGATCAATAACTCCGCTAGTCCGTACGGCGCGCTCCGGGGCCGGCCCGCGTCGCCGCCCGCCCGACTCCTAGACGCGACCGGATCGTTGGGTACGTCTCGACCTAGCTCATCGGGGGATGTCTCAGAAATAGGTTTTCTGACAAATTTTTTTTTTTTTTGCTTAAATGAATAGAAAGTTTTGAGTTTTAAGATATTTTCCGAATTTTTTCGAAATTGTAGCACAATATGTATGCGTCTGAAGTACGAAAAGCCATAACGAAGCCTCCGCTTAATAGATAGTGCAAATAATAGTTTAAAAAATCTACATACGTATTTTACAAAAAATAAAACATAGTAGGGTAATTTACTGATATTCAGAATGTTATACAATATTTATTAATGAATTACATAAGCTGAATAGACACGATAACGAAAATGAAATGAATAGTAAAAACAGTTAAAAAAAGCAATGAACTATGAGCCATCAAAAATCCTATGCCATCTCTATTTCAAAACGGACTTTAACATTATTCTATATGGCGCTAGTAGACAATGACGTCACTTGGTACTAGTCTTTTCTCTGTCTAATTTATATTTAAAAAAAAAACTATTACCTAGATATTTTTATAGTTATAAAAAAAACGCTTTCATTGCTCTTTTACTACAATAAAAAAAACTTTAAATACAGAAATACAAAAAGAGAAATAGCAAACTATTATGTAAATATTTTCACATATGAAATTCATGGATTTGAAAATACAAAAACATATTTAATATTTCCTTTTTCTTCTAAGATACATTCGATACATTTTTGCCTCCAAAACGCAGCACATACATTGCCATTGTTTAAAGGACATTCTTATAGCAGGTTTTACTCACACCATTTGTGAAGCATATATAATCTGCTCACAATCATATTATTTCAAACTAAAGTTCTTGGACCTCAAATTTTTTAGAGTCTGAAGCTGCTAAAGACCGTCACCATCAGCGTGATGACAACATCCGGAACCGCTTGACAGTGCTCCAAGAGGAGCAGACAGCGGCTTAATTCGACCTAAGTTTAAAACTCATATTTTTAATTCGCCCGTTGTCAACACTTAATCCTGTGCCTTCCGATAAAACGTATCGAGTTGTAAGGTACTACATTTTTTTATATATACACTTATAACAATTAACAGTTTTGCGTTATGCCTGTTTTACGGACAAAAGATTGTCGGTATGGATGTAACCGTTGCACTAAAGATTAAATTACTAAGACAGAATCGATCCTCAAGCATATCCACGATCTGATACCCTTATTCCGTTTTAAAAACGTTCAGGCGACGTGTCGTGTGAAAGTTTGCAGTTTTTCCCGACTTAGCCGGGGTCCCTTTTTGCGTCGCCGCGGGCGGGCGGCGAAGGGCTTAAAACTTGTCTATATCGGATTAGAACGGCTTTCGCGCGAAATTACTGAGTGCCGATGGCTTACGGGCGAAAATGCACGTGTTAAGTGTATCTTTTGAACAGGCGAACGTATGAGAATTTATGGTCGACGTGAACCCCTATGTGAGTCTATGAATTGATGTGAAGAACATAGATTAATTATAATATGTTTTTTTATATAATTTATAATGTTTGTTGTTTAACAGTTTAGATATTTTACATTTGAATTAGGAATTCGTTAGGTTAGAAATTGTAGCGAGTTTAATTTAACGAAATAATATTTCAAAATTATATTTCAATCTATTTTCATTGTTTTTCTTTTAATTATTCTATATGTCCCCGGTCGTTCTTCTAGATATGTTGAAGTCTAAATTACAAAATTAATTTAGAGATTAATTATTGGGCATCCTTTACATCTCTTTGTATGGCGACGATTTAGGACTAAAATTAAAAACTATATATAAAAAAACACAAAGTTAGAAAGGCAAAGAAAGCGTGGACTTTCTTAACTATAATAAATCTATATAAAACCTTAATTATACTGACAAAATGAAATACCTATTACGCATAGCTTTGAAGTTAATATAAAATAACACGTTTAATATCAACAACGTATGTTAATTGCGTAATTGATCAAGATCATCATTGCCTTGGAATCGGAAAACATCTGGTTCGGCGAATTGACTTATTAATTTTTAAGCTACGTCCAGTCAAATCACTCGCTCCGTGCGCTATATAGAGGCAGCTCAAGCGCACATAGAACCGGTGACAATGCTCGGCAGCGGCCCCGATCCCGCACTGAGCCACCGGAATTGGTGACAATGCTCGATGGTGGAAGTGTCCAGATCCTGCACTGACCTAGGGGAATTGGTGACAATGCTTGGTGGTAGAAGTCCAGAATCTGCATTGACCCAGGGGAATTGGTGACAATACTCGTTGGTGATAGTCCAGAATCCGCACTGGGCCAGCGTGATAGGCATAACGTTCAAGCCCCTCGATCTGAAATAAGAAGATCGTGGGATGGTATGTCTCAACGGTTGGACAATATATACCTAATGTAAGCAATGTGATAAAATAACGCAGTTATGGTCCGACGGCTGGATGTATGACAGGTATTGAACATATTATTAGGGTTCCGTACTCAAAGGGTACTAACGGGTCCGTATTATTGAAGCTCCGCTGTGTGTCAGAGGGCTGTATCTTTTGAACCATAATAGGTAGACACTTTAAATTTATAAGTATTATTATATTAACATACGTTAGATAACAACGAATAATAAAAATAAAATAAAGTTTAAAAGTTTATAGTTCCCATACCAAAAATCTATTTGTTCCACGTTTTTTGTTATATAGATATTAATTTTTGTCTTTGGTTTTTCATCCAATAAATTTAAAAAAAAGATATATTGTTAAATATTGAATAGTGATACAGAACCTTTCGTGTACAAGTCATAGTCGCACTTGGCCGGTTTCGACACTTCGACTTAAAGTGCAAAACTTGATTCGGTATAATAATGTAAAACCGGTCAAAAGCGAATCAGGCTCGCGTGCAGGGTTTTTTTTTTAATATAGACTTCAATTCATTTATTAATTAAAATATAAATGTTTAACAAGGCAAAGCAAAATACGATAAGTTATAATAGAATAGAATTCGAAGTCGACTACTTCATTTAAGTAGGCTACCGTAACAACCACTAGACCAATTGCGCCTATTAGCCCCCGGTGAAATTAAGCGGTATATATGTTTCATAAATATTTTTACCCTACGAGAGATTCTGTTCCCCGTAAGTGCTTGAAGGGTTTAAAGAGTTCCAGAAGTTTCGTTTAAGTTTTACAACCACCTTGTAGGTAGTGTGTGGAGGGAAGGGTTAATTAGCAGTTTTTTTTTCTCCGAAATTTTTGTTCGATTTTTTTTTGGAAATCAGAATTTTCGAATTGCATATGCGTTCCTTTGATACTTTTTAAATTATTAATTTGAATTAAAAACTCCCCCTAACTCTGTATTCTGTACAATAAATTTCAATTTTATGCATTCAATAAATTCCGAAAAAAATTTGGCTATGACAAATGGACAGACAGGCAAGAGAAGTAATACTATATTCTTTGCTTATCTGTGCATACATCAAAAACATTTCATTTCTTTCCTTCTCAGGAACGAAAAAGAAATTAACATCATAAAGAACTACTATAAAAAAACTACCCATTGAATCAAATATTCATTCACTGTATATCAATTTAATTTCTCAGTTAAGTAGCAATCATCCCTTAAAACCGAGTTGCTGAGATCAGTTTTTTTTTTTAATTTTTTCACGCACAAGTTTCCTCATCGACTGACATTTTAAAAAGTCCCGCCCCGCCGAGGGAGGGCGCTCGTTACCATTCATAATTCACGTCCGCGGCGCCGCGTACGTTTTCCCATTAGAAATTTTATAAGGTTTTTACTGCGCGGGTAGATACTTTGTTCCCGTCTAAAGTTCGCGTTTGCTGCTACCTTATGAAGGTCGGCGTAAAGGGTACCAATTGAACATGGAAAAATATAATTCGATTAAAAAATCGTATATTATTATAGAATTATAATTTTAAACTAGGTGCGATTCTAAAAAGTTGTGAAAGTTATCACATAGTATACTACACGCATATAAGGAAACCTTTGGTAGATAAAAAGAAAAATATAACATATTTTGTACATGTTATCACAAGGACAATGGTTTTTTTTTTTTGACAAAACTTATTTTACATTTAAATTCTATGCCTATTCCGTATTATACACATTCTCATCGGTATACGGTTAAAGAGATTATAATTAAAATACTAAAGACGAAGTAATTTTTTATGTCTGTGCAAACTTTAAGACATCCGATAGAAAATTATTCTTTAGTAGCTGGCGTAAATAATTGACTCTAAATATAGGTTATCCGTGCTCTTAATATCAAAAGAAATGGGCTTCCGTTGTAGTAGACACGAACGTCCAATTTGTTACCTAAAGTCAGCGAAAATCTCTACTACACCAATACATACGGCTATAAACCCACCTCCCACCCTCTCACACCACCCAACAAGCAACGCGACGGCCGACAAACGAGGCGACCTCTATTAATTAAAGCGCTGTGTAAACCGAGCTTTATCGGCGGTGGCGCCATCGCGCGGCCGCGGAGGCAATTAACGACCGCTGTCAAAAATTATGCGGCTTAACAGCTACTCTGGTCGAATACATTCTTAAAAAACATACCGATTGCAAAAGCTAAAATATTTATATAAAAAAATACGTGTGGATATTTTACGAATAAGCGCTAAGCGCTTACATTATTTTTATATCTTAATTCAAATTGATAATGACAGCGTTTAAACGAAGTACCTACTTCAAGTAAAAAGTTAATTATTTAACGTGATTCTGAAATATTAGAACTTAGCAATAAGACTATAGGTTTTAACGGCTATTTATTAAAGTTATAAATATAATAAAAGGACTTAACTTTGTAAGCGACTTCTAGCTAGTATTATGTCTTAACCGCAGTACTAGCTTGACGGGATATGGTCACAACATACCACATTCATGCTTATCAAGCTGTTGTCATTTATGTTTTTGAATGTCTTGGGAGGTTTTTAGTCATAAATAGATTGTTTTGCCATCGGCCAGCGATCAGAAGGTTTTTTGAAAATCACTGGTGACCGTGTACCTCACATCACAACCCGGGAAGAAACGCGTCATTTGACTTTGGAACCATACCAATAGCAGAAAACTGTAGTAGGTTTAATCAAATTTAGAAAAAATCATTTATCTAAGCGTTTTTAATAAACTCTTGTATAAACGAAGGTATCATTGAATTCACAAGAGTACATTTTTCCTTTCATGCTGGCTCAAAGAGAGGTAGGCGCAATTAAAAACTATTGTCACCAATATGGTGACAATGTTCAAGAACAAGGGCTCAACGATTCCTTTCAGGCGCGTAGCGAATGACGTAATTATATACAAGAAAAAAAACTTAATATCGAATTCACCTATAGTCAGAGATCGAAACTTTTAGTTAAAATATACATTTGAGCATATCACCGCTGCTCCCATGTTATGTACCTAAATACTTTTCATGCATTCATTTCTTATAATATATATAGCCGCTTATATTAAGATCACAAGTTGAGGTATAATATGGTCTCGATTCATCATAAGTTCATGGTTTGATTATACTTTCAAGCGTCGTCACAACTTGCGATTACGTAAATGGCTAATAATTAAAATCTTAACCTCAACATTAATACGAAACGACGGCCTTTAATGCAAAAGCCATTAGCGCGAGCGGCGCGGCCCGCGGTGACGGCGCGCCGCCAATAACCCATTCATCAACGGAAAGCGTCGCTAAACACCCTCCGGCCGCAGAGATAACCGGCCGCATTAGACCTACAACAATGCCGGCCTCGCACTCAATAAAAGATGATAACGCATGAAATATGAACCCGGCTCGATCCCCGCTTCCGTGGCAATTAACGAACCAAAATCGACCTTCCACGTTGTTGCATAAAATCTAAATCGGTAAAATAAACATTTTGTATAGGGACAAATTTTCCGCTCAACAATTTTCAAGAAAAACCAACGGCGGCAAACGAAAGTCGACTTTATCACTTTCATGTTTAATCTAAATTCGAATACAAAATAATGTAAGTTTAAGACGTTACGGAACACGATCGTAGTGGCGCGAAACAAAAGCGCGGGAAGTGACGCCATTGGCAGAGGCGGTGGGCGGGCTGAGGGATAATATGGCGGAAATATTACCAAGGGAGGTGCGGTAAGGTGAGTTTTAGGGGCCTCTCCCCCCCTCACTCCGCCCTCCGGCTAGGTTAATTACCAGCCGGCCGATAAGGCAGTGGCCCGCTAATTACGTACTTATGGCTGGCTGAAATTAAGTTATTGTCGGCGGGAGGACGGCGCTCGCTTTGTTACGGGCCCGCTCGCGGAGCCGGCGCGGCTGCCGCGGCGGGGAAACGGACCACCGTTTTGCATTTTATCTCTGGCATTGATGGTCCGTTTTCTCGTTACGAGACAATGGGATTATTTCGTTCGAGCCCGTGGTTATACTGTTTGGTAGGCGGACACTTATATAGTATTAGCTTTTGTTTATGATTAACAATGAAACCTGTAGACATCTTAAATAGTTATTCATTCGCTCGACAGGGAACGACGTTTATTAAAATGTATTGAATATTCTACCCAAATAAAAATCAATAAGTAGTAGAATGATAGTAATAATGTCCCATGAATACAGTTTTTTAAATAAACTTTATTATTGCTCATAAAACACTAAGTGTTCTAAATAGCAACAATTGATAGAATATAAATTTTTTGAAGAAAAATTTATGCATTGTATTAAATTTTGCAGAAAAATTTATAAAAATATATCTTTAAATGTTAACCATTAGTATATTCAAGTAGGTACAAATAAATTACGAGGATATATTATATATAGAATATATAACTAAATATACAAAATACATATTTTTTATTATGTTTATAATCTCACGTCTATTTCGATTTATTATAGATCAATCAAGTTTGAAGTTTATTAGAACAAAGCCAGTTTTTATATAAGACTCCTTAGTCAGTACATAAGGCTATGTCTATATAAATATTTACTTAAATTTAGAAACGTGTTCATTCAAGAACATAATAATTAAACAAAGTTAAACAGATTATAAAAATTAATGCGAAGTAATTAATCACACCTTCCTGTTTAATATATCAATACCTAAAAAGTTGATAGTATAATTTATATCAAAGCATGTGAATGTTCAGATGTATGTATGTTTATTAGTAGTAGTGAGTGATATCTATTTAATTGTTTATATATTTTTATTATCATTGCACTCCAGCAATGAAAAAATTTCAAAAATAACTCCTTTTTGACGCCACGAAAAACGAAATTGTAAGTATCTAATTGCGATTTATTCTATCTTGTTATAGAATGCGTTTGAGTGTTGACGAGGGATCGTATACGCATTAGCGTGCCCGGCAGCGAAGCCTTCGGGCGTCCCATAAAACACAATAGGCCCCATGTGAACGGTTGCCATGAAGTATCCGTAAGGAGACTCAGTAGAAACTTTTATAGGCTCCATGCGTGCACGCGTACTTCAACTATCAACCAAGTAACATTTTTTTTTACAGCGTTTCATATCGGTTTCATTCGTGTCCATTGTATTATATTACTATACGTCATAGAGAAAAAGACATCCCGAATTAACTATTTACATAATTTTAAACACATGTATTTAATATACATATAATCGGTTATAAATCTTATATATATATAGTCCTAATATATTCTAAATAAATACGGCATAATTTACTTATATATGTACGCACATGGAAAAACTCTATATATCTTTGTAGGGCTATATAAAACCTTATAAAAAAACTGTATATAAAAAAGCTATTACATTGATAGAAAAAAAACAGTGTGTCAGATACACGACCTAAAGTGAAACTTCTTTGGCAAAACATACAGGAATTGAGTTTAGGGTTACAAAAAAAGTAAATTATTGTATTATTAGTTCATGGTTACAAGATTTTTTCATGACCAATCATTATTAAAAACGAAAATACAAAAAAAACGAGAACACAATTTCATTACTAACCCGAGACAATATTTTTGTTTGTTTTTATCACGAAGATCTCTCGTACATTCCGCCTCTGTCACGCGTATATAACCTTCTTTTTCCACGTGGGTAGGAGAAAGTAAATTTTTGTCATTATTCTCTATTTGAGATATTAATTAATTCATCACCACTACCTAAATGAAAATCCATTGTCAGCTGCAACAAATTGCTTTTACAGGCATTGGGATCGATTTCAATAAAAAAATATTACGTAAAAGATTGCAGTGATGTTTAGTCAAATTTTAATTAATAATTTTCCATTGACTTGTGATGCACGACGTTCACTTAACTATTAGAAACCACTGACATAATCGACTTTCGCCACTATATTTCATTTGTTGCATGTAATTTGCGTGCATTCTTCGTTTTTACAATGAATAATCGCACGTATTTAAAACAGTCGCGATCAATTGTGTGAACGCGTGGAACACGTCGCCCCGCTGGGCCGAGCCGAAAAGAGCCGAGCGGACCCGACCGTGACACCCGATCGTGTCACTGGAGCGTTTCACTGTGACGTCACAGCACGAAATCACTCTAACGTGCCTATGGAAGTTTCACGTTATGACGTCACAGCACGAAATCATTCTAACATGCCTATGGAAGTTTCACTTCAAATATATAGTGTTTGCAAAAATATATGTAAATGGAGACGCTAATTCAAGTAGACAAAAAACAAGAACTTTGCATACAACAAAAATATTAATACACTTTCGCTTTTCCAATAAATACAGTATAATAATGTATATAATGATATACCATTAAATAGTTATAAGTTATCGTGTCACCTCGTATAGTTCAACAAAAGAGATGCGCCGAAATGCATTTAACGCCCTCAAATTATCTACACTCTGCTTGTACGCCACAAAGAAATTAAAGAGGAAACCCTGAAACGTGAAATGTACATATTTGCCACAGAAGCGGCTGCGGGCCGGCAATCCGCTCGGGGAAGGGACGGATCCATTCTCGAGTTTTATTTTTCCAAGCTCTAAATGGAGTCGGTGGAGCATTTAAATAAGCTCCGCCGGGTGAAGTATGGTAATGTTAGTAATACGCGCGAAGTAACCGCGCCCCGCCATCTTGGATTCGAGTGTCTCCGCGCCGGATGCGCTAAGGGAGTCTTCGCGATGGATGCGGCTTTACATTCTATTAAAAATTTATTGTCTATAGGTAAGTGGCGTTGCGCTCATCTTTGTATTCATGTTATACTGTCCTTGTCGTGAAAGGATATTTATAGTGGATGAGAAATCCTTTAGTTTGAGAGTAGGTAATCCATCAGAATGATAAGGTACGCATTTTACGTTGCGCGAGCTTGTGTCCTTGTGAATAAAACACAGCCAATAAAACAGATTATACCTATAGAAAACATTGACAAAGTTATAAAAAGAATACGTAAGTGCTTGTAATCAACTCGAATGAAAATTAAGCAGTTTTTTAAATAATCGGATTTGGTGAAAAAGCGTTATGAGAAAAATCCACCGCGTGTGAGTCCGACTCGCACATAAAGGGTTTCGTACCACTGTACAATATTGAACACTACATACTTTTTAGAAATAGATAATGAAGAACATGAACATAAATTGAGATTGTAATAAAAAACGCCAAAAATCATGTTTCTTGTATGGAGAGCCCTTTCAGTTTTTAACTTTATTTCATTTTTATTATTTGTTTGTATAGCGGCTATAGAAATACATATTCGATGAAAATTTCAACTGTCTACTTATTACGTTCCATGGGCCCACTGAGAGACAGAGGGACAGCCAGACAAATGATGTCTTTGGGGTAATATTTCGGAATTGACATGTCAACTATACCATGCAAAACTTCTTTTATTCATCTGTATGCGCCGTATAGCTATGCGCATATTGAGTGATATATTTTTGTAGAGATCCTCTATCATAACAAATTAAATATATTTATTTATTACAATTATTTTACAAAATAAAAAACAATGTTTTAAATAATATAAATACATAAGAGAAAATTTCTGTCTCCCAAAAAAAATGAACGAAATAGAGTGAAACCTCTAAATAATCATTTTAAATCCAATACAGAATATTTTTTTTTGTCGTATTTAGTCATGGTGCGTTACAAAATTTATGTAAAAAAAAATGTCGATACGTACCACTGTCACCATCTTATTTTATTCCGGAATAAAAATCATTTCAACAAAAGAAGCATAGTCTCTGAGTAATATTAAAATCAACGTAACTCTGAATGACATAATGATGTCTTGTCTTTGAAAAAGAGACAATATTTTTATTTGCCTTCATCGTTGGAGAATCATATTTTAAGCCAGAGTAATAATTGATTATTATTACAAAATGAATCCTCGCGTTGAGCATATCAGCACTCAACAAGATCGCGGGCCGTCGCGCGCTGCTCCTCGTATATTATTTACGCGAAGACATTTCTTGGCTGCGCGTCGAGCGCGTCTGTTCGCGCGGGAAAGTACGTTGAAAAGAAAATGGCGGCGGCACGGAAGCGCTCTGAATTTTGATTGTGCGGGGATCGCGTGAAATAACTGATCTAACTTCTTGAATAATTCTTTTGTTCCATTCTCGACTTAAATAGATACGTTCCTGCATGGGAGTAATGATAAGTTAAGTTATACATCAATATGTTTCCTTATATTGATATGTAACGTCATTAAATTTATTTGTATTCTTTTTATTTTCTTTGTGATAATAGTCAGTTTAAATGCCTACAAAACGATACAATCGTTTGGCAGTAATTTCAAGTACCATAGTTTAGTATTATAATTTTAAATTTGCCTGTGGTACCGCCCGCGTGGAAGGAATTTCTTTCTAGATTTTGACATATATCTATTGTTATTTGTCGTATATATGGCATAGTATGGTGTTCGTTATTACATTTTTTAATAATGTTCATAGTATTTCATAGATTTCCTGGATATTTTACGCTGTAATAGTATGTTATCACAGCGTAGAATTCTTATGCCGCATCATCGTTTTTCTTCCGACATGATGTATTGTCATCCTTATTAAAAATATATGAATATACCGATCATAAAAATATATGATACATATAGATACACACACGTGGTGTGTTTGTGAGTGCGTTTATTCCATCAAAGTTCACGGGCTAATGACGACAGTCACTAGTAATGCGATGACAGTAGATTAGATTAAATAGTCATGGTCAGAATCGTATATGGTATCATGCGCAGGCGACGCTTTCCAACATCGTTCCGCCATCGCTTTTATAATATCTAGATGAATTAGGACACACTATGATTTACCAAAATACCGTGTTAGATATATTTAGGACTAATTTCAAAATGCAGCGTCTTATGCCTATATAAACATAAGCTCAGATACTAACAGAATGCGATAACGCGCCCAAGCTACGACCTTCCGTTCTATATAGTCTTATATACGTATATTCTATTTATCGAAAACTAACATATATTTAACTCATGTATTATATAGTGACCAAATTCTGTTCTATGTCCCTATAAATCTATAGTCTTATATACCTTTTTAAGCAGATTAATATTATAAACGCGAAAGTTTGTAAGGATGGATGTTTGTTGCTCTTTTACGCAAAAACTACTGAATGGATTTCGATGAGACTGTACAATAATATATAGCGTACACATCAGAATAACACAAAGGCTATAATTTATAAAAATATAGTGTCAATTATTCAAAATATAACGATAAGTGTCAAGCAAAATCTGGCATCTGCGAGCTATTCTGGCGTGCGCCGCAAAAACCGTTGAAATTACACGTATATAATGTAAAATGGAAATGTTTATCTTAAATAGTCTTACAAAAAAACCCGCAACAGCATATATATATATATATCTTTTATGTGTAAGCCATTATCGCCAAAATAGTGAACCATAAATGCAATAATAAATGATAATTTATTTCTAACGCACATTTGGTAGTAACAAATTGATCCTTATATCAAAATACATATTTTTATCGCATCTGGTGTTTAAAGTAGATAAACTTTGTCTTTTACAGTCCATCATTTGGACAAATATTTGAATAGTTATGACGATAGACAAGCGAGTGTGCGATATTATGGTGCGGTTCGGCGGCAGGGTCAGACCATAAAGGTAGCAGGCATACATTTGAGCAGTCAATGTTTTTCCCACGGCCAGCTCTATGTGGCTTGCTCACGCGTTTCTAAATTGCAAAATTTGCATGTTTATACAGACCAAAATAAATCGTTTAACATAGTTTATAGGAGTATATTGCAGTAGCCACCTATAACTTTTGCATTACCATCAATCATCATATACTTCCGTACCTATCTATCCTTACAAACTATAGCGTTTATAATACCTATAATACATATTAGCGAGTTCATCTTAAAAAATACTTAGTTCCAATTTACATGCATTACACAATATAATTGTTCGAACACTTATAACTGGAGAATAGCTGGACCGATTTTCATTTTAATTAATAGTGATGTTATGTGTGAAATGTATAAAAAATCAGTAGGCATGGATTGTGTTTATCTTCCAACAATTTTTAAGCTGTCGCATTACATTGCTTTAAAAAACATCAGCCATGTAAACGAAATAGCTACGAGTATATAGGGGCTGTGGTTATATCATCAGTGTGTATAAATTGGCCCTATAAAAAAATTTCCATATGAACAAGGTGAAAGAATACATTTTATGCCTACGCGGGCGGAGCCGCGGGCAAAAGCTAGTACATAATAATACAAAATATGCGTACGCATAAAATATGCAAAAAAGTGTTCATACACACTAACGTCGTTTTGACAGTTGAAGTGACGTCACACAAAGTCGCTTACCGACGGCTTTGCATGTCTAGTACGACAAGAGATAGCACCAAAAAGGATTTCGAAGAAGCACTGCTTTTGCTATTGCTTCGACAGTTAAAACGGGGAAGGCAAATTCGTACAGTTATCGTATAGTGATCGCCCAATCTTTACACTTATAATTTATAATTCTATGTACAACTGTTTTTATTTTAAAGAGGTAATAAAAAAACAGATACATATTACAATTTTAGTCAGTCATATTCCTTTTATTTTGCGCTTAGTTAGAATAAAATAAAAATAGTTATTATATTTAGGGATGATTAAATCATGTACACTCTAAAAAAAATTGATTGCTCCCAACAAAAATTGTGATTCCCGTGATCAACTATCTTGATTCCATATTAGTCTAACATGATGTTAGATACTTCAAATAAAATTATTTTGATTGAGTATCATTCTTCAATAGACTAGTCAACTGTAATGCTCTCATTATTATTCGTTAATTAAAGCGATCAAGATTTTATTGACTATTAAAATGAAAAATGTCTATACTAATTAATTCGTCTTAACAGATTTAATTAACATCTGGTCAGTAACAAAGGAAAAATTATTATAATAACTAATTCACTTTAATAAATTCAACTAAGAGCACGATCAGTATCGACACAGAAATAATTATAACAACCGATTCATCGTAATAATTCAACTTAGAATTTGTTACATTTGAACCATATAATGTTTGTTATTATTACTATGAATCAACTATGAAACTCGTTTAATAGTAGTATAAAGAAGACTAAGTTACTCTTGTTCAAATTCACTAAGTTTATTGGGCTGAATACCCGTAAAAAGGAGGACGTGGATCGCAAAATCAAGTTTAAAAGTGACTTCTTATTAAATGTCAATTTAAAAGGAGATGATGGATGACGCCCTGAGAAGCATTTTGTTTCATTAACTATAAGGCCCGTATTAATAAACTGCACTCAACTCTGAGAATGCTCGTGAGTTCGCGTACGAGAGGTTGTCCTAAAGTTCACTCATAAACACCTGTAACCCCCACAGTTGATGTGTACCACACTCAACAGTGAACTCAAGTACGCCTAATAATTAAAACAACAGCGCCTTCAGTGCTAACTCTAACGCTGTCTTAAAACCGAGTACTTTTTATTAATACAGGCTTAACCCGCGACCGGCCTCGATCATGAGTAACGCACTCGCGTGCAATGTCATATTATATTTATCATCGACTATAGAAAACCGAAATTGATGTTAATACTATGAGAAAAAATGTGAAGTATAACCTATTTATGTTCAAATTATCACAACTTATAAATAATTCATAGAACATATTATCATATTTGAAAACTCTAATTTCTTGTCAATAATTGAATCCTAAAAATAAATCCTTTTTATTTGTTGTATTTGGCATAAGTGACAAATTTTAGAGAAAATAAAACAAAAAATGAATTGCAATTAATCACTCGTTTATTAATTTTTCAATAGTAAAGTGCGATGTTACATATTTTTTGTTATTGTTAAATTTAATGCAATATTAATGATACAAGGTATCGGAAACATTAATGAACTGTAGAAACCAACAACCTTCTGTGCTGCGTTTGGTTCGTTCTTTGGTTCCTTACACTTTTGGTACGTATACACTTGGTCTTCAAAATCAACACCAACCAACAATACCATAACTATCTATTTCACTGGTTCGAGTTTGCTTTTCGCAAATTTGATTTTCACGAGTAATTCAAATACTAAATAAAGCAACAAAGAATTAACGAACGAAACAAACCGATTTTAACTCAAGCGGCTCACAAACAATTATTTATGTAACTATCGAATAAGGATCTGCACTAGATTTGTTCAGTTAGCTTCCCTTTCCGGCCCCACGCCGCCCTTGAAGTGAGGTGGGAAGGGTAATCACTTATTTCAATTGACAAATTAATTATATATTTCAAATAATAATGAAATTTTTAAACACTCTCAGTAGAATGTATAATATATAGCTAATCCAATAGTGTTGAGTATTAAACATAATATTTTTTTCTTTGTTGTTTTAGAAATTATAAGTATATTCGTTGATGTAATTAACAGGTTTTAGGTAAATCAAATAAGACATGAATTTAACAATGAAAGGAATTTAAACTATTAATTTATTTAATTATTTCAATGAATTTATTCTAAATTTATTTAACCTATATATCTGTATAATTTAACTAAATAAAACTGTTCACATTATGAAAGGAAGTAAATAATGATAAAACAATATATATCTTTGTGATTATTACCTACATTGTTAATTACAAATGAAACTGTTGTTATAACGAATTAGCTTTCGTTAATATACATAATTTCACAGTTATTTTTAATTTAACGTCAACTAAGAGAAAATCTCTCTTAGTTAGCCTTTCATTTTTTAATATCCATATTCTAAAGGTAGGGCATTGGTTTTATATTTAAATTAACATCCTTTCTTTGGAATATGTACAGTAAAATTTCTTCAAACATTTTCTTAAAATTTATCTCCCGCAATATCAAATGGGGTTTTTATTCTCCATTATTGTTTCCCCAATTATAATACAATAAAGCTGGTATTAATAAGTCTTTCTCATTTTAGATGTCAAATTCAATGTCATACTAGTTGAACTTGGCTGGCGCTATCAGTCTTCAGTAATCAGTAAGTCAATAAAGCAAACTTAAGTCATAGGCCCTAAACATAGTCGAACGTGCCGCGTCTCTCGTGTAAATGCTAATAATGAATGGTGGAATTTCGAAGTGAGGAAAGTAGTCAATGAAGAGAAGAAAGCATGACTGGATTTATTGTATGCAAAGGACAATCACAGAGCGCAAAGAAAAGATATCTTGAAAGATAAGCCATATGATGCTGAAAGTACGTATAAAGATGCAAAAATGAGAGCTAAAGAATCTGTGGAAAGAAGAAAGAATTAAATAAAAATACGCTATGATAGGAGATTCTCGGATAATTTCCGAGCAAACCAAACACTTTTTGGCGTATGGTTAAAAAAGCCCAAAATTATTCCGATACATCTTGTAGGTATATACGTGATTAGAGACGATGATGAAAATTTACTGAATGAGAAAAATCATGTGAAAAACGCTGGAAGAATTATTTCGAAAGCGTTTTTGCACGTGAGGATACAGTTGCAGATGACAATGTTACTGCAGTAAGTATATGATTGATGATGGAAATTAAAGTGAAATTACGTTGGATGAAATTATGAAAGCACTAAAACGTATAAAAGTTGGTAAAGCTGCCGGATATGATAGAATTTCGTCAGATATGCTGAGAAGCGGAAGAGGTATAGTGGTAAGCCTGCTGTACTAGTTCTTTACAAAATGTTGGAAAAGCCATGGGGTACCTAATGACTGGCTTAAAGCAGTCATTGTACCTCTCTATAAAGGGAAAGGCTCACGGTAGGTTTGCACAAATTGCCGCTTTATAAGCCTCCTCAACGTCATTGGCAAACTGTGTGCGAAAATCATTATCGAAAGAGTTGTGAATGAGACTGAAACAAAATTTAGGACGTACAAGCGGGATTTCTAAAAGAGATAGGGTGTACGGACTAAATTTTTTCTTCGCAAAACGTTGCAGAAAAGTTTTTGGGAAGCAGCCAAAAGGTTTTCTGTATTTTCGTAAATCTGGAATAAGCTTATGATAAAGTGAAAATAAATTATCTATGGAGAACCTTATACATACATGGTGTGAGTAGCGGAATGATACAGACACTGCAATCCATATACAGGGGTTCCAGTGCTTGCATCAGAATAAATGGGGCATACACTGACTGGTTTTACATCCGCAAGGGTGTTAGACAGGGATGCGTAGCTTCACCATGGCTATTCAATCTATTCATGGATAGCAGTCCGAATGACTTGAAAGAGTATGAGTGTGGAGGAAGGATGGATGAGCTGTCTGTCAAATGTCTCCTGTACGCCGACGACTAAGTAATTCTTGCGCCGTCGGCGTGCGGGCTGCAGGAGATGGTAAATAAAATGAATGATTCTGTTAAGAAAGGGATATGAAGGTAAATGTCGGTAAGACTAAGGTGATAGTGTTTGATAGGGCAAAGGCATGACTGAATGCGATATTCTTATAGAACGTGAGAAAGTCGAACAAGTGAAAGAGTTTGTATACTTGGGTAGTCTGTTTACAAATGATGGTAAACATGACAGAGATATCGAAAGGAGAGTGAATGCGGGAAATAAATCGAATGGGTCCTTGCTCGCTCTTATGAATAGTAGAAGTGTCTCACGACAAGCGCGCTTGGCTATACATAATGGGGTTCTAATCCCTACGCTTATGTATGTAGTGAAAGCTGGGTATGACAGAAGAAAAATGAAATCCATACATAAGAGATACGATCGCAGCGTAGTATGTGTGGAGTGTCTCAGAAAGATAGATGGAGAAATAGTGATATTAGGGAGCGGTGTGGTTTGAAGAAAGATGTAGTAACTAGAGTACAAAGAGGTATGTGACAGTGGTTAAAAGGACGAATGAAAGTAGACTCACAAAAAAAAAAAAGGTATAAAGCGATTGTGTGTGGTGGAAAGGTCGGCAAGGGTCGCCCTAGAAAATCCTATGCAAACCATATTGGTGGCATGGCAATGAGGCAAGAGAGATGTGCAAGATCGTACCATGTGGAAAATTACAATCTCTGTCTACCCTTCTAGGAAATAGGCGTGAGCTTATATTATTATTCATAAATAAAACTAGATTATAGATATATATATATATATATATATATATATATATATATATATATATATATATATATATATATGTGTGTGTGTGTGTATGAGTGTGTGTGTGTGTGAGTGTGTGTGTGTGTGTGTGTGTGTGTGTGTGTGTGTTGACTCGAGATCCCAAAACTAAGGTCCGATTGACTTGAAATTATTTTAAATACTTTAATTACCTTTTATGTCGAAATTAATACGAAATTATAGTATATTTTATCTAGTAACTGAGTCACAATCATGAAGTTAGGAACTAACTGTCCACGCGCCCTGTAATTTACAGTAGCTTCATAAATTTTCTTATAAAATAATCTTTTTTTTTTCTTTTCTTATACAATAAGAAAATTTTCAGAAAAAGATTCAATTTTTAAATAAATTTAGAGAAAATCGGGAGTTGTATTAAGACCAACGTACAAAACGAACGAACATCTCAAATACATAATGAGATTTATGCTCTATCATATTTTTTTTCTTATAATTTGTTCACTCATAATTTTCATAATTTAATTATCATATCATAATTTAATAATTATTTGTATTCTAAAGAAAGACAAACGAATAATTTTATGATTTCCTTTTTTTCAACTTTTTTCCTATATCTATTTAGTAGAAAATATTATTCACTGATGAGATTTGCTTTGTATATAACAACATTTAGGAAAATGCTTTTATTTTTCAAATAATCTAAGAAATTTTATATTAAAACGTTGACGTTGGTCCACTTGACTCCAAAATAAAATCATCACAAAAATTAAAATAACGATTAATTAAATTTCTGTCGTAAATAATTTAAAATACAATTAAGAATAGGTTTTTGTTTTCTTTGCAAATGCATGAAATAAAACTACATTTAATTTTACAATTTATCACAACATTTTTATGACAGCCTGCAGAGCTTGGTTCTGAATTGAATTTTGATTACAAAGTGGAACTTTTTGATTAGTATAAATTATTAAAATATGCGTCTAATTTGCAAGCAAAAATACTATACTAATGCAAGACAAAAAAAAAAATCGGCTAAGTGCGAATCACATTCACGTGGAGAAGGGTTCGTAGTATTATAAATAGATGCGTTAGTCCTCAGTATCCAACTCATCGATTTTCGACAGTCCATATAAGCAACAACACAAAATAGACGTGAAAATATATTGTACATACATTTTCTTTTGCATTAGATACTGGGTTTCTCGTAGAAATTCAAATATTTATTTTCTCTCAGGTTTTCCTTTAAATTATGCGTAAGGTCTTCCATTTCATATTTCTTAAAAAACTTAAGACGTAGTAGTTGTGGAATAAGTGAGATAGACTGGTTTTGTATATTTAATTAATCTTATATTATTATTCGAATTATGTTATTTTAAACAATGCATTTTAAGTGTTATTTATAATAAGAAACCTGTTCATGTCACTTGACCCAGGGTTTCATTTATTTTTTAATCGGGACCCCAAACTTAATCTTCAAAATGGAAAATTGTTTATTTACACTATATATTCTTGATAAGTACTGAATTGCTATGTTTTCGTCCATCCGGTTATCCATAGAAAGTACGGAACCCTAAAAATTCGATACCGCGGTCTATGGTTCACTCAGCCTTTTTTTTTTTAATGAACACCGCATATGGCGCGAAGCGCTTCATACTCCGGCCTCGCTTGATACACGCATGATCTAACTTCGCGCCGCATTTTTTGCCCTCGGTAATGACTTACAAATTATGTTGCAAAAAACCAGCCCCGCGTTCATGCTTCGCCTCGTGTTTAAAATAATTCTCTATGCGGCTTATGAACTATAATAGAAGGAGGAATATTTATATAACAATAAATTATTTATAAAACTAATGAAGATGTTTTGTAAATCAACGTTATATAAAATGAGAATTGTGAAACATAAAGCGGAACAAACACATAACTCAATCGACATAAATGGCAATTTTTTATTCTACTTGTCATTAACATTATTTGTAACCAACTAGATATATGGTGGGCACGTTTAAGGTTATGAAAATGAATTATGTCATAGTGTTATTAGGTACATAACGTACATAATGGATATTTATAAAATTTATTTCGCAATAATGGAACTGACCACAAAATCAGTTTCTCTAATTTTGTGGTCAGTACTTAATCTACATTTTTTTTTCATTTCTACTTTATCCTCTGGTTCTGTTCATCGTTATTCAGGGGCAATTCGAAAAATTTCTACTATATCAAAAGTATTTCATGGTAAAAATATCATAACAACAAAATTGATATCTCAAAAAATAATTTATTTAAATCATTATTCACTACTTGCGTACAGGAATAGATGATAACTTTCACATGATAAAAAAATCAGACCAAGTGTGTGTCGAACTTGCGTAGAGAGGGTCCCTTTGTATAAGCACTTTTTCTTTAAATTTACTAATTACTACTAAAGATAAATGGTCACGTTACCTACTAATTCAAATTGTTTTGTGGTATTTGAACTAAAAAAAAATCTTTTTATAGTATTTTCAAGGGGCCAACAAACATGCGTGATACCAGAAATAAAGTGTCATCACTAGGTGACCACTTATTTCTGGAATTCCAAGTGACACCGATAGACACTTATAATTACAGAGGAGTCATCATTTCGTTGCTAGCTTCTTGAAAATGAATAGGAAACCGGACTTAATGGATGATATGCATTAGCAGAAGTTCCTACTTCACACCTATATTCTGTGAAACTGTGGTCTCTCATCGGCCTATTTTCAGTCAAGTTAGCCACAGGGTGACTACTTAAATATCAGCTTTATAAAAAAAAAAGAAACTAGCATTCTAACAACTCCTTCGTATGAGTAAGATACCACTATGGTAACCTATGCTGATAAAATAGTGGTTATGAAACCACTAGACCAATGAAATTGGAGGGTCGCCTTAGGTTATACAGGGGCCCTTGGGCACAAAGAGCTGAGGCCTTTGGGTACAGAGTCTAGGGCTTTTTTAGTAAGTCAAACAAAACGTAAATGAAAAAAATGTAATTTTACATGCAAGTTAAACGACGGTGATGGTATTTCGAGGCCCTTGAGACCGGGGGCCCCGGGCCTGTGCCCGCGTGCCCTTGTGAAGAAGATGAAGCCACTTATTGACCCTCGGTGACATTAAGCAATTTTCTTCATACACACTTTCTCTTCAAGAATATCTCGCGTTTTCCTGTGTGAATTGTAAGGTATAGAAATTTCGTTTAGCTTTTCCTATGAACTGTATTTTTTTTTTGTCATTTACGGTCAATAATGTCCAACATAAAGGCGTATGTTCGGTTTACGTACATTTTCTTTAGGAATTTTTTAATAAATATTTTTTAATAAATTTTGCATATCGAAATTATATAAAAAACACTCATTTATAATTCCCATATAAACCCGTTTATTTGATATTTTATATGGTGAATTAGATAAAAGTTTTTTGTAGTTATACTTTTTTTGACGCGTTAGGAATAACAAATGATGGGTGATATTTGCAGCAAGTGATGTAACACACAATAAAAGTGGTACGGTCTGAAGTTATTCCAAGTGGTGCGTATTCACGTATGCTATTCCTATTTTATTGCACAATTAGAATCTTAACGTACAGGCGTGCAGTTGTCTACGCAGAAAAAAATTAATATTGTTTCAACAAAACCGTTTTTGTTAACAATTTATTGTTCATTTTAAAAAAGAATTTGATTTCAAATTGGTGACGGTGAAATTTACCAGTACTCTTTGTTTGTAAAAGCAAAGAAATATTTCTGATAGAACATACTAGTAACTTTAGTAAATTTAAGATTTATGTTTTGTATAATACACAAAACAGTTTTTATGATAAATACAACAAACAATATTTAGTAATAATAACTAATAGGAAACGTAACATTAACTAAGAGAAATGTCAATAATAAAATTTTGATTTCTTTGACCTTCCAATATAATTTTTAATGAAAGTAATGATAAATTACGTTAAAATTAACAGAAAACATATTTGCTTTAAATTGAGGTGTTTGTAAAATATGGGCACATATCTAATATTATGTGACAAAACACAAAAATGTTTTTTTGTAACTTACATTTATATAAATATGGAATATATATCCGTATTTATATATATATATATATATATATATATATATATATATATATATATGGAAATTATACATATACTTATATATTTGTAAGTTATATACATATGACATACAAAAATAGTTCCAAAGAGATTCTTTGGAACCTCTTTGGAACTATAGAAGAATAATTCCATCTTCCCTTACCTGAAATGATCTGCACTATATTAAAAATTTGTTTTTAAGTACATTAAGGATAATTTACATTAAATGATGTTAGATTCAAAATCTCATTTTATTTCTCTATCAATATATTTGTCGACTCCTTTTGCTCGCAGTCTTTCGGTGGATTTATCTATTAGTTAATATCTGACACTATAAAATACTCAACACTACCCAATTTCGTTAATTTTTTTGCTTTATTCTCTTTTGTTTCCGTTTTGTTCTCATATGAAATTTCGATCGAAATTGAATAATCGACATCGAGACCGGAATCGGAAGCTAAAGCAGGACGGGGATCGGGACCGCGGACTAGTAATATTATATATATTTAACCGGGGTTGACGTGTGCATATACATTTGTTCCTCATTGATTCTGCTGCGGTTTATCACGCACACTTTTATCTTAGTACATCTTCAAGTAACAACTGTAATGTAATCTATATTCGTAACTAGCCCGCCGCACGCCGACTTCGTCATCTTCTAAACTCTACATCACGTCACTCCGTCACGTTCCGTTGCACGGCGGACGGCCGCCGGCGGCGCTAGTCGTCCGTGCGAACCCTCAACGTTCCTAATTAGCTTCCGTAAGCTGTAAATCACCGCCTATTGCCGGCGACGTCATCGCGACCGCTTTGATCAATGCGGCGGCGGTCCGTGACGCGGTCTAATCATTTTTCGAAAATGGAACGCAGCGTTTACGTCAAATGGTGGGAGACAAAATGGCGGCGGAATTATTAATGGTCTACATACACCGATGGATTTATAATAATAGACAACTATTTTTATCTCTATACTTATTCACGTACATATCGTAATTATATAGGTTCTTTTGTACATTAAGTGCCTGTTTTACCATTTACTGATAAAATGTCTAGTACTCAAGCGGCAGTTATTTTTTACTTGTTAAGTATTGTTGAAATAACTCGCATCATCTCCACCAAGATGTAGCAACTAACTTTTTTTTGCTATACAATTACTAGTATATTTACTCAACAGTGTTACTTACCCTTAAAAATTGATATATGATAATTTATTTATTGTGACTATAATTTTTGTATAAGCAAACCAACTCTTGTGACTGAAAAACAGAGCACATTTTTAATTTATATACCAAAATAATACTAAATCTACACAAACATCTATCTGGCTATAATCAAGATAAAAAACCGTGATATTTACGGTTTTTTTTTCCTGACCTAATTTGAGGTAATTCACGTCAAATTCAAATAGAATAACTGAATGACAACATAAATAGAAGTCAGAGATGACGGGCCGATCATGTACGTGGAGAGACATTTTATTTTCCGTTTACTGGACCGGAGCTTTACAGAGCAGATGTTGCAACCTATAATTTACTCGGTACTTTATTTGTCGAGTATGCTATACTTCTAGATTATGGAGTATAATGTGTTGAGTAAAGCAATACGTGAGTAGTGGCTTACTTGAAAAATTATTTACCAATGGTGGAACAGGCTCAGCCATAATAATATAATTTATTTATCAGATTATATTTTTAATTTAAACATTTCGGTGAAAGAAATTGATTTTTTATGTTATTTCGTCACTTAAAAAATTCAATAATGAGTGAAACACCTGTCTGTAATTTCAAAATCAGTGCGTTTTTTAAGTCTATATGATTATTATTTATTTATATAACGACTCAAACACCTCAATTTAAAATTTTATGTTCATCTATCTGTTTGTCCAGGGTAATCTTTGAAACAGTTGATCCGATCTCTATAGAATTCATAAAATCTCAATAGAATCTCAGTACTTTTTTTACAGTAATACTTAGTGTTTCTCCGTGAAAGGTTAAAAGGGATAAATGGGATAGTTTGATTCGAATGTAATCAAAGTTAAAACCGGAATCATATTTAAGAACGAAACTAGAATTAAAATTGAGAATGAGACCCGGAATAGACAATGGAGTCGAAATCAAAATCGAAACGCAATCGGGATCACGATCATGTTTCAAAAAGAGATTGATATAAAATATGAAGCAATTCATTAAGTATATCTGGGCGATAACTAGTAAAACAACCGTAAAATAATAGACATCTTACAAAACACGGTACAGTATCCATTAAATAAAAAAAATAAGAAAAAACCAAAACTACAAAAGCGATTCCTTCGGTCGCGTATTATAAATACGCCGAGTCCCGTTAGGCCTGGCGACACGTGTTTTCACTCGCGCCGACACGTGTACGCACAACGCGCGCCCGCAAACCGATATCGGAGCGGCTTTCACACCGTTCAATTTACAATCCGGCAGGCACGGCTTGTTGTAGCCAACTGTTGCGAATTATTTATTTATAGACGAAAACGTAGGTTTTTCCTTTTAGGTTTCCTTTTTTTCTTCTATTTTTGCTGGCCGTATTAGAAATAGACGTCTAGCTAGCATGGATATAGAATCGATTCTTTCGTGCCGGCTCTCGGTTCCTTGCAAACGCCCACGTATGTTTCCCATATCTTCAAGCATGTCCTGTTATAGCGTTCCCGGGTGGCTTTGTGATATGAGTTTTTTTTTTCATAATTTCATCTTACTAACCCCGTAAACAGATACATCTTGAGAATATCGACGATCTACGCGTCATATGTGCCAACTTGCAGATTTCTCATTATAAAACTATCTCTCTACTAATTATTATCATCGTAATCAGTTGAATGATTTAACCGCGAAATCCATAGCAAATAGACGAAGAGGGAAGCTTTCAGATTTATGTTGTATTGAAAATTAAATTCCACTAGATCTAGTACAAATTTTTAATTCGCTATAAGTATGTTAGACAGCAATTTCCCGCTCGCTTCGCTGGGCGTTAAGAGTTATGAAAGTAAAAAAAAAGGTCGAAGTATAGAATTCAGAATATAAATCATTTCAAATCAAAAAATAATTCCAAGTCGAATGGTCAAAGTGGCATATGTATTAAATGACGCTCGGACAAATAAAAGATCGTTATCTTTATAAACGTATAAATAAATATAGATCAACCTTATTATCGATGAGTCGAGATGCGACATTGCATAGAGACGGTTGACATGTAACCTATAACCCTATATATATTTTTTTAATATATATATTATACAACGACAAGATCGCGTTCAGCTTTTAAAGTTCAAACTGGTTCCACATCTAAATATGCGAATATCGGATGATGCGTTAATGTACATCCATCTGTGTGGAGTGATTTGGGGGTGTTGGCAATTAAGCCTCATCACTCATCGGCCCCTGTCGCCGGGCTCAGGTGGTGTCCGCCCCCCGGCGGGACGCTCCAATCGTACTGATTGTGATTTACGAAAAGCGTTGTTATTGTTACATTTGGTTGCTCTGAGACGCAGTAGCTTATCGTGAGCGCGCCCATTACATTCCGACTTGGAATCGAAAGACGGATTGATGTATGCGATTAAATAAAACGGCCAAGTGCGAGATAGAATCCCGCGCGGAGTGTTCCGCAACACCACGCAACTAATTGTTCTATGTACTTAGGGGAAAAAATGTATACATATCTTTCAGTTTCTATTCTTTAGGACGAACTCTACTCAGATTTGACAGGTTTTATTATTTATTGCTTTACTTTAGAGTTTTTATTATAATCACAGCAAATTTGGCGTTTATATGTACAACCGTTTTCATGATAGAGCGCAATGACAAAAAGAAAGAAACGTAAAAAAACACCTTGTTATATAGGGCTTACTTAATTTTTTTATAGTACATTATGTTTGTGCATTTTTTGTCAAAATTTTAACTGGTTATCTATTACGGTTGAAACGATACAGCCCTTGAAATGTAGGATAAACGGATGACGTACACTTAATAACAGGGTCCCCTCGGTACCTTTCGGATAAAGAATCCTAACGTTTGATACGTTAATTGCGGTTTTTCAAACAATTCATTGAAATAAATTGACGTAATAAGACTACCATATATTCATATCTCTCCTTAAATACATTAATAATATTTTTTCGATCAATTTAATGTAAAACTCATGTGGTTCCCTGTACATATTTTAACTAGGATAATTAAATAAAATTATGCGACCGATACAATACAAATAAACTTCACCAGGCAACCGGTCTCGCGCAATATACGCTAGGAAATTTAAATTATTTTTTGCCTTTCATGAATTCGTACCCGGAACCCGTCATGTCTAAAACAGATATCTTCACTGCGATATCACAAATTTATCTGGTTTTCGGTAAATGAGACAACCGAATCAATCTGTGGTGCGACCTGAAACAACTGAACCCGTGTAACAACACTATATCTGTGTCAAGCTTAAATCGCACCACTATTAGGACATACTCTGCCATACAATTTATTTATTTCAGACTGAGGGGCTTGAACCTCAAAACATCAAGTGCCCCACGCTGATCTTACACCGATCGGGGCCCGATGACTCCCTTCTCGCCCGTGCGATGACAATGTCGGAACCGACGGCTTAATTTAATTTAAGTTTAAAACTCATTGGTCGAATCGTGCGTTATCAGGATCGAACCCACTACCCAATGGTACTAAAGCTATATTCTCTATCGCTGAGCCACCATCACTGTTTACTATGTATACGCTCAATAACGAGGTGTTCAATATCATATCCCTTCATATATAATAATACGTTTACATATACTTATATATTTATACTAGCTTTTGCCCGCCACTCCGCCTGCGTAGACATCAAAGTGATAAAAATTTTTACGGATAGGATTTGGTACAATTCGTCCTTTGTGAGCGTCACGCCCCAGAAAGAGTAATTATGCCAAATTTCAAGTCACTCGGACCTATAGTTTTGGAGATTTCGTGACGAGTCAATCAGTCACTCAGCGGTATTTCGCCTACATATGTATAGATATATTTCTAATTCGATAGTCCTGTCGATTCTATTCACAGATCCGGGTTATTCTTTGCCACGGAGAGCGGACGACCGGGGCAATTACCGCGATACCCCGAATAATTGAAAGGGGATCGCCGCCTCTAATTGATTATTTCTGGGCGGGCGCCCGCCGCCGATTGATATGATAAAACCATTACTTGACGCCCGCGGCCGGTGTGCCTCTTCATTAGCAATACGCCGATTTATGCGCAGGCCGTTTCGGTCAATTATTGTCGTATCGGAGGAACCGATATCGGCTAACGGCCGCGGCGTGGCGCCCCCTTGCGTGTGCGCACCGATTGAATTGGTGTTTCCGGAAAGATCGATCTAATAAAGACTCTCAATCTTTGGAAATCGCTCAATAAGTCACTCAACATGCGAATGGAAGAGACGTTCTCGGAGTTTGCTGCGAGATGCAATGCGAAATGAGGAAATCCGAAGAAGAACACGACCAACTGACATGGGTTATAGAAACTGCAAATTGAAGTGGCGACGGGCAGGCCACATTCCTCGTAAAACCTTTGGAGAAGGAAGGATATCGGGCTGGGCTATCCACCACGAACTGGACATTGCAACGCGAGACACTACCTCTGGGTACATTGAAGGTCTGACGAAGTTCGCGGACCGCCGTCGCATGCAAAAGACCCTGAGACCATGTTGTGGACACCAAAGGGTAAAACCTCGGGTGGTTGAAATAAAGCGATTCCTATCCGAATCTCAGTATAAGTCATCATCTTAATTTCGTCGTTGATTACCATCTCGTCCCCGATTTTGCATCGGAGTGATATATTAATCAAATAAAACCAGTTCTTTTTTTGCAGTAATTAATTAACTATTTCAATTGTATTATTCGAAACAGAACAAATTTCGTACGAAAAATCGATCGATGTTGAGAGCTACATCAACTCATAGATACCAATAAAGGATAGCGATCCCATCGAAATAAATTTCAAATAAAAAACCTTCATGACACAAAGCCAAAAACAAGTAATATAAATGACCGACTAGATCTATCCATCCTAATATTATAAATGCGAAAGTGTGTCTGTCTGTTACCTTTTCACGCTTAAATCCCTGAACCTATTTAGAAGCAAGTCGGTATGGAAATAGTTTTAGTCCCGGGGAAGGACATAAGCTACTTTTTCTTTGTTTGTCTGTCCGTTCGTTTGTATGGTTTTTCATGGCTCAACAATAGTTAAATTGATTTTAATGAACTTGAGTATACTAATATGGCACACCATTTTTTCTTATATAAGTCAATGTTTCTATATCTTTCAGCCTATTTGTCTGTATGTCTACTTTTAACTTAACAATGACAACCAGTTTTGATAAAATTTGGAAAACTGATATAATTAATTGATACATAAAATATAGGTTACTCTTTATTTCTCTGTATGTTTATATGTATCACCCCTTTTATTTTATTTTGTCGGCCATGCTTATCGTTTCCTTTGTTTATAGAAGGAACGGTGTTAGAGTAGGCGATGAGGATTGATAGGGAGATGGGAGAGTAAATTATGGTTGAGAGGGTGAAGTGGAACGAGAACGAAATGAGAGACAGTGTCAAATCATATAATTACAATCGGATTGTAATTACATTATTAATAATAATAGATTAATGATAAGAAATTCAAAGTAAATTAAAACGAACTATAGGGTCTATACACTGCGTCTTTTTCAATATTATATCTCAGTATTATAATATTACAAAAGTGACTATTTGTGGCGATGTTTGACTGTTTGTGACTTAGTCACACATAAACTGCTGAGCGGATTTAAAAGAAATTTAGTAACCAAATTGAAGATTTTCTGGATTATATGCATTTATATTTAATATCTCCCCCTATTATGTGTCTGTGCAATAATTCACGAGAAACCGGGATCAATATCGAAGTCGGGATCGATATCGTAATCCAGAGCGATAGCGCGATTGGGAAAGAGAGACGCAGAATTGGAATAGAGAATAAGATCGAATCCTCGTAACTGCGTAATCGGACATAAAATGGAACACGGGATCGGATTGCTATCGATGATAGCGACTTCACTTGATATAAAAAATGAGGAATTAATTGTATTTCCATGCGGGCGGAGCCGAGAACAAAAGGCAGTAAGTAATGTGTAGGTATGCTTATGTTGATAGTTACACAGATATCCCGATCCAAGTCCGATGAAATCACAATCAAATTAGATATTCCATCAAGTTTATGAACCTGCTACGATACGAAAACGATATGTTCAATTTTAAAATTGTGTCTAAAGATTTTATCGTTAAAAAATCATCATTAGATGACTTTTTGTAAGTTTTAGCAAAATTGCTTGTTTTTAAATTTGTTGACAATAATTTTAGAAACACTCGGTTTTTGATATAATGTATTCAATTACTGTATTCTGAAACTCGCTATGAGAAATGTATAGATTTGGTTCTTTTTGCATTATACCAAAAGGTACTTACCAAAGCATGCAGCGATATAAGTATAGTTCAAAACTGTTATATCTTAAGTCTGCATAAATAGCGACATTGAGTGGAACTAAAGAGGTTGTATAAAACAATTCATTGATTTATAGCTTACGCGAAATTCAAAGGAAGAAATTACTACTTGAACGTCAAAGGTTATTTATTATTTATACCAAAATGTGTAGTGAGATTTATTTCAAAGTATTCAAAGCGTTCACAATATGCTGTTAGCTGCGTCACGCGCGTCGTCCTACCATGTTGCAATGGGTGGTGGCCTTGGCGCTGTTGCTCGTGGCGCTTTCGATCGCTAGCTATATATGGAAACTGAAACGCATAAAAGGAAAAGTTAGTAATAAATGCGTACTTATATATCTACACGCTTATTTCCCATTGTGCTATAGAGGGATCAAAGATCATAGAGCTTTGTACGTTGGGCGCCATTTCTTGAATCCTTTGTACATTGGACGCCATTTCTTCAATCCTAATATAACAAAGGCAAAAACGATTTTGCATATTTCTTTGCTACACTTTCACGTTTTCACTACTTAAACGATCATCCTGAAGGTTTGTATACTCGTTGTCAGGGGCGCAGAAAAGAACATCCGAAAAAAGTAGTGCTCTCTAGGCATAGAATTGATTGATAAAATCTACATTAACGTTAGCGAAACTGCTGACAAAAGCTAGTTTACTCTCAGCGCCGGCCCCGGCTTTGATCGGGGTGGAACGAGATTGTTTTTCAGCGCCTTCAAATCAGTGCTCTAATTTTCCAGAAATTCTAATTC
The DNA here is from genome assembly GCA_005406025.1 of Eumeta japonica. Classification (NCBI taxonomy): domain Eukaryota; kingdom Metazoa; phylum Arthropoda; class Insecta; order Lepidoptera; family Psychidae; genus Eumeta; species Eumeta japonica. The sequence continues at coordinate 1,145,770 of BGZK01000021.1, forward strand.
GGTTTCGTGATAAGTAAATAATAATTGCTAAATTTTTCAAAACAAAATTTTATTGCAAGCATCAACACATATTAAGCTTAAATTAAATTAAGTAACTTTAAATATCGTAACACTGCTCTATGCCTCGCCGAAAGCAACATCAAAATTCAATTGTTTGCTGAAAATTGTCTTTGGCATTTGGTTTTTCAGCTTTCAGCGCCTCTAGTTGCACGGCGCCCAAAGCAACCGCTCCACACGCTCCACCCCTAGGCCGGCGCTGTTTACTATAATTACTAGTAGCATATTGTCGTGGTAATTACCACAATCATGTTGTCATGGTGTCACTGTATAATGCCACAAAAGCGTAAGAAATATACGATTGCTAAATTGCATTATGATATCCAATTGCAATATTTTTAGATTAACTGCAATGATGTAAAAATTGAGCCCTTTTAAATATATTCTCGACATATTTAGATTCTTTTTAAGTGTGCCTTTCTTAAGAACACCCTTTTATTAAGCGCTAATATATTTATTCTGTGCTTAAATGAATTAAATAATTGAGAAATCACACGCCATTTCCTAAAAAAAATACTAAAAATATTCTCAAATAGACAAAATATAATAGACAAAATAAATAGACAAAAACGAAAAACCGTGACAAGTTTAGTTTAGCCTATTTTAGAAAAAAATAGCTACAGTTGTCTACTAGCGGTTATTTCTTAAAATAATCACTAACGTAATATGAGTCTGTGTTCTGGAAATTGTAAATGCACTACTTTAAGTTCCATGCTGTTTTCAGCCTTATTTTCCGTTTGTTGGAAAATTTTCAAACGTAGTTTATAATACTAGATGTTGTTCATACTTGATTTGAATCGGTTTTATATTTCTTTACAAAAAAAAACTCTTCAAACCCGGTTTATATTTAATGCCTTAAATCTTACCCAAATGTATGAGTTTAACTCGTAGAACATGAAAGGCTTTACGTGTTTCTGTAATCCCTAATGAATTTACATACGTTTGTTTAATTTCAATATGGTATAAATGTAATTAATGGGAGGGTACTTTCGATTCTTTCAAATCTTCTTGGCACCATCATTATTAATGCAATTGTAATAATTCATACATAAGCAAGTGCCTCCCATTATTTCTGAAGACATTCTTGTAGGTATACCATAATCTATAAAAGCATATATAATAAACACGTTCAGATTCGAAAAATTAAGTCCGAGTCTCGAAAATTTATTATAATGCTTATTCGTTGATAATTAATCTGTAAATATTACTATATTTAGTCCGATTGCGCACAAACGTACAAGAAAGTGCCTTTGGTTTACGAAGACCTGTTCCGGCAGAGCGAGAAGGAGCCAAAACCAGAAGACGAAAACGACGCAGTGGACGAACACTTGGACAAACTTAGCAAACAGCTGGGCCTGACGGTATCCCGTTTACGATATTTAACTATACTTTACGGAGTCTAAAAAACCTCTTAAAGCGTTATCAGTGGCCAGTGCCACTCATAACGCTTAACCGCAGATAATATAACATTTATGTGTATATAGATGTTATATTGTCTGTGGTTTGTAGCGTCATAGAGTCTAAAAATGGGACATTTTATAAAATAAAGAATTAGTTTGTTGGAAAGTAAGATTGTTGAGAAATTAGATGAATTGAGAAAGAATAAAAGGAAGAAAAAACATAAACTGTCATCATTTCTCAACAAGTGCTTATGTCAGCTAAGTAATCAAAGAAACAATGGTTGTGCCAAACGACTTTCACTAAAAATACGCTTAAAATAAATATTCAATTTAGGAGAAAACCTCAATACTCACTATTATGTCTATATAAATTTAATAATGAATTTAACATCATTTTATTCAACCTATAAAAGAGATTTGCGTATTTATAACGAATCATACACCATTCCGATGTTCAGTGTTTATTATCTCATTGAAAAATCACACCATACCACAATCTTATTTACATGTGTGGATTCGAGACATGTAATCACCGTTGTCATCAATTCGGTACCAATATCCGGAACCTATAGCTTAAAGGGTTCAAGACACAGCGTGCTGTTTAATTTGGCTTAAGTTAAACCTTAGATATTAGTTAATTCTTACGTGGTCAAGAATCGAATTACCTTCTTGGACTGCAACGCTACAGTTGTTAAAAGAATCAGGACAAAAGGACGTTGGCTCTTGTAGCTTATTATTTACGTCTTCATTTTGGCTGCACCTCGAGCCTATATTGCACCCTCGTTGATAATCTTCTTTCTTGATTCTGATTGTCTTCTTTCCCTTGATGAACAATGTGCGTACTATTATTCTACACTCGCTTGAAAAGTACTTTATTTTTTTTAAAAACAGAACAGAAATGGTCGTAACTGTAATAAATATATAGACGAAAAATGTATTAAATCTATTTCATAACGCTCTAAGAGGTCAAAAAAGTTAGTACTCGACACCTAATTAATAATAATATAATATAAACTCACGCCTATCTCCCAGAAGTGTAGACAGAGACTCTAACTTTCCACATGGTTTCGATCTTTGCACATCTCTCTTTCTTCACTGACATCCATCAATCTTTTCATTCAAGCTCGTCGGTTTCGGGTTCTTAAATTTTGCCCTTTTTTAATATGCCACCAATATGGTCTGCATAGGTTCTTCTAGGGCGAACCATGACGACCTTTCCGTCACACACATTCCCTTTATAGATTTTTTGTCAGTCTAATTTTATTTTTCATTTTCAGATGGCCAAACCATCGCAACATACCCCTTTCTACTCTGTTCATTACATCTTGCTACAAAGCACACTGCTCTATCTCTGTTTCTACAACTATCTTTCCGAGAGACTACCCACAGATCGCATCTCCACCGCATTGATCCTACTTTCATTTTCCTTCTGCCTTACCCAGCCTTCACTACCATACATAAGCGTAGGGATTGGGACCCCATTAGGGATAACCAAACGAGCTTGTCGCCTAGTTCTCGACACTAGTAATTAGAAATACACCTCTTCTCCATATATTGTAAAAATATATATACGTACACTGAATAACTTCAAAAATTCCTACATGTTTATTTATTTTCCTAAAATGTAACAATAATTCTATAAAAATAGGATTTTCTTTTCATCTTTTTATTCATTATTTTATTATATTTGAACAGAGTAGTAATCCTATACAAATGGAAAAAACCTCTGATGTTAGCTCACCAAGCCTCTAGAACTAATCGCCCGTTAGCATATGAACATCAGAGAAATATGGAAATTGCATTTGAGCGCGTCTATTTTCAAATTATATTAAATTAAAGAAAATTCAAATATAAAGTATTATTTTTCATTTTTTTCATATATTTAGCATGAAAGACTATCTATCACTGAGAGCATATAGCGATTCCCGCCTGGATTTTACGTGATTGTCTGTCCGCCTGTGGTTTTAATCGTGTACTTCAATTTCGACATTAAGGAAAACGAAGTTCGCACGACCAGATGCAAAATACGTGAAACCAAAGACGAGATGTCTAATGTGGAAGCTCTGGACGAGGAGACTAAGAACAAGTACGTGCAGCTCATCAACGCGCTGCGCGAAGACCTGGACAGCGCCGAGAAGGAGAGCCGCCTGCTGCAGTTCAGGATCGAGAAGATCGTGCAGAGGCGTGTCGCACTGGGAGATCAGGTGCTTCGATTATATGGAGGTCCATGGGGTAGATAGTGAGACTCGTACTCGAAAATTATAGGCGTTCGGTGCTTCACTGATTAGAACTTAGCAAACACCTCCATAGACTTAAGGAGTTCTTAAAGTTCAAAAAGATGAATGTGCATTTGGTGCATGTTCATGTGTATCGTTATTCACTAAATCGCAGACAGCTAAATTTGCATCATGTCAATGCAGAATTACGAAATCGCCTTAAAACTAATTTACATTTTCGTACATTCGAGGTTACCCTGAAGCTTTGGTTTTCCTTTCGGAAATGATTGTGACGTGATGCTGATGATGGCCTAGTACAGGGAGTGAGTGTAGTATCTCTAAATCGACAATGATATTTAATTGTTCAGATAAGACGTATATTTATCGGGGACGTTTGTTACAAAAAATGCAAAATGTACGCAAATTCCAACACTTAACAACTCGACATGAACTCTGTTCTAAATTTCCCATGTTATTTAACCTCTTCGTTTTTATTTTCTGGACGACCATCAGATCACAGGCCAATCAATTCCAAGAAGAGAACCAAGTTTTTAAAGTAACCACGAATACATGAAAATGGAAAAAAAAGTGTATCCGTGTCAGCTCCGACGCACGACTGGAGTTTACTCCTTACGAACGATTATAAATTAAATAGATTAGTAAATGAGGGTCAATGAATGCATTTTCATATTACTTAAAACGTTCGTGATACATTTATTTATATTAATCATACAATGAATTCGTTAAAATACATAACAAAACCATGAAAACATAAACAATTTTAATTTTATGTAATAAAGTTTTAAGCAAGATTGATTTTATTCACCGTTTACGTCGTCTTGCGTTGTATTTATTCCAGGAACAATATCATCATTGAATACTGAGACAACTGGTTTGTGGTAACTAAAATATGATACATGAATATCAAAAGATATATGTGTGATAAATAGCGAAAACATAGCATCAATACGATATCTAGTTGTTCTCAGTGGTCTACCAGAAAAAATTATAATTTGAGATAAAAACTCCGCAAGTTCACAGCTGTTATTTATTAACATTAATTGAATAAAGTAAATACTGATATAGTTATGACGGCGCTATACTTTACATATACTGCTAGGGGATGCGCGAGATAAGTTGCGCACGAGTATGGAGACTATACACGTGTACAGTCTCCTTACACACGAGACTGACCTGAGTGTAACGTAACGTAACGCCAAGTTTGATTTTACTCTCCATGATTTTTCATACCCCGCGTTTATATATGAAAAAAACGGTTCTTAAGGGAGTAAACTCCTAAAATGAATCCGTTCCAATAATTTTATCCTTCTGTGAAGTTATGTATCGTCATATTATGTTTTCAAAACGATCCACTAGGAACTCCCTCAGTTCTGTCCGTAGACGTGTGTTGTTATTGTCTAACAGCCAATGCCTGAAACATTTGATTTTATAATTTTTCGCTTTTCCTTCATTTTTAAATTGTATTTTCTTTTACAGACAGCAGTATACGCTTTATGTGCCTTAAGGCTTAACAGCTACATAAATTGATAAGAAAAAATTACCGAAATTGAAATGAGATTCTAAGTACACCCACGTTCCTGTAATGTCATGCGTAATAGAGTAGTTCCATCTGCATACAACCAGAACTTTTTATATAATTTCCAGTGGTTATTTTTGAATACAAAAACCCAATAAACTACATATTTTGTACATATACATCTTTACCTTTTTTTAACAGATTGTACATAGAATCGATAATTTGATAATTTTGTAATTGTTAAGTATGTATTAGTTAGACGTGACATATTCGTTGTAAATTATTTCCATTTTGGACACCACAACGATGATATATCAATAAAAATGTTAAATAATATTAAAGTTGTTTAGTAGAAAAGTTATATTTTATATGTTTTCAGTTATAATTACATAGAAATAAACAAGTAGACTTGCGCAATGAAGCCAACCGATGTATTTAAATGTATATGCAGGCATCGATACATATATATATATATATATATATATATTTAATAATGGCCTGTGATCAGTTTGAATTATACCCACTTTTGTGTAATAAGGGTATGCAATATATAACGATAAACGTGCTTCTTGCCTGATTTCGTCAACATTTTAAAATAGTTTTCCATTGATTACGGACATTCATTTTCAAATAGGTAAATGTGCTCCATCCAACGAAATAATCCATAGCTGCGAAGGAATATCAGATTAACCTTTTTATTCTAGCCATTCAATGGGTCACATATGACCTGAGATTCGAATGTCAGTTTTTAAATACTAACTACTATCTTGTTTATGTTTGGTATCATTTTATATTCGGACAGCGCCCCTAGCGGTCATTTTATGTAACGTACAAATACCTAGTGCGCTATAGCCCACGACAGTAAGCGCTAACGGGATGGTAATTATTACCAACCACACTTGACCCTCCCGTGTGCGATGCGCCGTCGTGTTTTAAACACCTACTCTTTAATAATACTTTTTTTCTCATTCACTAATGAAGTTTATTTATGTTTTTGTGCATTATTCAGTCTCTTCAATCATAATGCAGTTTTGAATTCGCAACAACTTTTTCTTTAAACGTTAGAAAACGGTTTGAAGGACTATTACTTTAAAATTCTGCTTACAATCAAAAACTTCTTTTACGAATAGAAATCGGTTAATCGCTAACCCACCGTTTCGTTTTTCACGAAACCATCGATTTACTTAATGGCTTAAAGGAAACATATCAATTTCTCATTGAAGTCACAAATCAGTCCAAAAATATTATATATGTAAATTTGCATAAGTAGAATCGACCAATTTAAGTTGATTCATGTCATAATCCGGCTCAAACAATTCGAAATGTTTAAATATTTTTCATATAGAAAATCTCTTATAATCATTATACAATATTTATTAATTCATTATGGTTTGGCTTTTAAATTTTATCCGATTTTTTGGCTTTTGAATCACCTTACATTTTCATCTAACATTGAGATATTCACAATAAATTGAAAAAAGGTGTGGTATAAATCAATGTTAAAGGTCCTAATATGATACATATTCCACAAAAGATTTTATTATTGGAACTGGATTTATGATGTGAGTAACGAAACGTATTAAACGTATTAAAATATAATTAATATCTATTAAGCGAAAAATTACACAGCGTTACATTAATACAAATAATAGCCATATGAGGGCGTGTAACGCAGATGTGCAAGAACGAGAAATGGGCTTTCTTTGACATGCGCCACCGACGCGGAAGGTGGAGCAAGGGCGCCAGCGCTTCCGGTGCGCGGCCGCGCGCCTCGCCGCGCGCATCGGCGAGCTGCATCGGGGGCGCCAGCTAGAACCGGCTCTGCTCCGCGACGAGGTGATCGTCCACAGACAGACTTTTGGAAACCCTGAAGCTTAAACGAATGAACGCGTTATTTATACAAGCTTCGATAATTAAATTGTTTTTGTAAAGGACAGAGGAAACGATCTGGTAACATTCTTTAACATCCACAAAAAAAAACTTGTCGTTCCAAACAAAAATTATTTAATATTAAATGAATTGGGTAAATTAACTAAATTTGTCATAGTTTTTAAGTGACATCGCAACGAAATATAAGACAAACCCTACACAAAACTTTTAGCGTTACCGACAAAAACCAAAATTGAGTATGCAAATAATAGATTTTACAAAGAGGAAGGCGCAATGTAGATCGAAATGCAATACCTTAATGTCGAATACAGATGTATACTTCCTCGTGTATTGTTAAACTAGAATCCGAAAAATTATTGGATAATGAACCTATGAACATTACATATGTTATTGTGTTAGCCGACAGAGCAGCTTTGCAAGATTAAAAATATCAAAACTCCAGCTATACGTGTTTCTAAACTTTGTGTTCTTCTAGGATTTGATTCTAATATAGTCACCATTATCTCCTAATAGACATATAGGTGTCCGCAAAAAATCTTCCCTGTCGACATTCGTTCATCGCAATCCGTTCAGTACATGTATACTTGTACGCATTTCGAGCGACCCGAATGCTTCAGCCGGCGTTCGAGTCACATGATCAATTGTGAAATTTGTACATAACCATATCACACCAAATTATAATATTTCATAATAATTTATACGTAAATGAGCGCGTGTTGTATCTTCTATGCAGTCGTCATTTACATCACTGCACCGACTCACCGGGCCCAGCCGGCGGCAGGCCCACCCCACGGAATCCCTCATCAAGATATGGACGAACACCAACGCTTTCGCATGCTCTAATGATGTTAACAGAGCTAACGTGAGAAATTTCAACAACACATTGAAATAACGTCAGATGGAAATCATTTCCGCGAGTAAACGCTCGTGTTCAAAATTGGCTGCGTGGACGGATGACATGTAAATTATTAGCGTTATATTGCATTAAACGTATTGAAACATAAACTTAAAAGTTGTTTCATTTGTTAAGAGTGACCCATTTCAATCACATTGCCAAATCTGTTAGATAGACATTTTAGAAAGACTGGTCACTGCAACCATGCAACTTTGACTGAAAAAACAAATTCGTATTTTTTTTATGTGTGTCCTCTTCTATAATCTAACCCCATCCTGATCCCGCTCCCAACACCTATCTCCCAAATCTATCTCTGGGATTATAACGGGTCTCTCTATCGGTTATGATCCCAGTCTCGATATCCGTTGTAAGCCCAACCTATGCCAGACTTAAAGACTATCCTATTTCAAAGTCAACGCCCATTTCGATGATCTTTCCCTTTTAGATTTGAACCAGGCCTTGGTTCTAATAACAGTTTCGGTCTGAGTTCATTTCCAATCATCGCCCCGCTTTAAGTCATGATGCTGATCTTAAGTAGGTCCAAATACGGCAAATACTAAAAGAAATAATGTCTATTGGCATACTAATTATGAAAAACGTCTTCGAATTATATAATATGTATACAATTTAGACATAATGCAGCTGTATTTTATTATGTGCTTTATTAAGCTTGTTAGTACTATTGGTACACAATATACAAAAACTTTATTCCTTTCCTAGTTTTATAGTACTGCAATTTTTTTGTATTAGTAAATTGATTTTTACAACAAACTAAGGAAAACAAAGCTCACAGTGTTGTTGCCATCCGAAAAAAAAAATAAAGACCTCCGAGTTGCATCGACAGTGGCTCCCAACCTCCCTTTTATATCTCTCGTTAATTCCGAGGGTTAAAATCCCCGAAAAAGTGAGCACTTGCCTTGTTTACAAGGTTTTAGATTTTAATTTAGATTGGGGTCGCGCGCTTGGTACTTTTAAAACGGCGTAAGTCATTGCCATATTTTATTACGACTGTGGACTTTAAGGTTAAGCGATAAGAACGGGTCGCTTCAGCCCAGAGTGGGACCGGCTATCCATTAAATTCACATCTATGTGTGTATGTGTGTGTGTGATCGCCTAATACAATATCATCAAGTTCCGACCGCGAAGGGTGTCCTGTGAATAATTTCTCGGCAATCTGCTCTCGTTTGCATCGGTCTGATATAATTTCATAATGACGGTGTCATCGTATCGAATTCATTTTAATTGAGATATATATCTAAAACAATCTATTCTTAATTAAATTTTTAAATATATCGTTACAAAATACTCAAATGACAATATCCGACTTAGTCTAAGGTATCTATGAATTGTCGATTTAAAAATTATTTCTGTTTTACACTACACGCATCAGATTAATTATTGCATTTATCTTGTGCATGTGTTAATATTCATTTTGGAACGTGGTAATATTTTTAAGGGAGTTGGGGTTAAAAACGTGTAACTGTCTCTCTTTGGCCTGTTTTAGAAGTATTTAAGATAATCTCCAGCTAAATCGTAATCTTACAAAATGATATTCAGATTTTGAGATAACTGTCGGATTAAAAAGGTCACTATTAATTAAACGTGACTAGAAATCTGTTGAGAGACGAAAATATATGGGAGTATGTCAATGATATGTAAAGGCATGTCATAAGTGATAGCATTTAAGAGATATATAATATCTTTGGACATATATACATAATACCGTCTGGTCCCAAATTAAGATATTATAAGTAAAATTATTAAATCATAAGAAGAAACTTTAAACTTTGCCAAATATATGCAACAAATCGGGAGAATCTGGGAGAAAAAAGAAGAAAAAAGAATTTATCCAAAAAATGTTTCTTTTTTTAAAATATAAACAATATCGTCAAATTCAAGCAAGATTTTCCGGAGAATCTCTATATGGTACGAAATTCATATTTTAATAATTTTTTTCATACACAAATTAACTTACCGCATTTTTCACTCGCGCAATATCAATTTTGAAGCAATCATTTGATTGGTATCTATGTGATGACATAATTTCATTATTAATTATTTTGACTATTTAATATTTAAATATTAATATATGCCTAAAAACAAATGTTACAATCATACTATAAGATTAGCCGAATAACGAATAATCGTTGGTCAAATTACATTGAGAATACTAATTCAACATAATAATTATATTAATTTTTGCCTTTTCTTTAATTTTTATATAATAAAAAAAATTCTCATATTGTCATTACGTTGTATATTAAAATTCTGGAAATAACAAAAGGAACAAATTTTAAATAAATTGTCTAAAATATTTCATTTTAATAACAGTGTTTTAAAAAAATTTCGGAACAACCCTATTTAAAGTTCTCTCAATGGCTATGGTTAGACAGCGTTAAAAAATCAATAGAGTTAAGCCTTTTCGGTTATACGAACAGTCAAACGAACCAACATTTGATTAATAAACAGGAGTTAATAGGCGCGTAAATTGTTTGTTGTGCACCGTTGCGCCATCTGTCTCGTGTAAATAATGAATGACGACATGGGCCGATCTATTTATTTTTGAAAGCGTCTCTAATTAAAGTTACACAAAAAATAATGTTTATGCAGCTAACACATTTTTATGTCTTTGTCCCTATCTTCTCTGTCTCTGCCTGTGATTCGTGTTTCAAAACACATGGTTTCCCTTTGCTAATATTGTCATCAAATTTTCCCGAAGCACGTATACGTTTTTACAAAACAATGCATTCATATTAATCATACATAGAGAAAATACGAACGGAAAACCTTCTAAAATAACAGGTGATTACGGCCGGCCCGATAAGGTTTGATCGCGACAGGTAACCCAAGGAAAGGACAAGCGCACCGTGTTGGAAGTAACAAGCCACCGTCGACGTGGGTAGAGCGCAGACGGCGGGGCGGGGGTGGAGGGGCTGTCTTTTGTCGCCGCAGCTCTCATTTGCCGCTCCACTTGCGACCGACCCTTGCGGTACGTACAGACAGCAAAAATAGTAATCGTATACGATCCGTCTCGGCCAGTGTTACGTACCTTTGAGTTTATTTTTGGAGTTTGTTTCTTGAGAATCCATTTCGTATAGTATATAGCCTGCGGTACGCAAATCGGGTTGGGGTGCGAAATCGAGTGTTACCGAAAAGCGAAAAGCGAAATCGGTCCGTTATGTTACGTTCCCGCGGAACATAATCTTGCATCTTTTACCGAACGAATGTTTTTGACCCGCTGGTGACTTACAAATTTTTATAACATAAACTTTCGATGTATATGGTATTAAACGTTATGTTGTCACCAAACGTTTGATGTGGAGTTTTGAATTTCCAAAATTTTTTTGTATGTAATATGATTTATGTAATATAATTATACATATATAATGTACATATGTATGTATATTGCCCATCTTCCCATCTTTAACTACATGCAATATAAGATTATTTTTTTTTGTTATTTGAAACGACTCAATCGTATTTTTTTGAGACTTCAATCAATATCTTCTATTGGTAATGATGTATTGAAACGTAAAACTGACGGAGTAGGACCGTTTAATAGTATAAAGTCGTTTAACGAGTTATGGAAAATATTTTCTCTCTTCCTTTCGAATCTTACAATATAGATGAGGTAATTTTAATGGGGATTTTTTTTTTGTTTATACCATATTCGAAAGGCGAACGAGCAGGCGATATGTCAGAGAACAGACGATCACCGCCGCCCATGGACACTCGCAACCTCAAAAGAGTCACCAGTACGTTGCCGGACTATTGGGATGGAATAGGATAACTAATGGAGGAGAATCGGACCGATGAAAAGGGGTAGGGGGAGTGAGCCACCACAAATTCCATTCAGTGGACGAAAGCAACATCGGAAACTGCTACCTCACGTCCGTATTCTGTGAAAATGCGGTATTTCACTGGTTCAGTCGAACCATTTTCGTGCTACCGCCATATTGGTCACAATATTGTTCTGTTACTTTATTTCATAATGCGTGATAAGAAATTGAATTATTAGATCTATAACAAAAGCGGTAAAGGCACAAATGGTATTAAGTTCTATGACGAAATTACATTAGGACTAACTTTGATAAATTTTCTTCCAACTGGACGGACGGTCTACGTAAAATGCCCGGTAGGAGCCGGATGTATCGACAGAAAACTGATTTTAACGGCAAGCGCTAAGAGAAGCTTTCGTCTTCTATCAGGCTGTGGATGGTGATAGTGACGCTATGATTTTTTTTTTAGAAGAATGAATTTTCCGATTTAAATAAAACATACTTGTAACTAAATACTGACAATTCACCAAAGGCCAAAAAAGAATGAAGTTTAAAAGTGAATTCGGAGATTTTCGATTCTGCAAACAAGACAGGAGAGAAATTAGTGGGTTTTTTGGCCTTAAGAAGACAAAAAATTCAAGTGTAGTGTAGGTATGCAAGGGAAGTTTTTATTTTGAAAATTAAAAATGTAACTCGCGTGCACAAATTAACATCTTTATCGCATTATCTTAGTCAACCATACAACACGCGAAAGCTTTTGATATCATGAAAATTTCTTACTCGCTTACTCTGTGGAAACTTTAGTTCTTAATAAAGGTATCGCGCGTATTAAAAACATTCAGGTCCACTCGATTAGGGTTTTACTAGTAAATTTGAAGACGACCATCCATTAAAGAATCAGGTTCGTTACGAACGCAAACAGCTTTTCGCTTAAAGGGTAAAGATTAAAAAGCCATAAAAATGGCGGAAGCGAGCGCGGTGATTAAATTGAAAGCTCCCGCTAATTGTTAAACGCTATCCGAGCGGAATTTAACAAGCCATCGCAGCCAGGAAACTCGGTTCGAACAAGGAACTTTATGAATATTAAAAAGTTATATTAGCACAACCGGTCTGATTGGCTTAAGTCATTATTGAAACTCAATATACGGAAACTAATGGTAAATTTTAAAGATTGTAATATAAGCGATTTTTAATGAAACCTCAAATGTTGAACAAGTTTTTATTTCGTATATGGCTTCTCTTAGGCAATATCTTTTCTGTTTGCATTCTAGCGTTGTGTTCTCTTTTGCACGCCTCATAAGCGGAGCGCATGAGGTGCTCTACTCTCGCCTTACGAAAAACGAGTGATTTTTTGAACTTTAAATGTCTTTATTTATTACATGTTGCACTTGTAAAATAATGTATGCACTCAAACGGCAAGAATAATCACTGATTTTAATATCTGTAATTTTATTTTGTTATAGAACATATTTTAAAAACTGTTTTAAAAATTTTTTTCGTGGACGTCCGTGTGTCTGTATGTGCGGATCCTGTATGTGGTCACGATAACGAATGAAATACTTCACTAATCGAGTGTTTTTTTTTTCATTCGCTTTAGTATGCATCCGAATAGAAGCCTATTGAATTTCACTGTCTAATTCGGTGTAGTTTAATTGATATTTAATAAACAAAATTTTGACGAGTCTTTTAGTATATCTATTTTTTTTATTAAATCTTAATCTAGAGAACATAAGAAACCCGAAGCGTGACTGTATTTTTTATTCTCAATGTTTAAGAAACATTTTGACTCCACGGTAAGTATTTTTTTTAATTTATTACAATTTAAAAAGAAATGACGATAACGGTATAAATTTTTGTTAATATATAGAATTTAGAGCATTGAACAATGCATACCAAGTAATTTGTAATCATTCATAAAGAGTGAGCTCCAGTCATTCGTCGGAGCTGACGTACACACTTTTCTTTAGTAAAAATGGAGTAACTGCTATGAGGCTTGCACTTTTAGATTTTCCAAATTTTTTCTATATTTTCTTATTTCATGAGAGTTCATAAATTTAGTGTTTTAAACACTTTATAGGATTTAAAAAACAAAGTTCTTTATTTCCGCTCTTTTAATTTTTGTGAGACAGGTATGAGTTGAGAGTAGCACTTTCGTGTATAGAGTTGACCAATTCTACGAAAACCTGGTGAATTTTTTTCCTGGCAAGATTTTTGATATTGTGGATGTATCTTTAGAAATCATTTAAATCTGGTGCGATTCAGGATGTAGGTCAGGTGTGCCAATACAAGAAAAAATAATTTATTTGGTTTTTAACGCCTACCTGTCATGGCGACGGAGATAGTGTAACGAAGAAAAGCCATCATACCACGGAGTAAGTTCAATAAATTTGAATTCATTTACATTTACGTTATTTTCATAGTTTTTTTTTTATATTTAAAACAATAGAGATACTATTTGCCTACGTTTCTAAACGATTATTTAAAGCAAGAAATAAGTTTATTGAGAACTCCATAACGTCCAATTGAATGTCATCATGACACTCGTTCTCAATTGAAATTTTTAATATCATCACAAGTGATATCATCAAGATGACATTAGTTCTCAATTTGGTTTTTTTTTATAGATGTGGAAGCAGATATTTTATAATGGCTAGATAAATCTGACACTGAGGCGTAGTCAGAGGAAGAACATGAAGACTCAGTTGCATCAAACCATATTGAAGTGAATTCCAGCTCAGATGACGAAAAAAGCAACAGTGCCCGTTACCAAGACAGCCTCAAAATGAAGTCGGATGAAGATACGGCCAGTACAAGTACTCCTCGGCTTCCATCAGTTTCAGTTAGCCGTGGTCGATCAAGAGGTAGGGGAAGAACTTTGACAAGAGGGATAGGACCAGGAAGAAGCTCAAAATCGACATCCTCAACTCGGAGTCGTGTCATGCGTCAACGCGGACGTGGTCGCGGTCTCGGTCGCAGCTGAGGTGTTCAGCAGCACCGAAACCAGCGGTTAAACCAAGAACAGGCCCATATTTCTTTCACACCCAACATCGAAGACTTACAGAAACGAGCGTACCTGATCCGTGACCGGATCGGAATGGAACACTGTGAATTTCTTACTGGAATGTATAGACGATGACATTATGGAGAAAATCGATGTAGCTACAAACAGGACGGCCGTATCGATAATCGGAAAATTATCGATGCTCACTATGAAAGAGTTAAAAATATTTATGGTAGGAAACTTTATAATGCCGTATCTGCGTTATCCAAAAATACGCATGTATTGGAGTGGAAAGTGGCGTGTTCCCATCGTCCTATTCATACAATAACAAGAGAAAGGTTTTTCAAAATCTGATTCTCAATGAAAATCCTCTACGATGATGATACGAGCCCTGGAGAGAAAAAAAAGAACAGAATCTGGAAGGTTCATCCTCTTATCAATCGAACCCTGGATGGGTGTCACAAGAGGGAATGTG